>CM076580.1:1711954490-1712336128 GCA_034641835.2 Pinus albicaulis
TCATCGAAAGTAGGAGGTTTAATTTTTCAAAATTCACCTTGTAACTCCAACTTATGTTTCTTCATATCGTGTGTTCTAAATCATTTCCAAACTCGGCTTCATTATATTTTTTTATTTTGTTACTTCGCTGTGTACGACTCCCTTCCGGATTGTAATTAACATGCTACTGTTGTCTCCTTCTTCATGGGTATCCCTTTCTAGACTATGTTGTGTTGTACGATGGTTTTTCTTATCCGAGAGGCTCTTGAGTATCCTCTCTTGTTCCCTTATTAACCTTTCATTGTCTCTTTGAACTCGAATCATTTATGTTTGGAGTTTTTGCACTGTATCTAGGAGTCGAGTTGTCTGTCATTGTTGTTCCTCCACCAATTTTCTAGTTTGTTGGTGTTGATCCACACTCAATTGTACCCACATCTCCGGGTTGACTTCCAGATTAGGCTAGGAATGAGTTTCTCCTGTAGTTCTCGGATTTTGATGACTAGATCCTCTCCTCATTGGTACTCTTCCAATTATTCTTGTCACTACGTACATAATTACCCAAAAACAAATGACAACAAGGCCCAATTTGGTCTAGTGTGCAAACCACGCTCTGATACCACTTGTCACCCCTGGACTTAAACATTTAACACTCATAAAAACAAAGATTACTTTACTACACTCATATGTTAGCACTTTAAATTATTATGTGAGATACTTAGACATTACTCATGAATAATCATGGTGTTAGATTCTAATCCTAATGCAATCACGTATCATTTTTCTGCAAGTCATAATGTATATACTTATTGAACTTATTATGCTTATTAATTATAGTATTGGCAATCACTACAACTTATATCTTATTTGATTTTTGGATTGATGATATAAATTTAATAGAAGGATTAAGTATTTAATTATCTAACCCTCCCTGCAGTGCTTGGCAGTTGTTCACCATAACGCTTATTGGTAGTCGAGCTGGCTGTTGCCCTAGCATAACCTATATTTGACAGTGTAGCTCCTTATGGTTGGGCTTAGGGTAACGACCTAACCCATCGCCGCATTCAGATTTCATTTCACCTTACCACCTCAACTGAGCTCTTCTCTACAACTCCTTTTCCCTCATCCCTGTTCATGGTTTCGAAAGTTATAGTGTCATTTTCTTTGTCAATGGTTACAGCGAATAATATTTAACCTCTTATGTTTCAGGATACCATATGCTTTTTTTTTTTGGTTTGTCTTTGAGGTTTTCTGCTACATAGTAAACCCTTACAGTAAATTTCGGGCCATCATTGGTTCTCAACTTCCTCCACTGATGACAAAGGAGGAATAGTATTCTTTTGCACGAGTTATGGAGGCTATTTCCTTGTCTCATGTAACTAAATATTGCAGGGTCTTCGTTTTCTTTTCATACTTAGTTGCTTTTATTTGATGTGGCAACCCCGCGGAGACCGAGGTTTTTACACCTCTGTCCTCATTTATCATTTAATTTCTTTGTTTTTCGTTTGCGGCAAAGAGTTTTATCCAATTCATTTCCCCGAGGATTAAATCCTTTATGCCGAGGGTTTATGGTTCTAACAATTTTCATTTTTGCTGCCTTCAAATGTCACAAGGGAATGCGGCAAAAACCTTGGCTTTAGGTTTATAAACTTCTGGTTAATTCCCCTCCTTTAGCAGAATTTATATACATATGCTTATTCTTGGATATCGCATGTACTCACTAATTGGCTTGTTGTCTTATTCACTACATACGTCACTACTGGAGCCATGGTGGAGCTGGTGACTTCCAGGTTCTGCATGCTGCTTTTAGATTGACCAGGTAAGTTCTGATACAGTCTAGCCTTAAGGTTTTATTTAAGTTATCTCTTGGGTTTTTACTGAGGGTATAACCCTCTTGAATGCATATGTCTTCAGAACTGGCATAGTTCTCCCCATGCATTTGTGGCTGCATGCAATACTCCAAGTATGAAGGATATGGACTTAGTTTCATTCGCTCTTTACAAATTTGCGACTCCACCGTTTAAGTTTCAGTGCTAAGTTATATGTGTACAATTTACGTATATGGCTATTGTATAAATATTATTGTAAAATATTATTGCCTCAGATATTTATTTGTGCATACCACATACTTGATATTGACCGTGGTTAATATGAGACTTTGTTTCGGGTCGTATGTTGTAAATTATGGGTTATTTTCTAGTCCTTCACACGTCTGTCTCTTATGGGGTTTTTTATATTTCAATATATCTGATATACATATTTATCAATATAGCCATTTGTATATTCTCATGACATCTTTGGCTTTATAAATGCAATACCCTCATTTTCTACGTTATTATAATTTTTCCTGGAAAGGCATTTATTTTCCAGCGTTCTTGTGTTGTACCCTTTTGGGTATATAACTCTATTCATAACATTGGTTCTTATGGCTAGGGGACTAGAACCCTCCTCTATATCCCATAGAGGTCGGCTTCTAAACTCTTGAGCATGTTTATTCATTTATATAGATTTATTTAAAGTTGTAATTTGGTGGTGCAACCTATAATTTGCGAAGAGTCTATACCTTAATGTACTTTGTGAAGACTATTTATCTTTTTCTTTAAATGCACAAGAAACAATCTTCTTTAAAAATTAACAGAGATGAACAATAGAATTTCTTTCCACTATTGTAAATCTAAGTACCATTTAATTATAATTTCTATAATAGAATCGAGTAAACTCATTTACTTATCTCTGGAATTTTGAATAAATTATTGGTGCCACCCAACCTTGAGAGAGGTGATCACGTCCTATGGTCACCCCGAGCTCCACACCATATTTTAGATAGAAGTTACGTGCCAGGAGTTAGACCTTAGGACTTATTTTCAGTCTATAATTCCTTCGAGTTTTCAAAGCTCCACTGGTCCATAACCAGCTCTGGACAACTCTTTCTTGTACAACCTCCTGTTGTAAAACCCTCTCTCTTTTTTCTTGAACATAACCCCTTCCCCTACTAAGCATTTCCCTTTTATCCTCTTGGGGAAGGTAACTATCAGAAACAAACTGCCTCCTCCTTTTAATCTGGGATCTTGGAAATATTTTTTTTTACTAATCAGTTAATCCATTATTCCATTTAATTTATTCATGAAATATAATTTAAGTTATATTTCTTATTAATGAATAACCACATTCATTAATCTCTTTCATCAACAAATTCAAATGTACTTATAAAATTCTTTTAGACAATCATTAAAATAAAACGAGGTGTTAGAGTGAAAGACCCCCAAATTAGAATGATTTAATTTCTTCCTTGCCTGAAAAACAAAGGGATTTCAAGAATCTATTTCTAAATGTGTAAAAAACCAGCCTATATCCATCTTAACTTTGGATCTACCAAGCCCCGAGAGGGATCAAATCTTTCTAGGTGCAAACCTTTCCACAAGTTTTGCACTCAAAAAATAAGTTTGCACCTCTAGAGATTTGATCCCTCACTACTCTTGATAGATCCAGAGTTAAGATGGATGTAGTGCTTAATATAATGATAGATCCGAAGTTAAGATGGATCTGTGATTAGTATAATGAGGTTATATTTTAGCCATGAAAATAATGAAATTTCAGTTAGGATTTTAATAAAAGTTGTTAATTTTTTTAGAAATTTAAGTTATAATTATCCAGTTTTAGGATTTTGGTTATTTTAGCGTTTTTTGCTAGTGTGGGTAGGATTTTAACAAAAGCTGTTGATTTTTTTTTTAAATTTAAAGTTATAATTAGTAAGTTTCGGGATTTTGGGTATTTAAGAGTTTTTGATAGTGTTGAATCTATTTCCACCATAAATAACTATTCAAACTCTCCAATAATTAAGTTTTAAATAAAAGAACTAGATTCCTAATATCTACCAGAAATGATAGTAGGAGAAAAATTGTCACTTGTTACTTATAAAATGGTTGACACTTCTATATTAGTAATAATTAATTCATACTCAACAAAATTTGTATTTTTTGGGTTATTTTCTTTGGGAGGGAATTTTAACTTGGAGGTTGTTTCTATTTGTTGGACATTTTGAAAGGAAGTTCGATTTTTTTTGGGATAATTTTATACTTTTGCATGTTTTTATTATTATTATTAAGATTTGTGAAGTTTAGATTTTTCTTTGATGTAGAAAATATATGAAAATGTTCTTATATAAGCATGTTTTATTATTTATATAATGGTTGTTTTTTTTTAATATATTTTATATATTGAAATGAACAATTTTTTTTTTCAATGGAATGACATTTGTTAAATTGAATAATTATATAAATAATAAATACATGGATAATAAATAAAAGGATGTATATAGATTGTAAGATATTATAATAAAGAGTTGAGATGAATACTTAGAAAGTATATGTTAAATTAGATCCTTAAAAAATTATTAATATAAAAAACATATATGTTTAAAATATAAAATATATAAAGGAATATATTAAAACCTTATTTTTTCATATAAAAGAATATATATATTACAAAATAAAACAAATTGTTATGTGAACTAAATTTAGTAACTTTAGTAATAAAGAAAAACAAAATAGAAGTGGAAAACTAAATAAGACATAGGCATAGCTGTATAGGTTGTAAGCTTCCCGAGTGTATAGACATAGTTCTAAATGTAATGGTGCTAACACATTGTAAGGATATTGATATTCTTTACTTTTAAACTTTAAAGTGGTTATAGTTCAAGGCTATTAAAAGGATGATTTCATTTCAATGTTAAATTAAGAAGTTATATAGAGATATTTTGCATTTGAACATGTTTTTTTAAAGAGAAAAGAAGAATAAATTAAAATAGTACAAACTGAAGAATTATATAAATAATAGTAGTTAAAAACGTTTAATATATACGTAATAAAAAAATAGAAAATAATAAAACAAATTGTTATGATTACAAATACTTTTGGTAATTCTACATCTAATGGATAACAAATGATTAGAGATTAATTCTACATTGAACAAGATTGAATAACAATACAAATAAGTAGATAATTGATATAAACTAGTGATAGAGAGTCCATAAAAAAACAAGGAGAATATGATTAAGACCATGATAATTTAATGTACACAATAAAACATACCGTCAATAAAATAAAGAAAACATTTTGACATTAAAAATAACAAACTATCATTAAAATAAAATTTTAAAAAATGATATTTGTTCATAGAAATTAATTCATATTTAATAAAAATAAGCTAGATATTTCTTTAAAGATGGCTTTGGGAAAATACAATCTAAATTAAAGAAAAAAACTTGGAAAATAAAAAAACTATAAATCTATAATTTATAAATCATTTATAAATAATTAATATATTTATAACACTATCATATAATTCAAATAAATAACATAATTCATTAATAAAATTTCAACATATTCCATTAATAAAAACATATCTCTATATAAATTAAAATACATTATCATATCACACCATGAAATTAGCATTTTAGCTGACAAAATGCACATATATTGTATTTATTTTGTTTTAGGAATCTCATACAATAATCTCCATAAAATAATGGAATGGAGTATATGTCCAAAAATGTTTGATAAGATTTAGCAAACTCAATAATAACGTAGTTTTGGAGTGAATATGCTAACAATTCTTCCATTTATTGATTGCATAGGTCTTGCATTGTACTCTGCAAAATACAATAAATTGGAACTCAATAATAACGTAGTTTTGGAATGGATATGCCAACAATTCTTCCATTTATTGATTGCATAGGTCTTGCATTGTAACTCTGCAAAATACAATAAATTAGATATTAGAATATTAGTAATTCATATATAAATTATGATTTTTTATGAATATGATTAAATTAAATATTTTTTTAAATATAATAGGCAAAGTAAACATTTATTTAAATATAATTTTATTTTAAATATTTAAATTAAAATTAACAAAACTCTAAAAGAAAATTTTATCCTAGAAACTATATTAAAATGCATTAAAAAAATAAACACTAAAATAAATGGATAGTTAATTTTTTTAAGGTACATTTCCCAAATAAATAATTATTAGATATTAATTTAAAAAAAATAGATGTTTTCAAGTAAATGATTAATTTGTCATTGTGACATATTTTTCAGAACCTATGTTAACACAAATTTTAAACATTATTGATTTTCCCTCATAATAAAATTTTCGAAAGTAAAGATCCAAAATCAAATAAGAAATGTCTGGTTAAGTAATATCACAAACTGTAACATTGTGAAATTATTTAGTAAATGGCAAGCAAGAGAGAAGATCCAATACGTACATCAGGCGCAGCTTCTTGTAGAGCCTTCACTCGTTCTTTCGACACCGTCCTTACCTGTACAGTGTTTAGTGAAAAAGCATCAGGTCACAAGGTCGATACCCACAGACACAGGTTTTTAATTAGGCTATAACACAACGGGGGAGGAAAATACCTCGACAATCACGTTCCAGATGACTCCCTCTGTGCAAGGAGGAGTTGTCAAAGATCCCGCATACCGATAATATTTCCCGCTATCGAATTTGCTATCATTTGGATTCACGATTCCCAGGGGTTTCATCGGCGGTTGCATATCCGCAATGGCCTTTATTTCATCCATTAACTGTTCATTATACCCAACCATAATCAGCAAAAAATAATCGCATCATATTTCTCAAGTAATGAGTCAAAAAACCAAGAAAGTATCGTGCATGCCAAACTTGTAATGATTCCAATCACCGTAATTTCCACCGTCCCGCGCTTGGTGCACCATATGGATTTCTAACTATCGTTTCAATGAAACCTTTAGTAACGCCTAAATAGCAAAAGGTAATTATGAAAGACGATTGAAAAGAGGGCTTTGAGATTCTACCTTTTTCCATCTACAAACCTGTCTCAGCCGAGGTGTGCCAATGGCATTGATTCAAGCAGAATCTTTCTCTATCTCAACACCGCCGGCACCTTCCGCCCAATTCACCCGATGCAATACAAACAAGGTGTAAGAGAGAATCGAACCCGAAACCTTTGCATGGAAAAAGCGTTAAAAGAAGGTTAATGTAATCTACCTTAGTAATATTTAATAAATAGAGCAATGTATTCATATCACCAATCAATGCTGGCCACCAGCAGGGCGGCCATTAATGTAATCTACTTATGTATGAACAAAAAAATTTATATACCCAAAAATCTCGCTGCACATCAATGTGATGAAATTCGAAAACACTGTTACCCTATTCTCGCCCCCCTAACTACGAATTTAATACATTCGAGATCGCGTGATAAAACCCGTCATGAATCGATCTCCAATCGCAACCCTCACAGCGTCACGCTTACTTTCGAATTCTCAGTAGTAACTTTGGCATTGCCATCAAGCCTATCAACGACCAGATCCCATTGCACGCGGACCTTAATCTTCATAGACTTCAATTTCCACAATTTTATCTTCATGGGCACGTCGGCCTCCAAATTCAAGGTAATATTGGCCTTTTGCTGCTGCTCTTTGAGCGTGGAGACCACGGCATTGGTGAGCCGAGCACCGTTCCCGCTGAGCGCCACGTCCAACAAAGTGGTATTCTTGTGGCCCTGGTAGAATACTGGCAGGGCCCTGTGTAGAACTCCGTGCCCGAATTCAAACCATGCCTATATTCAAATTTCAAATTCGAATAATAGCCCGCCACTGATTCAAATTTGAAATTGAATTGGATGGATCCATGTCGATACATGGATGACATATGAGAGTTAGAAAACGGAGGTTGGAAAATGTGGGAGCCGGTGACGGAGCGGAGCGAAGGCCGTGATGGGCATGACGGAAGGAAGTTTTCTGCCGTCTGCGTTAACGCCATCGGAACTGGGTGGGGTCCACCTGAAGCCGAAAAAGCTCGGATGGTTGTTGGAGGTGCAGTACCGGAGCTGTCAAATCAATCTCCAATTCGTAGAACAAAAGACTCCATAAAAAAAGGCATTTTAAACCAGAGTTACCAACTTCGGCCGTATCCGTCCAAAAAATTTCGAAAATTCTAATACGGTACGGATTTATTTTCTTTTGTCGTGGTTTTCTGTTTTTATTATTTTATCCATTGCCGCTTCGGACCACCCGTAGGAAATTTTAATATTTTAATATTTTATCCATTGCCACTTCGGACGGCCCGTAGGAAACTTTTCAATTTTAATATTTAAAGGAGTGTAGTTAAAAAAATTAGTATTAAAAATTTTGTATTAAAAAATTATAGAAAAGATTAAGTTTTATATTTAAAATTTTTATGCCGGATGCGGCTGAATGAAAGCATTAAAGGGCCTCTGGCACCCACGCAGATCCAAAAGACATATGAGTGCCATGCCCACATGGCCTCGCGTGAGAACAGTCCCTGCGCCATCAATGTGCCTTGGATGCAGCAAAATGGTATTAACTGCCCCTTCAGTCTCAGGCTTAAGGCAGTGTATTTGGTTTTGGCGGTCACGATGGACGAGAGGCAGACAGACGGAAACCATTTGCGATTTTTGCTCCCGTTCAGAAGCGAATGCCCTCCTGGTGCGGCAATTCCCAGTTGCAAGATGGCTACAGGGCGTAGATGCAGCGTCTGGGCCTGTCTGGAGACATTGCCGGGCGTTCACTTCACAAACAGTTCTTGCTGCGGAGCTTCTGACTCTTATGACATCTCGAGAGCCACCTTCACAGGTATTCCGTCCTCCTCAATTCTTAATTTGAACTCTCAGGCTCTTCGTCACCGCCCTTTCAGCTCGTCTGCCCACCTGCATAGGCAGAGTCACCCAGGTAGCATCTCCGCCCTCACCCCTTCTCCGGAACCCCTTTCTGGCAAGCCTCGTCTTCGTCATTTGCTGTATGCCATGCCCCGACTACGGCAAAGAATGAGGCCTCGTCGAGGCGGGAGTCGAGGGCGCTCTTCTGGCCTTCCTCCTCTGCCCCACTCTGACCTTAGCTCCTCCTCGGACGGAGGTGACAACACCCCCCCGCGTTCTTCACGTGATGGCCGTCGAAGAAATAGAGGCAGGGGTAGCTTAGTAGGCAGAGGTCGAGGCAGGGCGCAAGCCACTCAAAATGCTTCTGACATTCCTGTAGCTCACTCTGAACCTCCCGGATTCTCTCACCCTATGAATTGTCCTAATCCTTCCGGTCAGCCCCTTCCCTCAGATGATATCACCCATCCCGGGCAGCCCTCTCCTTCTTTCTACAGAGCTCGTGGCACCTCTATCCGGCAGACCACCCAAAACGCGGAATTTCGTTTCCACTGCACTTCTTATGATTCCATCATCACTGCCCTCATCACTGTATCCCTCCGGGAGGAAATTCCCCTCTCTACTCACCCCCCTGCCCCTGATCCTTGCCCCATTCCCTCCCCTCACGCAGATATTAGCACTGAAGTACAGCGCCAGAACAAGCATTCTGACAGCCAGGAAGGACAGGAAGACAGCATCACAGGAAATGAGTACGCTTGCAGGGTGGAAGAGGAACCGCTGTCCCCTGAGGACAAGAGCTGACTCCTTGGGCTCACTCATTGCTGGGTTCATCATGATTAACTGTTTTAGAAGCTCACTTGTTGAGCATTTTGATGATTTTTGCTTTGTTTTTAAAAATATCTACATGCTTTGTTTAAGTCTCTAGCCGGTTTCCCTACTATGGGCGGCCCAACTATTGATGAACAATGGGTCGGTTTCCCACACTGGGCGACCCCGACTTCTTAAGGATAGCAGAGTTAATCTACCCAGACTGTCTGGCTCTCACAGCAGCAGTCCTGGCAGTTTTGTACCAGTATTTTCATAATTAATAGAATTAGTCAGATTTAGAAAAAAAAAAATATTTAAAATTTTTAAAAACTTCATAATTTTCTTTTCTTATTATCATAACTCTGTTGGATGATAGCTATTGGTAGGTTGCACAGTAAATCATAATGGTGTGTGAGGAATTTAATTAACAGAGTTTTTTTTTTTTTATTTACTATCAAAATTAATTTACACACATTTATTGTTAAATAAATTATAGAAATTTAAAATCTAATTTTTTTGATATAAAAATAATTTAAAAGTTATTTTTAATATTAAGTGTTTCATTTTTTAAAATACAATTCATATTACCAAATTTTAGGTAAACTTTTTTTAATTCTCCATACTAATAAATTTAGTTAATGTTAGAAAATATAATTTAGTTAATGTTAAAAATAAAATATTTTCCAGACAAAATTTTCATTTCAATTTTTTAAAATTTTAAAACTAAATAATAATAAATTAACCTTTATGAATGTATACTCTATAATTTTTAGAGTATTGAATTTTAAAGATTCAAATTCGAATTCATATTCGCATTGGGTAGCTATGATTTAAACCATTTAAAAATTTATTGCCATTTAAGTTAAAAGTGATAAGAATTAAAAATTTATTGCCAAAAAAAATTAAAAATTTATTACTTTTTCTTCTATATTTTGATGGAGGTTTCTGGTTGTTCGGCTTGTAGTTCTTCAAAGTGTGTCCCTGCTGAGTGGGTCCCTCTCTTTGAACTGTGAGGAAGTTAAGGGATATGGAATATTGTTCTGTTATCTTGGGAGGCACACCACTAGCCCAAGTTGATACACATGAAGGAGCTTCAACGTAGGAAGAAAACATGGAGGAAACTAAATGACAAATGGATGAGCAAATGGGGAATTAATTGGCAAGACTGTCCTAATGTTAAAGAGGAGATAAAAAATAGGGTGGCTGAAAAATTCAGGACTACCATGTGAGAAAAACAGATTGGCAGAAAAAAAATGATTTATCTCAAAAACTTCAACCCATCACAATCACATGAAGAAAAGACTTACCTGAGTGCAGAAATCAAGGGAAAGGCTAAAATTCTAATAGCACGGCTGAGGACCGGATCTCACCATCTTAGATGTGAGACAGGTAGATGGATAACCCCCAAGGAAGAATGGGAAGAAAGAATTTGTAACTTTTGCAGGCTAGGGGCAGTTGAAAGTGAATGGCACTTTATCATGGAGTGTCCAGCATATGAGGATATTTGTAATCAATTTGAAAGTGATCTAAAGGTGGAAAATTTGAGTACGATGTTCGAAGAAGCAAGGCTCCAGAAAACGATGAATTTCTTGATCAAAATCCACAGCAAAAGAACTGCTTTAGAGGGAAACTTGAGAATATGATGTCATGTTTGTTGGTGGTGGAATGTGGGTCCCTTAGACCGGTGGGTCTCGTGGACGTTACTAAAACATATCATATCATATCATTATGTTTGAGTAACACGTAATACATCTGCTTGATGTCCCATCTATTCTTAGAGCTTAGAGCACGTGGAGGCTCGGAGACAAGTTACATTGGAGCTCATACTCCACTTTATGGAAATATCATTACCAACCGGTCTCGTTGGCCTTTCTTATGAATGAACGAATGAATGATATTTTCATGTCCATGAGATTAAAATTAGTCTATGGGACCACCAACTTCCTTGCTTTTTTCCTTCTGTAATTTAATCCTTTTCTTACTCAAATTGATGATGAGCTGACCCGACCTTCTAAGAGTTCCATCACTGAAAACACAATGCCACTGAATTGATGTTAACATACTGCGGTAACTGTCCCTGATGTCTCTGAAAGCATCACATTCCAAAATGAAATGTTTTTCTGATTCCACTACCCCAGAAGTGCAAAAAGTACATACCCTTTCTTCCCAAGTTTCTTTAGGTCTCTTCCACCATCCCATTTCACACCGAAGTTGATGTGAGTTAGTTCTTAATTGAGCAATAAGAACCTTTTCCCTCCACGTAATGCTAGCTCCAATGTATTCTTTAATTTGTTGGAGATCACAAGTGGGGTTGAATTCCTGAACATAATACTTCTTCCTTCTACCCAACTCTTCTCCCCATATACCCTTACGGAACTTCTCCAGCACAAATTTCTTCAACTTCTTGCTATTTGTGGGATATGCATTCAGATAAATATTCCATTTTTGCATCCATTTGTTGTTTTGTCTCATCCATGATTTCTTTCTTTCACTCATACCTTCATTGAAGATAACTTTCGGCCATCTACCTTCTCCCATTTGCTCCATTCTCTTTAGGTACCTTATAAGATGCACCATGGCAATTGCTTCGATGGGAGCTGCCCCTGTTTCACTCAACATTATCTCATAGGGAACCAAACTTTTTATTTTGAACTTGCTCATGATCAAGCGTTTTTAAATTTTTGAATTTGTTTCCATTTTGAAACAAAGATGTTGCTAGTCCACAATTCACACCCATGTAATATCACTAGACAAAACTAGCAGTCCAAAAAGTACTTTGATTGTGTTCTAATCCCATAACTCTTTCTGCAATCCTCCCAATTAAGCTTGTTATTGAAATCGATCCTGAGGTACTTGTATTCATTTACTTCTTCAAGAATGTTGCCTTCAAAGAAGAACGTATGTTGGCTTTGCTTCCTTTTATTAGAGAAAATCATTATCTTGGCCTTACTGGTATTGACTTGCATCCCCATTGCTTTACAAAAATTTTCAAGGGCATATAGGTGCATCTGCAATCCATGGGCCAATTTAGCAACCATCACAAGATCATCGGCATATAGAAGAAGCTTTATCACAAACTCCCCTAATCGAACACCCTCTCCACCTTGCAAATTTAGCCACTCTTCCAGTTTGTCAATATATAAACCAAAAAGAGTAGGGGACAAAGGGAAACCTTGCTTGACTCCAATATCACTTCTAAAACTTTCTGAAATGCCTGTTGAAGTTCTAATCTTGACTTTCACCTCTTCATAAAGCCTATGGACAACAACGCTATATTGTAAAGGAGTTTCAAGTTCTTCCATTCTATGCCACAACTTATCTCTAGGGACCGTGTCAAATTCCTTTTTGGAGTCAACAAAGCAGCAAAATACTTCTTCTTTTCTCCCCCAAACCTTTTCAACAATGTGTCTCAGAGTGATACCATGATCTACTGTAGAATGCTTCGGCCTAAAACCTGCTTGCCCTTTTGCCCTCTTTTCTTTTACTTCTGCCCACTTACTGATTCTATTTTCTACCATGCCACTAAAAAGCTTTGCAAACAAAGGATTGATCATAATGGTTCTATAGTTGGAAGGATTATTAATGTCTCCACTTTTAAAAAGGGGAATTGCTAGACTATTTTTCCAATCCCTTGGGAACCCTTGCTGAATGACGTTGTTAAATATTTCCATGATGTGGGGTGCCAAAATGTTCATTCCCCGCTTTAGATATTTTTCTTGAAGTTCAACCAAGTCCTTTGCCTTCCCTGCTTTCAACTTTTTAATTCCCGCCTCCACCTCTTGCATTGTGAAAAGCTTTGTAGATGTGTTGATCCTGGGATGAGGCTCAACCTCTAATTCTTTTTCATAGAGTTTCCTTGCATATTCAAACCACTGATTGAATGTAATATTATTTTCAAAATGCTTCTTCCTTGGTTGAAGTGCCTGCCAAAAAAGTTTTGGATTATTCTTGCTTAGATATATCAGCTCTTCCCGCCTTGTTTGCATAAACTCATATTTTTTATTTTTTAAAATCTGCTTATATAACTTTACATTCATCTTCCCCTCTCCTTCATTTTTCAAGGTTCTCCTTGCCATTTTGCATTCATCATCGAACCATGCATTCACAGGAAAACAATTTGATTCTGATTTCCTATTTTTTTCTCTTTTGCACTTCTCAAGCATACCCTGGATTATATTTGTTAACTCATAGCTGTTGAGGCTTTGGGGACCAGTTTTCTCCTTTTGAATTGATCTTCTCAACATTGTTTCAAAGATAGTGCAATTTTCTTGTGTTAGAATAATTTTGCCCCCTTGATGCTTGTTGTTGAGAACATTGGGTTTTCCTCCTATTCTGTCTTTCTTCTAACTAAGATAACTTTATGTAAATTGGGTTATGATCTGATTTTAAGTCCCAAATATGCTCTCCAATATTAACATCATCTATTCTTTCTATTAAGCTTTGTGACACAATAACATAGTCAACTATACTTGCCTTAGACACCACCAAAGTAGCATTTTAATAACAAATCATCTCTTCATTTTCATGAAATATCTGTGATAAGTTGAGGATTCAACATAGTTGAAAATAACACTTGTGTGGGCTCAACCTTTACCAACGTAGAGTATGGACGGTGACTAAAACTCTACTCAGCTTGAGGATTCCACGAGAGTGAAATATTCATGACTCCAATGTGGGAGTATGGGCGGTGACTAAACTCTACTCTGGTTGAGGCCTCAACCTAATGTGTGTGTTGTACATTGAAGATGAGGATTCCAACAGAGTGAAATTTTCGTTAGAATAATACTTGTTCACGCTCAACTTGGGTCCAACGCAGAGTATGGACGGTGACTGAAATTTACCCAGGTTAAGGCCTTAACCATGTGTGTTGTAAATTGAAGATGAGTATTCCACCAGAGTGAAATTTCCATGAAATTTTCATGTGTGTGGGGGCTCAACCTTTAGGGTCGAACGTAGATTACGGACGGTGACTAATCTCTACTCCAAGTAGAGGCCTTAACTATGCTTCAGAATACTTGTGTTGCTCAACCTTTAGAGTCCAAGTAGAGGCCTTAACCATGATTCAGAATACTCGTGTTGCTCAACCTTTAGAGTCCAAGTAAAGGCCTTAACCATGATTCAGAATACTTGTGTTGCTAACCGTTTACAGTCCAATTCAAGCTTTATAAATATTTTCATGAAAGCTCTAAAAATTCACACCATTCAATTCATTTCCTGTTACACTCCCTCTCCCAGTTATTTCTGGAAATAACTGCAGTAATTATTTATGGAAACCAACTGCAGTGATTTCCTTAATTTATGGAAACCAACTGCAATAATTTTCCTTAAATTACGGAAATCAACTGCAGCTAATTAATTTCTTGTTGAGAGCTTCTAAAGTGGTCCATTACTCCCACTGCAGTTCTCTACCATGATTTGTGGAACACTTGACACATAGCCAAAAGAAGCTTGATGGAAGCTTGGATATAAATATTTATGTTTGGTCCCCAAGCTCACTAACTCAATCCCCTTCAGATTTACACCATCAAGCTAGAGTAAGGAGAGCTTGGAAGTGCCTTCAGATTTCCTGTATTCTTTTCTTTCTGTTTGTGTGAAGGAGGGACAAGTTCTTCAAAGTAGTTGAACGCAGGTGTTTCCTTCATATCATCCCGGGATCGAGTCCCTCCATACATCCCAGAATATGGTTTTAGAAGGACACCTTTGGCTCTCATAGGTTTCGCACAGTTGAAATTTCGTTCAAAAGTTCACTAGTGCTTCTATGCGCATGGTTTTGACTGTGCATTACATCATGTATTTCAAGGTGAAATATGCTAGCTACCTCTATCATATTTTGACAATCTGGGCGTGCTAGTGGTTAATGTGAAAGAGCTGGGTTTTTAGTTGGGAACAATCGGAGCTTTAAATTTCTCTCAAATATATTTTCCAAATTGCATATAAAATACATTGTGAGCAGCATCAATGGCTGGAGGTTAGTATTTATTCCGCATTAAGAATCGTTATTTAAATTTACATTTGGTATCAGAGCCACCTTTATCTCTGCCTTGTTGATAATAGACATGTTTGGCTAAATGTTAATTTTTGAGAATTTTCTGAATTAAAGTTTATTTGGAAATATGTCTAATTTCTGCTCAATTTTTATGCTTATATTTATTTAGTTTAATTATATGCAATTTGGAAAATATGCTCATATTTAATTTGCATGAATTAATTATTTCTGTTCTAATTAAAACATGCTATTTTGATGAGTATACGAGACCAATCGTTAAATGTTATGCATAAATTTTATAGTTTTATTTATGCAAATTATCATTATTCTAATATCAAGTTAATTTTTATGTAAATAATGTCTCGTGACCCATATAATTTTGATTGATTAGAGAATAGCCACAACATCTCTAATTAAATAAAATTATATATTATGATTGATTAGGATCACATAAAGAATATTTAGACATTAATTGTAATTAATTATACTAAATATAATAAATTTTATCCCACATGAATTTTTGTTATATTTATATAATTAATTAGGATAAAATATTCATAACTTACCCACAAGAGTTATGAATTAATAGTTTTATCATAAATTTCAAAACTAAGATAGAATTTATATCAAATTATAATCATAATATTCCCTTAGAATTATGAATTAAGTGAATAATTTGATAAATTCTATCATAAAGAATAACTGAATCTGCTTGAATTGAAAATTTAGTCCACAGACAATTTTTATGTCATTAGATTCAATTTTAAGCATGATTTATATTGGTACAGCATGAAATTTTATTTAGGCCTCAATTTTAACATAAGCATGTGATCTTTAATTTTATGCAATTGTACAACCTGCAAATTTCTCTGAAATTCGTGTTGATATCCCTGAACTTAAGGGAGATAACTATAAGGTCTGGAAGGAGAGATTTCTCCTTCATTTGGGGTGGATGGACATAGACTATGCTATTAGGAAATATGAACCACCGAAACTCACTAATACTAGCACTGTAGCGAACATCACGCTTTATGAACGATGGGAACGATCTAATCGCCTAAGCGTGATGTTCATTAAGACTAAAATTTCAGCTGGTATTCGTCGTTCCGTTGAACAGCATAAAAAGGTCCGAGACTTGCTGAAAGCCATTGATGACCAATTCGTCACTTCATACAAGGCACTAGCAAGCACCCTAATCATGAAGTTCTCATCCCTAAGGCTCACCAGTGTGAAAGGTGTGCGCGAGCACATCATGCAAATGAGGGACACTATGGCTCAATTGAAGAAACTCGAGGTTGAAATATCAGAGTCTTTCTTGGTGCACTACATCCTGAACACCCTTCCGCACCAATACGGACCCTTCAAAATCTCATACAACACACATAAGGATAAATGGTCAATTAATGAACTCATGACCATGTGTGTTCAAGAGGAAGAGAGACTGGTGATGGAAATGGGAGAAAGTGCAATGTTGGCAATGCGAGGAAAGGGCAAATCTCAAGCCAATCAGAAAGGGAAAGGTAAAATACCTCCTCAAGTTGATATCAAGAAGGATTCCAAGTGTTTCTTCTGTAAAAAGAACAGACACATGAAGAAGGAATGCGCCAAATTTCAGAAATGGCTTGCGGACAAAAGTAATCCAATCTCGTTTGTTTGTTATGAATCTAATATGGTTAATGTCAATATTAACACCTGGTGGATTGATTCTAGATCAAAAATTCACATTTCGAATTCCTTGCAGGGTTCACAAAACCTAAGGAAGCCAGTGGGCAGTGAGCAAAGCATATTATTAGGAAACAAGATGGGCTCGCATGTGGAAGCTATAGGAACATGCTATTTAACTTTAAGTAGTGGCTTTGTTTTAGAATTAGAAAAGACTTTTTATGTACCAAGTTTTTCTAGAAACTTGATTTCAGTTTCAAGGCTTGTATCTTTTGGATATTCCTTTAACTTTTCAGAAACATCCTTCAGTTTATTTTATAAATATGATTGTGTTAGGAATGGTATTTTGTCTAATGGTCTTTACTGCATTAATTTACAAAATTAAGGGGTACTTAATACTCTGGATTTTACTGATTTTGAGACTTGTGTGGACTAAATAAAGGGAAAGCAGACCAACAAGTCAAAGAAAGGTGCCAATAGGAGTTCAGACATATTAGAGATCATACATACTGATATATGTAGTCCAGACATGGACTCACATGGTCAGAGATACTTCATCTCTTTTATAGATGATTACTCACGATATATGTATCTCTACATGCTTCATAAAAAGAGCGAAGCATTAGATGCCTTTAAGATTTTTAAGGCTGAAGTAGAGAAACAATGCGGCAAGAAAATTAAGATCGTGAGATCAGATAGAGGTGGAGAATATTATGGTAGATACACAAAAGATCGACAGGCACCTGGGCCATTCGCAAAATTTCTTCAAGAGCATGGGATTGTTGCCCAATACACCATGCCTGGTTCACCCAACCAGAATGGTGTAGTAGAAAGAAGAAATTGAACATTATTGGACATGGTGCGGAGTATGCTTAGTAGCTCCAATCTTCCTAAATCCTTGTGGACTGAAGCACTTAAGATGGCAGTGTATATATTAAACCGAGTTCCAACCAAGGCTGTTCCTAAAATGCCATTTGAATTATGGAAAGGTTGGAAACTGAGTTTGCGACATATGCGCATTTGGGGATGCCCATCTGAAGTGAGAATATATAATCCACAAGAGAAGAAGTTGGACCCAAGGACCATTAGTGGGTATTTCATTGGATATGCTGAAAGGTCTAAAGGTTACAGATTTTATTTTCCATCTAACAACACTAGGATTGTGGAATCAAGAAATGAAAAGTTTCTTGAAAATGACTTGATCAGTGGGAGCGATCAAACCAGGAACATAGTTTCTGAGAAGGATCATTCATAATCTCAACCTTCCACCTCAAGTGATAGATTGGTTATTTTTCATAGCACCCCTCAAGTACAAACTGGTGTTGAACAACCAATTGTTGAAGTTCCACAAGCTGCTGACGACATTCCAGTAGATCAGATAGTTCAAGAATTGCCAAGAATTCTTGAACAACGAGTTGAACTACATACTTCTCAGGAAGATGGTGGTACAACATTAAGAAGATCTACTAGACCAATGAGATCAACAATTCCTGATGATTATGTTGTGTATCTGCAAGAATCTGACTACAACATTGGAGCCAAAAACGATCCTGAGTCCTTTTCACAAGCCATGGTTTGCAAAGAATCAGAATTATGGTACGATGCCATGAAGGAAGAGATGAATTCTATGAAGAGTAACGAAGTCTAGGATCTTGTTGAGTTGCCTAATGGTGCAAAAGCCATTGGATGTAAATGGGTCTTTAAGACAAAGAAAGACTCATTGGGCAACATTGAGAGATACAAGGCAAGACTTGTTGCAAAGGGATTCACTCAGAAAGAAGGAATCGATTACACAGAGACTTTCTCTCCTGTATCTAAGAAAGATTCCTTGCATGTTATTATGGAATTAGTAGCCCATTTTGACTTGGAGTTGCACCAAATGGATGTGAAAATGACATTTCTCAATGGAGATCTAGAGGAGGAGGTTTACAGGAAACAACTTGAAGGATTCTCCTCTAGTGATGGTGAGAAATTGGTTTGCAAGCTCAAGAGATCATTATACGGTTTAAAACAAGCATCCTGCCAATGGTATTTGAAATTTCATAATGTAATTTCTTCTTTCGGTTTTGTAGAAAACATTATGGATGAATATATATACCTGAAAGTCAGTGGGAGTAAAATTTGTTTTCTTGTTTTATATGTGGATGATATTTTGCTAGCAACCAATGATAAGGGTTTGTTGCATGAGGTGAAACAATTCCTCTCTAAAAATTTTGATATGAAGGATATGGGTGAGGCATCTTATGTCATTGGCATTAAGATCCATAGAGATAGATTTCAAGGCATTTTGGGTCTGTCTCAGGAAACCTATATTAATAAAATTTTAGAGAGATTTTGGATGAAGGATTGTTCACCAAGTGTCGCTCCCATTGTGAAGGGTGATAGGTTCAGTTTGAACCAATGCCCGAAGAACGACTTTGAAAGGGAACAAATGAAGAACATTCCATATGCTTCTGCTATCTGAAGCCTAATGTATGCTCAAGTCTGCACAAGACCTGACATTGCATTTGTTGTGGGAATGTTGGGACGATATCAGAGTGATCCAAGTTTAGACCACTGGAGAGCTGCAAAGAAAGTAATGAGGTACCTTCAAGGAACCAAAAACTACATGCTTATGTATAGATTTATGGACAATTTGAAAGTAATTGACTACTTAGATTTTGACTTTGTTGGATGTGTTGATTCACGCAAATCAACATCAAGATACATTTTTATGATGGCCGGTGGAGCTGTATCATGGAGGAGTGCCAAGCAGACCTTGATTTCCACTTCCACTATGGAAGCCGAGTTCATCTCCTATTTTGAGGCTACTTTAAAAGGTGTATGGCTTAAGAGTTTCATTTCTGGGCTTAGAATTATGGATTCTATCTCTAGGCCATTGAGAATATATTGCGACAATTCAGCTGTTGTTTTTATGGCTAAGAACAATAAAAGTGGGATTCGAAATAAACACATTGACATTAAATATTTAGTTATAAGGGAACGTGTTAAAGAAAGGAAAGTGGTCATTGAGCACGTTAGCACTGAGTTGATGATCGATGATCCTTTGAATAAGGGCATGCCACCGTTTAAATTCAAGGATCATGTAATGAATATGGGACTTGGTTCCATTATGTAGTTTCTCATTGTATGAACAATGTTATTTTTAATGAAATTCTTAATCATTGTGATGTTTTTCTCATATTTATGTGCACCTTAATTTGATTTGAGAGAATTCATCTGTGTAGGACCAAGAATAAACATAGGGTTTATTCATTAAGAAATTGTTGCCACATAAATTTTAATAGAAATAAATACATAGTAATACATGGAAGATAATACTCGTCATTACAGGACTTATCACCATGATTCATGTATCTATAACTTAATACAGATTATCAATGGATTTTAAGATGAGACATTAAGTTTGGAAGTATGGACCAAGTGGGAGAATGTTATGCTCCCTCTCCCAGTTATTTTTGGAAATAACTGCAGTAATTATTTCTAGAAACCAATTGCAGTGATTTCCTTAATTTATGGAAACCAACTGCAGTAATTTTCCTTAAATTATGGTAATCAACTGCAGTTAATTAATTTCTTGTTGAGAGCTTCTGAAGTGGTCCATTACTCCCACTGTAGTTCTCTACCATGATTTGTGGAAAACTTGACACATAGCCAACATAAGCTTGATGGAAGCTTGGCTATATATATTCTTGTTTGGTCCCCAAGCTCACTAACTCAATCCCCTTTAGATTTACCATCAAGAGTAAGCAGAGCTTGGAAGTGCCTTCAGATTTCCTGTATTCTTTTCTTTCTGTTTGTGTGAAGGAGGGACAAGTTCTTCAAAGTAGTTGAACGCAGGTGTTTCCCTCATGTTAGCCTGGGATTGAGTCCCTCCATACATCCCAGAATATGGTTTTAGAAGGACACCTTTGGCTCTCATAGGTTTCGCACAGTTGAAATTTCATTCAGAAGTTTGCCAGTGCTTCTATGCACATGGTTTTGACTGTGCATTGCATCGTGTATTTCAAGGTGAACTATGTTGGCTGCCTCAAGGTGAACTATGTTGGCTGCCTCTATCATATTTTGACAATTTGGGATCGGAGCTTTAAATTTCTCTCAAATATATTTTCCAAATTGCATATAAAATACATTGTGAGCAGCATCAATGGCTGAAGATTAGTATTTATTCCGCATTAAGAATCGTTATTTAAATTTACATTTCCTTCCTTCTATGTTCGTTTGGTGATCTATTCCTTTCTCTTTTTCCTTCAAGGATTGCCTCACTGAACATATTCAGAGCTTCCGAGGTAACTCTAACACTCCTAGTTAATTTCTGTAATTTTTTGTCACTTGTTTCTCTACTTTGATGTGTATGATAATAGATTCTATTTAACTGATATTCAGTGCGATGGGGGTCTTTTTACAAGGCCGTCCATAGGATTCAGTATACAAATATATGTTGCACCGGATCCTTAATCCTCACAGAATTGTCTTGGAAATTCATTTTCTATGCTTCTTTTCTTGGAAATGCAGATTTTTTCTGGCGGCATTTAAAATGCCGGTGAAGCATTGTAGGTTTGTGGAGCCATGGGATTCTTTTTCTTTTTTGTCAGGATTTTTTCTGCCGGCATTTATAACGCCGGTGAAGCATTGTAGGCTTGTGGAGTCTGTCCCTAATTGTGCAATTTCTTGATCTCGCTTGTGGAGGGCTCAACCTCTCTCTCTCTATTTCTGTTTTGTCTCTCAAATTTAATATTTTATGACATGATACACTCTCTGTCTCTATTCAATTATTGTATCTTTCTATATGTGTGAAACGGTACTTATACTAATTGTATGCTAATCAGTTCTTCGACATGGCATATCTACGCAATTATAACAGAGGCGCTGTACTCCACTTCCCTACAGATCATATTGTGATTGTTGTTGTTCAAATCCCACAAGGGCAAATCGATCCTAATCACAACGAGTTTCTCCGCTGTAATGGACATGACATACAAAACTTGTTATCTTTTTACGTTGGCGGTCAAGGAGCCATTCTCATTGCCGTCTTCTGTTTGAACGTGCCAGTTGCGTTGTAGGTTTTGTGGACTACACTAATCCTCTTGTTTGCTACTCTCCGCATTAATCATCATCCGCCTGCTCAACATATTCTGGGAAGAGTTCAGTGTTATAAGAGGCAGAGAGCAACTCCGCAATTCGCTGATTTACAATTGGAGATGGATTGCACACAGATGTGCATTTGTTGCCACGTTGATTGCTATATCACTCTGCCTCCTAATCTGCTCCACTTTTCTTCTCCTCTCCCATATCCGCTGAGGTGAAGTTAATAGAAGTTAATAAATATGTTTAAATTTTTGTAAGTGTTTCTTTAAGTCATCGTTTAATTAGAATGTTTTTTCGTTATGGAAATTTTTGTAAGATTTTAAGAAAATCAAGTAGTTATTTTTGTAAATTCAATTTATAGTTATAAATTTCAATATTTTAGGTGTTTTACAAGTTTTTAATGATGCTGAATCTATTTCCACCATAACAAAACATGATTCAAATAATGTTATTGAAGATTTTTTTTATTTTTTTACCCAGATTCCAGCCACTTTTAACTAGCCTGACAATTTTTTGACCTCCATAAACAACTTTTTTTTATTTAATAGCTCCAAATTGTTATGACAGTATATGTTTATGACGGTACTCTAAAAAGTTCACAATTTAGGTTAGAAAATAATAGAAATTCATACCAGATTAAAAAAGGAAAATTTTGGAAATCCAACCTTCAAAATTCATATTAAAAACACACTCTGAAAATTAAAATATTCACCTGACTCGAGCAAAATTTTTGTTGTCCTGGCTAAATTGTGGACTGTGGATTCCATAGACAACGCCTATGTTTATGTCGTACCATTTGTTATGAATATGGAGTTGTTGATTATTCTATGAATACAAATGAGTATGTCCGAAAACCCTAAGAAGAGACCGTCTCTCTTATTCTTTAGTTGGAAGTTGTCGTTTGTCCTATTCCTTAGTTGGAGTTGTTGAGTTTATTACATAAGTACACTTTTTTCTGAAATTCAATGATCCTAGGAATGTAATATTATCTATGGTAGTAATGTGTTGTGGAGATGTTGCATCATCACATAATAAATATTTTAATAAAAAAATATAAAAGAGTGGGAGAGTGTACATTGTTTGCTTAATGATTGAAATATTATATTGAATGATGGATTTAATTGTAATTATGTTTGTATATTTAATTAATATGATATGATAAGATGGTACAATTATAATTTTTCATATATCTAGCATTGTTGAAGTTTATTGTAATGATTATAGATGGAGACATCATAAATTTGTCTAGAGAAGTGCTATAGGATTAAGCTTAATATAGAGGAGTATTTTTTGGACAAATATCTCATGATTTCAATATAAATGGGTGTTGTTGATGTTGTATTAGGAGTCTAATGGTTACAATCATCAGGATGTGATTTACCTTAAAAGAAAAGGAAATTGAGCTTAGAGGTATCCAAGGTAAACCTTGTAAAGTGATAAGCTCTAACAATATGAGAAATTACTCAAAAAGGGGCACTAGGTTGTAATGGCACAATCATGTTCGCTAAATCTTCAAACATCAATATCATCTATGTCAAGGTATCTCAATAAAGCTATCAATAATCATCCCAAGGTATTTAGATTAATGCTTAAGCGTCTTTCACCTAATCAATATCATGACCATGCTATTCATTTGTAGTTGGGAGTTGTACAAAAAATAAATAATGAATGGAAAATCATACTACAAGTAGAAAAAATCATTAAAACAATGATTAAGTAGCCTAGTAACCTAGCAATTATGGAGTATACCATAAAACAAAAAAACCTCACCTTCCATCTAGTATATATATATATGAAGAGAGAGAGAAGGAGAGAGTAGAGTAGCCTCACCTTGCATCTTGGTTTTCTTCCATAATGATCCAGGCGGATATTGGTGGTCACCCGCCTATTCCACTTGGGGCCCCACCATTGTCTCTTTCATTTTTTCAGTTTCGGCACAACTTACTATTTTTAGCAGTTTTTCGGGTCCTGAACTTCCGGAGCCGTTTTGAGGCCCAAAACGACGTTTTTTGGAAAAACGAAGAGCAACATGGGTCCATGGATCGATGTTGATTGTTCAAAATTTGTAGTCCTCGGATAGATCTTTATAACGAGGTATGGTACGCATCAAACGGAGATCTTATGCCAAAGTTACGCCCCTGGGAAGTTGAAACACCAATTTACTCAAACGGGGCCTATAGTTTTGGTGCTTCATCTCCTAGGGTTAGGGTTTTGGCTGTTTAGGATTTCCCTTTGTTTCTAAATAATAAATAGGCCCTCAAGCCTCATTGTAACTGAGTTCAGAGGCCTATAGCCACTACATATCTTCTCAGAGATAGCTACCATCGCCCTAGCTAGTTTTATTTCCATTCTGTCTGTATACATTTCGCTTCTTTGATATTAATGAAATGAAGTGTTATTTCCTACGATTTCCGTATTTATGGTTATGTGTTATTCCTGTATTCCCTAATAAACCCTGGATCACAGGTATTAGATGTCTGCTTTTTTCTTTGATCCTCTTTGCATGCCCAACGAGGCCTGGGTATAAGGAGTTAGGCCCGACCGTGGAACCTTTGCAAGATTCAGCACTGCAAACCCCAACTGGACACCATGGGGGACGAAAGGAAAGATGAGGGAGAGAGATCCTATCAAAATATTGCTTGAGGAGGCCCTCGAAAAACAAAGGAATGCGATGATGGATAACTTTGCCCAGATCCTTCAACGACTACCCACCGACGGCGCCTCTGCATCCAGCAGCCACTTTGGAGGTGCGATTCCTTTTAAGGTACAAGTAAATTTTGACATTTCCATATTTGTGTCAAATAGATGCAGATGCCATAGATAGATGGTTGAATCTATTTGAAGGATATTTCTCGGTTCATGACTTTTCCGACATGAAGAAGATTATTTTTGCACTCCTCAAAGCTGCCCCCCATGTCAAGGACTGGTGGGAAACCCACTATGAGAAAAAGGATGAGACAGAACCCTCTCTGTTCTCGGCCGTACCCACATGGAATTCTTTTCGAGATGCCATCAAGGAACAATACTATCCCGTGGGGAGCTATGAGGACAAGCACACACAATGGACCACGTTGCGACAACAAAGGGATCAAGATGTGCATGAGCTGACGAATCTGTTCCATACCCTGCACACCAAGTTGGGTATCAAAGATTCAAAGAAACATTTGGTGCTAAAGTATCGCAGTTGTCTGCGCAGATACATTCAGGAGGAAATGGATTTCCTCGGCAGCTCCTTGCTTGGTACGGCATATCGGTATGCTGCCAAGATTGAGTAGAAATTCACACAGAAGAAGCGAGACTTTGGATCTGCGAATCAAAAGCAAGGGAAAGGTGCTCCCAAACCGTAGAACAAAGGACATAGCCAAGGCATGGCGACTCAAGACAACCTATCGAAGCCACAAGCAAAGAACAACACTGCAAAGCCAAAGAAGGACATGGGAAAGTGGTGTGAGTTCCATAAGAGCTCCACTCGCAACACAAGTTAGTGTCGAGCCAAGCAGTCGCTGGTGGCCGAGATGGGGGCTTCTGAGTCACATGCATGCTCCGACTCTGAATCAGAACTTGACAAGGGGAATGACAAAGGGAAACAGATTATTGATGCGGATCCCAATGCCACTGTTGCCACTACGAAGATCCAGAGGGAGGAAACGGAAGATCCAGAGGAGGAGGAACGTCTCTTCCACTCCCAGATGTGGGTAAAGGGCTCCCCGATATAGTTCATTGTTGACAATGGGAGCCAAAAGAACCTCATTTCAGCAGACGCCGTGAAGCGGTTGGGCTTTCCGACCACATCTCACCCACATCCATACACCATCGGGTGGATTATGTGACGTTGCTCCTATTGATGTTTCTGATGTATTATTAGGACAACCATACTTGTGGAAGCATCATGCTGTGTATGAGTCTCGGCCTCGCGCTGTTATTGTTACTTTGGGAAATAAGTTGTACAGGATACCAGAGGTACCACCTCCGCCGCTTATCTCTTTGGTTATCGCAAAATAATGATTTAAGCTCATTTCCAACTGCAAATTCATTTACTCTGGCGATCCACCCCTAGGGCAAGAAGAAGAATGTATTGCCACCTCCGTACAAGGTCGCACGACAACAACAAATGGATAAGGTTGTGGAGGAGTACGGGGACATCTTCACCTCACCCACAGGGGTTCCTCTGCACTGTCAGGTCAAGCACCCGATTGATATGACCCCAGGTGCGCCGCTACCCAATGAACCGATCTATCGACGCTCTATTCTGGAGAACGATGAAATCAAGAGGCAGATTCAGGAGCTGCTGCAGAAAGGTCACATCCGACCAAGTTCATCGCCCTGTGGGAACCAGATCGTGTTGGTACAGAAGAAGGATGGGATGTGGAGACTCTGTATTGACTATCGGGCTCTGAACAAGATCACTGTTCGGAATAGGTACCCGATCCCATGAATTGATGACCTTCTGGACCAACTCAAAGGTGAAAAATATTTCAGCAAGATTGACTTGAAGTCGGGGTATCACCAGGTACCAATTGAACCCTCCGATGTGTAGAAGACTGCCTTCAAAGCTAAGGAAGGCCTTTTCGAATGGCTAGTCATGCCTTTAGGGTTGACGAATGCTCCCGCAACCTTCATGAGGATGATGGACGACATCTTACGGCCATTCACCAACTCATTTGTAGTGGCGTACTTGGATGACATTATGATCTTCAACCAGACGTGGGAAGAGCACCTTCACCACATCCGACAAGTCCAAACACTGCGACAACACAAGTTGTGTGCCAATTTGGAGAAGTGCACTTTTGGCATGACCCAGGTTCAATATCGGGGATACATTATTGATGAAAGGGGGGTGCATGTAGATCCAGCCAAGATCCAAGTCATTCGGGATTGGCCACCCCCAACCACTATAACAAAGCTTCGAAAATTTCTAGGTCTTACTAATTTCTACTGCAGATTCGTGTTGGGATTCTCTTATATCACTTGGCCCTTGAGTCAAGTCACCAAGGTAGGAGTTTGAGAAAATTCTTTCGTCGAACCTCATCAAGGCAGGCATTCACACTGAAAACTGCCTCTGCTCGCGCCAAAGGTCATTGCATTTGCACTTGCAACAACATTTGGAGACCGAGATGATGCCTTTGACTATGCTATTGGGGTGCTTCTTACTCAACAGGGGCATCTAGTGGCATATCATAGTGAGACATTGTCTGACACAGTTCGCAAGTATCCCACTTATGACAAAGAAATGTATTCCATTGTGCAGGCTTGTCGACAATGGAAGCATTACATTTTGGGGAAGGAAAAAATCATCCACACAGACCACCGACCCCTTCAGCTCATACAGACACAGAAGTTGTAATGATCACATCGGCGAGTCCATATCTCGCTCTTTCATTTGAACATCAAGTACAAGAAAGGTAGCACCAATAATGTTGGAGACTCCCCCAGCCGACCACCGATCATGGCGCTCACCATCGTTCTCAACTCTTGTGGGCACGAGACTTCTAATTGGCCGCTTCTCTATGAGAGTGACCCAGAATTCGGCCACACTTACAAGGCACTCTTGGGGGGTACGCAAGTTCCAAATTTTCACCTCCAAGATGCACTTTTATGTCACATGGGACAATTTTGTGTTCCTTCAAGCGAGCATGCTAAGATGATATGGGAAGCACACTACAGTCGAGTCGCTGGGAATTTCGGGGTCGAGAAAACAGTAGCAATCCTGCAGAAGTATTTCTATTGGCCGAACCTTCGAAAGGATGTCGAGAAGCACATCAGATCCTGCACTGCTTGTGCCGTTGCCAAACCGACCATCAAGAAGCAAGGCCTATATACTCCTCTACCTACCCCTAGTCGATCTTGGGAATCCATCTCCATGGATTACATGTTGGGTCTGCCTTCTACTAAGTAGGGAAATGACTGTGTTTTTGTGGTCATCGACAGATTCTCGAAGATGGCCATTGTTGAGCCTCAAAATCTGTGCTTTCTTCATTCCAATTTCACTCATTTCATCATTCTTTATCACTTCATAAGCCTAAAATCACGAAGAATGATTATATTGCTTGTGTGGTTACATGCATTTGATTAACATATTGTATTTTCATGATTTTTCTATTTTAACAATTTTCTCGCAAAAATAGCCATTAATACAGTATTCGTAGTCAATCGCACATTCCGTTGTAGTCATTTCCTGCAAATTCCGTTGTACATTTTTTGCGCTTTGAGTGGGTTATGGTGTGTCGTTCCTGTATGAAAACCGCATATGGGTATATTCCACATGTTCACATGGTTCGTTGCTCACCATGAAGGAAGAAACGAATTTCATGTGTGTTGGTGCACGTGAAACCAAATCAAGAGGTGTATTTCACTGGACACAGAGACTTAAGGTTGAAGTCATAGCAGAGTATCACCTTCAATAAGATGACTTAATAGGAATGGTGATGTGATCCCCAGATGACCCAAGTTCTGTTATGTAATTTCATTATAAATATGACTTGGGAGACCAAGCAACGCTGGTTAGATCTTGGTTAGTTTTTGGCTTCTGCCACAGAACCGTGAATACTCTGTTTTTCAGTCATTATCTCCTTTAATGAAAGAAACATCATCTCTGTGAACGTGCTGAGTCAATTTTGAGTTAGATTTCATGCTACCAGGTGGTGGAGGGCCCCTACCTCCTGTGCAGCTCTGTTTTTATAATTTAGATAAGTATTTTAGCTCTGTTTTCACAGTTTAGATACGTATTTACTTTCAGTCTTCTATTTATGTTTCAATTGCATTGAGTTATACAACCAGAATTGTTCTAATAAAATTTTTCAACATATTATTCATGATGAACAAGATGGACTGTGTAATTTCATAGAGTAATGGCATGTCAATTTCAATAGAATACTCCGGAGGTAGAATGCATATGGTTCAGCTTTGTCCTTTCTTTTCAAGTATGATAATGGCTCTTTAGTTTGATATTGTTCATTGTAGATTAATATCATCTTAGTTTAGTTTTAACTCATTGCTTTAACACTTCAAGTTTAGCTGTTGTCCATTGTAGCTTACTTTGTCTTAGTTGATAAATTCAATCTCACAGGCTTAATTATTTATAAAACTTCTTTTGTTCAAAATTCATACTCATACACAATTATCTGGACAAAAGATAGTATTATTATAAGGTCTAGAGTATTTTGCAGCTTCTTTATCATTTCACAAACAAGCCTCTTTCTCAAAGACTATTTTTGAAAGGAAATCTATAACTTTTGAGATAGGTTTAGTGGTGTTAAAATTGAGTTGCAGAACAGAAGTAGAAACTAGTTTAGAGTAGAAACTTTACCTTGTTACAAATATTCTTTTCCACATATTTTCCAACAAATCTTTATTCATGGATGAGATGCTGTACATTGTAAGTTATCTGTTTGATTAGTGATTTAGGAGAAGACTTCATTTACACTTAGCTTGTTCATTTCTCAGGTTCATTTCAATTTCATGTTGTGAGTTTACAATAGAGTCATTATCAAGCTTTGTATTTGTTGGTTGCTAGTCATAGTTAGACTCTGTTTTATTTCAGCATTTGCATTTGTTTACCATCATAGTTTAGGCTTCACTCTGTTTTGACCAATAGTTTCCCTTCATTTAGCACTTAGTTCTTTTCCTTTTTCAAAATAAAACCATAAAACCAAAAACATCAGAAAACACTAAACACAACGAAGTAGGAAGAGGTTACTTAGGCACATATAGTGCACCACACTTCAGCAGTTTACTGACCCTGGTTGACAATTAAATGAGCTCAATTTAGGAGACTAGATTGAGAACAAACAGCCATTATGGCGGTCTGCAAGAAGAATATCACAGCAGAAGCCACTGCTAAACTCTTCTTTGAACGAGTGTGGGTGCACTTTGGGATCCCATAGTCTATCATATCAAATCGGGATAACAGGTTCCTTAGAACATTTTGGTCCAACCTCTGGTCAATGTTGGATACCAAGCTCACCAAGTCCATAGCTTTCCATCCCCAAACAGATGGCCAAACAGAGGTCGTCAATAGAATGATTGTACACATTCTGTGCATGTACAATTCAAAGCATCCACGCACATGGGACGAGAGCCTCCCCTATGTACAACATAGTTATAATTAGGCTCTCCATAGTTAAATCGGCCATAGCCCCTTTCAAGTGGGCTTGGGATTCCAGCCACTATGTCCCATTGACGTATCCATGCCACTTGCAGCTGCTCAGGCTGATTCAACTCATGTCCAGTCTGAAGTTGACAAAGCAAGTAGCTTCATCGAGTGCATTCAACACATCCGCCAACAAGTTCATGATATATTGGACAGAGCCAATGCCAAGTACAAGCAACGCCATGATCAATACTGGGTGCCACACAACTTCCAGGTGGGTGACAAAGTATGGCTACATTTGCAGAAGGAGCGCCTCACTGGACCCCACCGCAAGCTTCGTCCGCTTCGATACGGGACGTACACCATCACCAAGGTTGTAGGGAACAATGGCTTCAAGCTCAATATTCCACCATTCCTTGGTCTGCACCCAGTGTTCAATGTGGATCGCCTTCGTCCTTACTTCCCACCTCTACTGGACACCTCGGACATTGCAGAACAACTCACACCAACAGAGTTAAACCCAGACTGCATGGAACAGGCCACCACAGATTGTATCATGGACATGTAGATCAATAACACTCGCCAACAGAAGATCCAAATGTATCGGGTTGTCAAAGTTGGCCAACTCCTGCACCAAGGAAAGTGGTTCACAAGGGACCAAGTTCACCAGAAATTTCCTCATCTCATGGAGGAACTTAACGCAATGGGGACCATTGCTTCCTAATGGGGGAGGAATGATCCAAGTGGATATTGGTGGTCACCTGCCTATTCCACTTGGGGCCCCACCATTGTCTCTTTCAATTTTTAAGTTTTAGCACAACTTACTATTTTTAGCAGTTTTTCAGGTCCTAAACTTCTAGAGTCGTTTTGAGGCCCTAAACGACGTTTTTTGGAAAAACAAAGAGCAACATGGGTCCATGGGCCAATTTTGCTTGTTCAAAATATTTAGTCCTCAGATACATATTTCTAATGAGGTATGGTACACGTCAAACGGAGATCGCATGCCAAAGTTACGCCCCTAGGAAGTTTAAACACCAATTTCCGAAACGGGGCCCATAGTTTTGGCGCTTCATCTCCTAGGGTTAGGGTTTTGGCTGTTTAGGATTTCCCTTTGTTTCTAAATAATAAATAGGCCCTCGAGCCTCATTTTAACTGAGTTCAGAGGCCTGTAGTCGCCACATATCTTCTCAGAGATAGCTACCAGCGCCCTAGCTAGTTTTATTTCCATTCTGTCTGTAAGCAAATTTCAGTTCTTTGAGATTAATGAAATGAAGTGTTATTTCTGCTGCATCTCTGTATTTATGGTTATGTGTTTATTTTTTTGCGTTCCTGCATAAATCCAGATCACATAAGAGGTTCTGAGATTATATCTTGTGTTTATTTTGGTTTGTGAGTTCTATTTTTCTTTTCTATATTTTCCATATTTTAATATTGCATGCGTAAGCATGACATAGTAATTAATGAATCCATAAATCTAAGGAAATTTTTCCCTCAAAGTATATTTCAGATTTTAAGCAAAAATATGTTAGATCTATTGTGATGAATTATCCAATAGAGTATCCACGACATTTCACGGATCATATTGGTATTATATCACGTTTCTTTGGGTACTCCATTGGAGGTTGCAAGGAATCCATATTGGTTTAAGAAGAAAGTCATAAGACCCTAGCCATGGATGATGAATCTATTAATAACCTTAGATATCAAACAAAGGAGAGGTTCTTGAGGCTAGCAGATTATGTTGCAGATATCATCCATAACATGAATCTCCTTATGGTGGCTTTGGTGAACAAGTTTGGAATCAAAGAAGATCAACGTTTCATATCAATGGTGATATATATCCCAACTCAAAGCTTTGAGGTGATGATTACTCGAGCCTAACCCCTATGATCATGGAGGTAATTCCCATTTTCATGGAACCCTAATCCCACCTTTAATGGATCTCATTCTTAATATAAGGATCTGAAACCTCCTCCTCTTGGCTTATAAATCAAACATAGGCTAGAGGGTTTGGGGGGATTACTGAAGGTAGACTTATTTTTCTCAAATAAGGTTGTAAGACTTATCATACAAAGAGAAGATTGTAGATAATTGGGAGGAGCCACACTTCATTAAGGCCAAGGTTATGTAACTCAGTTATTTCTAAGATTAATACAAATGAGTTTTTCCTCCCACTATATTGTCCAATGGAATTGATATATGGTCTATGATATACACTACAAGAAAAAAGGACATTGGTGAGGGGCAAAAATGGTCACCATAAGCTCATTGGTGAGGGTCAAAAGAGCCTTCGTCACCAAAAATTGAACGTCACCAATGGTGGCGTCGCTGAAAGTATAGGTGTTGTGGTGACATTCAAGGTCCGTCACCAATAATGATTTATAGTGACGGATAGTGACCGTCACCCATTTCATATGAGCAATGGTGATGGACAATAGCCTCCGTCACCAAAAAATTGAACGTCACCAAAGGTAGCGTCGCCGAAAGTATGTGTTGTGGTGACATTCAAGGTCCGTCACGAATATTGATTATAATGACGGATAGTGATTGTCACCATTTCATATGAACAACAATGATTTTTTGTGATGGAAATTTCATGGCCATCACTGTTGGTGCATATATATGGCGACGTTCATTGACCGTCACCATAAATTCATTAGTGACATCAAGGTCTATCACGAATAATGACTATAATGACAAACAGTGACCATCACCATTTCATATCTACAACAAAGGTTTATGGAGACAAACTTTTAATGGTCGTCACTATTGATGCATATATATATGGTGGCGTTCGTTGACCGTCACCATTTCATATTTTGGCGAGGGTCGAAAAATGTCACCATAAGCTCATTGGTGATGATCAAAAGAGCATCCGTCACCAAAAACTGATCATCGTCATTCCCTATGAATATTAGGGCACGATGGAATCAAACCACCAACCTCCTGCTTGTAAAGCAGGTGCTCTTCCATTGAGCTAGCACCCTTGAAAGAATTAGACTTTAAACTAGCAATTGCCCCTAAAGGTGCAAATATACACCAAAGGAATAGAAAATCTAAGAAGATCAAAAGTTGCTAGAAATAATATGTTCAACATACATAATAAAAAGACAATAAGAATAAATTTTGATATAATCTAACAAAGCATGTACTATGTAGGAGAATAACTGGAAAGCACAACTAGAAATTTGAATCACAACACAAAAATATAAAAGAACATGCAACATGAAAGGAACAACTCCACAGTTTGAGAAATATGAACAATCCATGGGCCTGTTCTTATTTATTGATATAGATAACAAAATAGAAATCTAGATTTATGAAATTCAAGTATCACATAATAATGTCTTGAACAAATATCAATATGTAAAATAATATTTTTTGCATTTGGATTTACCTTTTAGAAGCTATTGAAAAAGTTTCCACGGAAATAGCCAATAAACATAACAACATAGACCTCAAGAGCACTAGAGAAGTATTCAAAGCAAATGATGAAAAGCGTATCTAGAAAGAACTGAGAATCCTTTGAAGTAAACCATGCATTTATCACGTGACTAGTACACTTGCAAAAAAATATCATAATAAATTATGAACTATTCCACCAAAAAACAGTGAAACTTTCCACTAAAATACAGTTTCAAATTAATCACTAGCATGATGCTAACTTCTCTGCAAAAATAGGGAAGTTTCAAGACAATGTATAATAGCTTGCATGGCAATCGTGTTGATAAAACCTTCCAAGGAATAAGACCACATCAGTCAACAAGAGTTCCATCATACTTAATACTATCAAAGAGTGGTCAATAGCAAAAGTGAATTGACGAACCTTCATAACTTGCATTGGTTCCTTATCCTTCATCCAACCCTAAAATTTTAGACCAAGGTTAACATTTTGAGGGAAAATTCAGAAAAGTCACATGATCTTGTGAAATAAGATTTTTATCACTACCATTAACTATAATGCAACATTTTTGCACAAAAAAAGCATCCTTGTCTAAAGTGAAGTAGTCAATGATGATTAAGACTAATTGTGGGTTTAGAATTGTTTTTCCATTTTTTTTTTAATTGTTAGAATTACCATACTTAGTAGCAGAGGCATTCCCACCATGGATTGGGAAGTCCATAAAAACCACTTATGTAACTATGATTGATGACTATAATCATTTTAACCTTCTCCTTCCTTTTGCTCAGCCACTGAAATATGTGTTGAGAACTCTTTGCTTAAGACATCCCTCATTAGAATGGGCAGACGATTAGTGATAATAAAAATATTCTCGTAACATTTCCACTATCATTACAATTTATTTTGGGCTAAAATTTAGACTTATGGGCATCTTTTTCATGCCTTGTAAACAAATGAAGATGACAAGGGGAAGGAGCAGAAGAAGGGGGATTACAAAACATCCACTGAGAGGAGCTTGAATTGTTGTCAATTATGCTCCATCTTTAGGGATCACTTCTATAACTTGCTTTCAATATTCAATGCAAGCCAGAAAGCCTTGCTCCAATGAAATGAGTGCATGCAAAGTCCATCTTCTGTTGAATATGAAACAAGAAACACTTGATAAAATTGAAACATTAATCCCCTATGATGATTTTTTCAATATACTAATGAACAATCAATACTAGCAATTGTCAGAGAGGTAGCCACCGCTAAGTAGCTCCTTCCTAATAGGTTAGAAACATTGTCTAAAAACTATTTTGTAGACGCCATCGAAATCACCCAACATGCACCACATTGCACACAACATGTTGAGTTGTGGGAGAAAGAATCTTAAATTAGAATGCACCCTTTTGCGAGAGTAATGGCATTTTGGAGAAAAAAAAATGCCTATGATAAGTGATATATCTGCTGGAGGTTTAGAAATGCTGCCAGCATATCAAGAGGTTGGTCCAGACCCCAAGAGATATCTAGGTAACAACCCCAAACATGAGTAGCTCTGAGGTTATGGCAGAAACATTGAGAAGGAATGTGAAGGCAAAAGTCTTGCAATCAGACTAAACTCACAGGATAACTACGAACCAAGAGTGAAAAATTTCTGGACATTTACTTAGTCTAAAGAGGCTAGAAGCTCATGCAACACTAGAAGGTTATTTTATTGGGAAAAGAGAATACTATGTGCATCTTGCAGATGCAAATTTCTCTTGCACATGATGGGAAAAAGGGCTTGCAAAAAGATGCCCTGTGTGCAGCATCAACGCACACAAAATTATCTTTTTCCCAATGCACTAACCTTCTAGTTGTGGCCAAATAGAACTTGGGTCGCACTGGCAAGGCTTTCAGTAGCAGGCACTTACCAAATCTTCCACAATTTGCGCTATTGTACCAGAACTAGATCTTGGACCTATGCTAAGATGTGAGGTGTTTCCATTGAAAGACATCAAGCAGCGTGTTTAGCATTCAGAGTTGAAAAAATTGAGAAACACCTAACCAGGGAGAAACAGTCAGAAAGAAATGAACAAATAATAATAATAATAACTCTAGAAGATTATAAATAGGAAACCCTGCTATCACTGCACTAGAGGTGCAGGCCTTCACTTTTTTATTTTTCATTATAATTTGCACAAAATCCCTCCAATCATAACCTGTCACATTTTTGCATTTAGCAACAATTAAAGCCTTTTTCATTTGGTCACGTATGAATCCCAATGGACAGCTTGTGTTATATATGCCATACATAACAATTAGGAAGCCAAAACAAGTAAATTCAATGTTTCAACTATAACTTCTTATCAGGAAATGTTAGTTACAGTATCAACAATGGTATGCCAATTGCATAAGCCATATGTATCTCCTGTGGAAAGGGTGATTGTAATCCCCGTGTGAGCCAAAATCTCAATAAATAGCAACATAAAGAACTAATATGCAGTAGAATTGTTGTAGAAACTATTTTATAAATGGGAAAGGTAGTGAATTATGGAATAGCATATCATGCATACTACCTATTTAGTTGCTTACCCTGCAATATCTACTATCATTTTCAGTTGGAAAGACAAACTGAGTGAACCTTGGGATTGAATTCTTCTGACAAAGTAGTGCTCAGACAAAGATCAAATCTAAGTGATTTAGTGCAGTGAGGGGCAGAGGCAGTTATTGGTTGGAGGATATTCTCTAGGAATAAGAGTACATAACAGATAGGCATAAAAATCAACAGAAGAAGTAGCGGAGCCACTAGGAGGTGTGATACAGCCCCCAAAAGTGGTGACACAGGCCCACAAAGGGACTGTGCAGTGTTTCCATGAGATAATCTGAGTTTTTGCTAGAGATCACGGTTTATGAGCTGGGAGGGATGAAAATTGATTTTCCGAGAGGCAGATCAATTTAGAGAAGATGTGACACAATCCATAGCCATACCCACATATGCATCTACTGTGCAGATGCAACGCGGAGGGAGCTGGGGTTTTTCCAGTTCAGATCCGGGTTAGCCGGGGCTTGAAGTGTGAGGTAACACTCACTATATTTTTGTCTGTCGTGATTTCTATGTATTGGATAGCCAACAAGGCATCCAAAGATTGTATTCAGAAACTATTTCTTAATAATACAAATCCTTATAATTTGCTACACCGGTTTTCCCCATTGAGTTTTTCCTGGGACTTAGTCCAAAATAAAGGTGTCCTATGTGTGATTTATTTCTTGCTCAGTTTCCTTGTTTCAGAATCATATTTAATTAAGTGTAGGCTACTTCAGTAGTTTACTTTGATAATTCATGATGCAATCTGAATTAATTTTGTAAATGTAATTTACATATTAGGAGAAGTAAGCTCAGATAGTTGCAGTAGGATTCCTAAGATTGTCAGATCTAGGAATTTTCACATTCTGGTCCACTGGTAGGCCACAGGCCTATTTTCTCCTTATCAGATAAGTGGATGATGTGCCAAAGGGCTATCTTCTAGCCTACGCTGGCAGCAAAGTTGAACCATAATAATTGAAGGAAATATGCAATGATTAAGGAGGTCTGGGTATGAAGAAAAGAGGGTTGTATTCAGCTGATAGCAAACCCTTACTCGTGATCATTATTTCATATTGATTGTTTCAAATTGGCAAGTCATTCTTATTTTACTCTCTCTCTTTCTCTGTTGGACATTTGATTTTATAATAAGAAGAATTGATGAAGTGTTTTCCCCATCTTGGGGTTTTTCCCTGGCTTGTGCCACATACTTTTTTTCTCTTGTCTTGGCTTGTCTTCTGAATCAATCATACATGTTCTTTCTTAAGTTTCTATCAATGGCAAATGATTCAGTGCTAATAAAAGTATAATGGGCTTATATGGAATTTTAAGTTACTGTGTTAAGCAAGAACATGTTAATCTAAATTAACATGGTATAAGAGCTAGGAGAGGACAAGCCCAAGCAAGAGTGGAAAAAGAAAGAAATCTCTGGAAGAACTTTGTTGAATAGAATTTATGGATTGTGGAATGTTGCACAAGAAGGGGATCTCGAAATATTCAGACCAGAAATAGGGAGAAAACCCTTTAATTTTAATAGCCCTAATCAGAGACTCAATTTCAGTCCAATGTGTAAAGGATTAGTTCCACATTAATTGAGCTCTTTATTTGTGATTTGGATGGCAACTGTGATCTAAGGATTCATATAACAATCAAGTCTCTTTGTTTCAAGTTTGGTTGATTCACGCTAATCTATATTCACTCCCAGTCAGTATACAAGCCTCGCTCAACTTCGACATTCTATCACAAGTCTCTTGTTCCCTGTTTTTTGGTATCTCTCTTATGGCAAGCAAATAAGCAAAGTTTTTTCTGTAAATAAGATTGAAGGGCCTTCTTTTGTTTTTTTGTTTTGGCTCGACCTCTTGTATTTTGTAATTTTGGTCCAGCAAAAAGAAGCCCATCATCTCTACAGCCAAAAAGGAATGATTAATGTGATTCAGTTGTTTTCTGTGGGGTTTCGTTGGTGTCACTTGCACTACTTTCTTTCCCAGCTCATTAACCTTTCATGAAGGCCACTCCTGTGGAATTTTCTTTGAATATTCCTGTGGCATTGAAAAAGCTTTTTTTTTGGCTTAGGGTGAGTTTTGGGGCTTTTGGGATTCATTATGTTTTGTTACGGGGTCATTTTCCTTGAAAGAGATCGGTGGTTTGAAAGTTTTCAAATTCTAGCCTTGGTTTCAAGAGAATCTAGTCAATCGTTGGAATGAAGTGGACTTATGTTGAACTATAACTCTCCAGTTTGAAGATTTTCTACACAATGTATCTTTGGTGACCTCATGATAATTCTTGGATCTACGAAGCTCTGATCTGTGGCCATATGGAATTTGATCTGCAGCTCTTTGTTGTTCGATATACATCCTAAGTTAATCTGTATTAATTCAGTGGCAATCATACAATTTTTAACAGTCCAAACTCATCTTGGCCTGTGACAGTGACATGGTTAGGTGACTAATGTGATCAAACTCATAAGGAGGCTGGTTATAACATATGTCTTTTTAAAGGCACAAATATTGCAAATAAATCACCGAGGCTAGTATTTGTCAAGTCTCAGTCCTTAAAGCTCACTTCTGGAGTTTCCAGAGTCATTTGAAATTTGTGGAAGGTTCTATATATATACTCTGTCACAGTCTCATTGAAGTGGACCATTCAAGCTTCATTCCAATTTCTGACCATTTCAAGGACTGACAAAATTCTTGTGTTGAAGGAATTTGATTACAGTGCATTGTAATCTCTCACCAATAAAGGAGTACCTTCAATGCTAATAAATTTGAATATCATGTCCATTGACAGAATTTACTTGATAGCAAAGTATGAAAATATCACTATGTATCATGACAGTTTATCTCCTTGACACTGATGACTACAGTGTAAATACGATCTTGACTTAGAGGAACACAGTATGACCCTTTTGGTTAGTACGTATATGGTGATCTCTATGTATTGGAAATATCTCTAAGCATTGTCTTGGGACTGTAGGAGTACCAAGCTCAAAATGACAATAAATCTAGGTTGTGTTCCACATGGCACAAGCTTATGAGTGACAATGATATGCTTGCAAAGATATCATTTGGGTACACTACTCATTTTATCTAGAATTACAGTGAGATGGTTGTCCGATAGTTGGTCATATTACAGTAGGAACGTCATCAATATAGGAAATCTAGTTTTTGACTGAAAATGAGAGCAGGGCATAAGGAAAATCATTGCCACAAGGTAAAACTATGATTGACAATTCTTATTGGAATGTATATTATTTGGATTTAAATACAAACTATGATGATTTGTGGTAATGCTATGGATTTTGGAGAATAGACATTCAAGAAAGTTTGTCATTGTAACACTCTACAATGTAGCTGTAGATCCTTTTTCACCTTGGTTTCTATTTTCTGCAATGGCTTGTAGTGGTAGCATGATGTGTGCATTAGATATTTTCTTCCAATGTTGTAGTGAACCTAGTATTTTCAAGAGGGTCATAACCGATTAAGAAAGAACTCATTTTTTCATAAGAGGAATTCCTAGAAAAAATTGGTCAAGAGGCCAATCTGCAAGACAAAATTATAATATATATTGTGACTTCTCCAAAGCTTGAAACTTATTCACTGGTTGATACTTCACTAGTCATTCAATAATTCAGTAGTCTTCAGAAACCAAAACACAGTGGTGACTTGCAGGTCATGTTTTCATTATGCTAGTACAAGCTTAGTCTATTCAGAGGCCTACCATATGCAACAAAAGAGATTTGCAGAGAAGTTTTCCATGTGCACTATTGGAATTGTAGGACAAATGAAATAGTTAGTTTATATATCTTCAACGATTTTGAATTAGGAAAGAAGCCCTTAAAATTTTGACCTTTTGGGAAACTATGCAATGATGAGTGCTTTCTATGTCCAAGATTATAATGATGCATTTTAGATGAATCTCTTAGCTTTCACTGTCTTCAGATTTTTTAATATTGATCTTATTAGAAATTGTAAGTTAAAGGTACTTTTTTTTGCAAAATATAGCACCCTTATGGAATCATAGGTATGGGCACCTCAACTTGACCTATCTCTCTCAGTTGCCATGAGAGAAACTAGTAGATGGATTTCTGAACATTCTGTAGAAGATCCACAGAGTTTGCAGAGCTTGTCAGGCAGGGAAGCTACATTGAATACCATTTTATGAAGGACAAGCTTGGAGAGCGTAGAGGGTCCTTCAGTTGGTACTTTCAGACATATGTGGACTAATGAACATGACATCAACCACTGGTGCTTGGTACTTCCTTCCGTTTTTTGATTATTTCGGTAGAAAAATGTGGGTATATTTTCTATAATTAAAATATGATGTGTTTAATGAATTTCAAAAGTTCAAATCATTAATAGAGAAATAGTTAGGTTGTCATATTGCCTCTCTTAGATATGATACTGGTGGGGAATTCTACTTAAAATATTTCAAGAAATTTTGTGTTAAACATGGGATCCAAAGACAATATATTACACCTTACACTCCACAACAAAATGTATTGGTTGAGAGGCAAAACTGTACTATCACAAAGATGGCTAGGTGTAAGTTGCAGAGGAAGTATATTCCAAATAGGTTTTAAGCTGAGGTAATGTTCACAATAGTATACTGGCTGGTGAAATGAAATATGAAACTTTGGTCTCAAGTTGGAGGACCAATTCTTGTAGTTGCAATGCCAACATATGCACCTGTGAAGCCAAAATATCCATTTTTTAAATTGTTCCCCATACATTCTTCAGTGTAGGGCAAGGGCAAGACATTCCTTCATTCCATGCAGATATATATAGGCCAACTACTGGATTTTTGTTATCTACAACTGCAACATTTTCAGATCCAATGCATTCACTTGGTTTTCTGTACACTGGACACCTCTCTGGACGTAGCTCTGCCTATTTTCCTGCTATGTTTGCATATTTCTCGGACTCTTCAAGTTCTCACCCATTCACTCCAAGTACTTCTCAGATTTTGACCCCTGGTGCAATTCCTCCGCCCCATATCCGACATCCTTAATGGGATTGACAAAAATTCCAACTCCCAATAATGATAGAATCTGGTTCAGGCTAAACTTAGTTTTGAATTCTAGCCCAGAGACTTTTGAGGCAAAGGGTAAAGAAGAAAGAGCAGGATCAAAACATGCAGTAGTTTTGGAAGGTTCTTTGATAGAAGATGGGCAAACTAGAGTCATCCAACAATGATCATCATCAACAGACTCTTTTAAATAAGGTGGGATTTAAATAGATTTGAAAACAAAAAAGAGATATAAAGATAGCCAGGTTCTGCAGGTGTTGGTAGCTTCTTTTTCATGGGTCTGTCTCACCCAAAGGGTGTTGCTTATTGGGCACATTAAGTTGTACTTGAATCCCAATGTGATGTTGATAGAGTTGTTTAATCCCAAATGGCTGAAGTTGTAGATAAAGGTGTACTTGATTGAATCTGAGATCGATACAAGGCTAGAATTGCTCATGCAGATTGAAATTCCCATATCACTAATTTGCCTCTTTTCGAGCGATCCTGCTGCACTTTTTACATGTATGCTAATTGTAGAAGTATGAACGGCACAAGCCAGGTGTTTGACAAAATTCCCAAGAAAAATGTTACCACATGGAATGTTATTATTAGAGGTTGTGTTAGGGATGGAAACTGCCAGGAAGCCCTCAAGCTATATTACCAAAAACAACAGGGAGGACTTAGTGGAGACACACCTTTCCAATTGTCCTCAAGGTGCGCGCTGAGATTGTGGTCCTAGAGCAGGGCAGGGAAATCCATAGTTACATGGAACACCATGACTACAGGATATTTCGAAATTAGAAATTGTGAAGAGGCAGGAAAGGTACTTGACGAAATGTAGCTGGGAAGGTCAAAACCCATTGTGATAAATTGGAGCGTGATGATATCCAAGTATGAGTCGAATGGTCACAAAAGTGGTGTAGTGAGATATTTTCTAAAATGCAGCTGGCTGGAGCGAAATCCAATTCAGTCACTATTTTCCAGTGCTCTCGCTTCTTGTGCAAAATTAGCAGTGCTGCAACAAAAAAAATGGATGATACATATGAAGTGTTTGTCAATACGACAAATATGGATCTGATTTCATGGAATGCAGTAATTTCTTGTTATGCATTGAATGGATATTGTGATGAGTTGTTGGGGCTCTTTTATCAACTTCAAAATGACAGGAATGAACCCTAATGTAATTAAATGGAGTGCAGATATTGTGAGGTATACTCAATTTGGTCATAGTGTTGAATCCATGGAAATATGAAGTTAAATGCATGTTGCAGAGGTGAAGGAAAACTCTATTACCATACCAAATATTTTTCCTTCATGTGTTGATTAGTAGCTCTGTAGTGTGGGTATCGAATGCATGGGCATCAGGAAGATGCCCTAACACTCTTTTATGAAATACAAGAAGCAGGCATTAAAGTAGGCCATATCACCTTCATTGCTATTTTATCTGCCTGCGGCCATGCAAGACCAGTAGATGAAGGCTAGCATCATTTTAATCGAATTAGTAGAAATTTTGAAGTGAATCCTAGAGTGGAACATCATGCATGCATGGTTGAACTCCTTGGCCACTTGAGACGCTTTAATGGAACATATGTGACATTTTCAAACATCTATGCTACTTCTATGGGATGATGTAGTCAACGTGAGAAAGCTAATGTTAGATAAGGGAATTGTAAAAAAAATAACTAACATCTCATTTTCACAGACAATTCCAGCTGTTGCTAACTTAGGATGTTTTGAAATATATCATAGAAACTCTTCGACAGTGTTCTTGGGTTTCAATGATAATACACCCTCTTCATTTGAATTTTGCCTCTCCAAAACCATGGAGAGGAGAGACATATAGGAGTTAGGACCATGCATACTTCCTTAACAACCCTCAAGGTGGCTGGAAATAGATAATCATGACAAGCTCCAAGCATTGGACAAGTCTTGGTTGAAGCCTTATGTTGTAAGAGAAGAATCCATCAGGCAAGTATTGGGCCAACTTTGGGACTCTGTTGAGGAGTTTTGGCGCATTTCGAAATTAAATCAAGTTTTTCTACAGTGCTTGGTTATAGAAAATCAGTGGAGCCAAAAAAAAGACATTTTTAGGGAAACAGGCCTGCCTATCAGAGGCCAAAATTTGGGTCACTGGTTTGAAAACAGGAATTTCTTTGTCAAGAAAATTGGACGAAGTGGCCAACAAAGGAACATGACAAGTTGTTGCCTTAGACTTGCATATTTTTGTGGGCTTGTTTGTCTGTATTCAAGGTGGTTTTGTGGTCAGAGAAACCTATAGGAGTGCGTGATTTGGTCCTGCAACACATTTTGGGAGGAACTATAATTTTTTTAGGTGGGATTCTTTCTTATTCAATTGAGGACTATGCCATGAAAAGACTCATCTGAGAATGCAATGAATTCCATGGATGTTATAGGGATTCAAATAGAGGCTGGGAAGGTCTAGTAGACTATGGAAGTGAAAATATGCTTTTTATTGATACTTCAATAAAAATGGAGACCTCGTGCCCTCTAGAAATCAGTTCTACGCTGCCTCACATCTATTGTAGCTATTGCAAAACTCTCATATATGCTTAAACATGGGAGGAACACGATTACAAATTACAATATTATTTTCTTTCCATTTATTCTCTTCCTCTACGAATTTCATGGCAATTGAAATCATCACTTTCTTTTGTTATTTGAGCATTATATGGAAGGCTTCATGTAGTTGTTTCACAAGGTGCCATAATTTATTTTCAAGAGACGGCTATTCAAAAAACCCTAATTTATCATTCCTATTGGATCCTGTTACAAATAATACTTGAATATAATTCCAGAAATTCTCCTCCTCCGAGATTGTAAATCATCATATCTTTTCCCAGGACAAGAGCAGGTGACTGATTTCATAAGAAAGGGATGCTAGTTGGAGCGTCTAGAAAGCTTCAATTATTAGAAAGGTTCTTCCACAATTTAAACAAGGTGTACAGGGGTGCTTGATATACTAGAAGACTTCTTGAACTTCTTATATTTTGTATATTGTCGAATGGATGGGAGCACTTCAACATTAGAAAAGAAACATTGAATAAAGAACTTCAGTATCCGAGATAACGAAATTTTTACTTTTCTTATTTCAACTGAGGCAGTGGGGTGGGAGGGGTTGGAGTCAATTTTCCAAGTGCAGATACAGTTTATTATATATGATCTATATTTCAGTCATTTTTTTCTTTTATGATCTCAATCATGATCTCACAGTATAGGCCAAGACAAACCAGTGATTGCATATCAGTTGATAATAAAGTGTATTGTTGAGGAGAAAATATTGCATCGGTGTACAAAGATGGATTTGGAGAATCTGGTGATCAATCTTTGTAAAAATGAAAGTTTAAAGAGTTATCTAGATCACAAAGAACCTATATATTGTGCTTTTCAAAATGAAGTTAATGCTATTTGTTTGGTTTTCTCTCGTTTTGCTGTCTTGTAAATTTGTTACTGTTATGTTTATTATCTGGCATGCATATGCCCAGACAATGACCTCTTGCCATAACTGTGAAAAGAAAATCTCTAGTACCTATATCCAATTAATATAGTTGCTGGAAAAAAGAAATTCAGAATAATTTAATACGAAAAGAACTTATTTTACACATACTGCTCCTTTGTGAGTTTCACAGCACCTCAAGTGCCCAAGTAGGAACTTTAAATTTCACTCTAACAACCCCACAATGCATCATTTTATGGAAACTTACACTACATACCAAGATTGGATACAAACATGACACAATTCCTCATTTCCAATATGGTGCCAACAAAATTTTGGCCATCTCAATGGTTCAACATTTTTTGTAATACAAGACCCAACCAAGTTTCATTAGTTTACTCTGTTAACCAAACCAGGTTTCATGAGTCTAAAAAGTACATATGACATTCTAATAGCTCACTGTGTGTGTTTGTACTACCTATTTCTTCTACTCAAGGAAATAGGTATAGCAAATATAAATCTGATAATAGATCAAAAAATAGGTGGTGGGCCCTCTTAAAAGTGAGGAGTATTTGGGAATAAACACGCATTTACAATAGAGAAGCTCTAGGAGTCCATTTCAAAAAATGGGAAATAATGCTCTGACAGGTGCATTGGCCAGAATGTTTGTAAGTATTTCTACATCATTTATTTATACTCCTAGTGAGTGTGTTAAACAACATATGCAAATTGATTTATAGTATTGCAAAAACTGGTATGTCTATTGGAAGTGGAGTATCCATTGCCAGAAATGGATCTCCAATAGCAAGAAAGTAACGTCAAGACAACATATACCACTTGAGTAGATTAGAATGGACCAGAAATGAATAAAATTCAATGCCATGTTCCAGAAATTGTTAAGTGGTGAGCAATAGAATAGGAAGGAATGTTTTTGTTTACTTGACATCATCATTTTGTGCTAGATTAAGACTTCTATTACATGATCAACTAGGCAAGAGTTGGCATAGGTATCAATTTTTATTAGACTACAGGTATCATTTTGTTAATTTTGGGCAACTAGGTCCAAACTCCATGTTGCATTGCTCATATGATGATGATGATATTTTTGTTGGATTCCTCTTTCAGAGAGGTGCAAGATTGATCTAAAGATCATCTTGTTTGGATGAGAAGAACTTATATTTTGATTTTATTTTCCACACATGTGCAAATTGTCAAGGTCGGCCAAAATTGTAATGAAGGCTTGCAAGCCCAATAGATGTGTCACACGCCCTCATTGATGGATATAAATTGGAGAGAGATGATGTCCATTTCATCATCAACTCATCACACATTTCCTCTTGTGATCTGATTGGTTCATTCAGCCTTTGGAGGCCTCTCTCTCTCACATGTGCGGATATGAAGCAGAAGGAGTGTGGACTGTTTTTAGGGCTCTTTTCTGGTGCGTTGACTAGTGTTGACCGTGGGTCAAAGCTTGGAGTTTGGCCTCCATTCTTGTGTAGAAAATCCAATCTCTTGAGGTAGCATTAGAGGGCACAAAGATCGATGAGAAGGGTGACCTTTGACCATAGCCCTAGACCGCAGCATTGACTTTTTCTGTTGACCAGTGTTGGAGCTGTCTTTGAGGGGTGTGTGTGTGACACTTGGAGGATTGGATGATCTAATGTTGGAGAAGACTTTGCTGACTGGTGCATCATGTTGACTGTTGTAATGAACATTATTCTCTATCTTTGTTGGACAAGAAGAATTGTAAATTCTGATTTATATTATTGGCTTGTCTTCTGTTGATCTATTATTATGTTCTATCAACATTTTACTTTCATGTTTATGTGATTGTTAAATTGAATCGGGCCTCTAAGAAAGATTTAAGTAAAACTACATTAAGCATAGAACATACCATGGTTATCTAAATTTAACATGGTATTAGAGCTGAGGTGAAGACAAATCCCAAGCTAATGTGAAAAGCAATCACAGAAGAAGAAGTCTTGTCTAGGACCAATGGCCTCCTCAACCTATAAGGGTTTAAAATCTAATGATAAGTTGACTGAAAAGTCTGATTATCATGCATGGAAGATGTCCTTGGATTTGGCATTAGAAGATCAAGATGTCATGGATTATGTGCCGGCGAAGATTCATGAGCCTCCATCAAATGCACTGACTACCACAAAGATGAAGTATAGAAAAGGGGAAATCAAAGCAAAGATGATTATCCAGGATTCTATTCATAAGCACTTGGTTGCCTATATCTCCGAGCTAAGCACATCTAAAGAGATCTATGATAAGTTGGTAAGCATGTTCAGGGCTAGAAATGCTAATCAAGTTCTTTTCTTCAAGAACCAATTGAAGAATATCAAGAAGGGAAAATAAGAATCCATTCAATCCTATTTTATGAGGCTCACTGAAATAAAGAATAATCTCTTAGCTATTGGAGAAGAAATAGATGATCGAGAAATGGTTCTCATTGCGCTTGGAGGTCTCCTCCGTGATTGGTATGTATTCAATACTCCTATTCTTAATAACAATGTGATTTTGATGAAATGTTGATGAGATGCACTCAAGAGGAGACAAGAATGATGGAGAGAGATCATCCCTCTAATGGGAATGGAGGTGACCCTACTGCCTTTGACGCTCATGCAAAAAAGAAGAACAATGGTGGTATGAGAAATCAAAACCACGGAAGAGAAGGGCCCAAAGGAAGGAAAGGAAGATGTTACACTTGTAACAAGTTTGGTCACTATGCAAGAGAGTGCCCCAATAGAAGGGACTCTCCTAGGGATGATGACAACAACAACTTCAGGGGGAATGGAAATCAAAGGAACAACAAGGTCAAAGGAAAGAGGAAGGCTCCCTCTGATTGAGGTGGAAATGGGAAACCTTTCAAGAGGGCAAGAAATTCTATGTACGATGAGTCTAATGTTGTTGATAATAAGAAAAATGAATATATTCTTGTATCTGCCCTCTCTGCTGCATCTCCTCCCGACACCTTGGATGTTTGGTTGATTGATAGTGGTGCTTCAAGGCACCTCTCTGGTTATAAAGAAGCCCTCTCTAATTTGATTGAGAAGGATACTAATTTAGAAATTATCCTTGGAGATAATGCCACCTATCTTGTGAAAGGGACAGGGATTGTGACCCTTCATCTATCTCAAGGTCAAGTCCTCCGCTTACAATATGTGTTGTACGTACCTGATTTGAAGAAGAACCTTGTGTCTATTTTGGCAATGGAAGAAAAAGGATTCAAGGTGGCATCCGTTGATGGAAAGGTACACATCTAGAAGAAGAACGTCAAAGAAGCTCTTAATATTGGTTTTAGAGTTGATACACTCTACCAGGTTGGGGGAAGTCCGTTGGGGGCTATGTCAAGTGATACAACTCTTCAAACTGAGTTATGGCACCGTAGGTTTTCACACCTTCATTACAAAGCCCTTCCTGAAGCAAGGAAGGTGGTGATAGGGATGCCCGAGTTTAAAAATGATCATGAAGGTATATGTCAGGGTTGTGCCGAAGGGAAGCATAGAAGGGGACCATTCCCCTCAAGTGTCACAAAGACATCTGATATCTTGCAATTGATACATTCTGATTTATCTGGTATGCTGCCTGTAACATCCTTGGGAGGATGTTCCTATTACATGACTTTTATAGATGACTTCTCCCGCAAAACCTGGATATATTTCTTAAAGAAGAAGGATGAAGCATTCAAATGGTTTTGTACCTTCAAGGCCTTGGTGGAAAATCGAATCGGGAAGAAAATCAAAATTTTGAGGACCGACAATGGGACCGAATATGAGTCGAATGAATTCAATTAATTTTACAGGGAAGCTGCCATTAAGAGGGAGACCACAACTATGTATACTCCTGAGCAAAATGATTTTGTTGAAAGGAAGAATAGAACCATTGTGGAAGTTGCCCGTGCCATTGTGTATGTTCAAAATAGATGCCCGCATTCCGCATTGAACTCCAAGACTCCCGAAGAAGTCTTCTCTGGTAAGAAGCCTGATGCCTACCACTTTATGGTTTTTGGAAGTCCTGTTTATTTTCATGTGCCGAAAGAAAAGAGAAGAAATTTGGATGCTTCTGGAAAGAAGGGAATGTTTGTGGGGTACAGTGAAACTTCGAAGGCATATAGAATCTATGTGCCTGGTCAAAGAAAAGTGGAGATATGCCATGATGTCACCTTCGATTAGGATGTTTCCCTCAAGAAAGTTAGGATTCTTCCTAGCTCAAAGGAAGACAAAGAAGAAGAAGAAGCAGGGAAGCAGGAAGAGCCGAAGGATGAACCTATGCCCGATGTTGAAGGACCAATGGATCCTATTGATCCACCTCCTTCAAATAAGAGGGGACCTTCATGGCTTAGGGACACTCTCGAAGATACCGAGAGACATATTGCCCCAAGGGGGTCATTCTGTGAAAGCAAGAAGCCAAATAGGTACCAAGGGTACCTAGCAGTCATGAGTACAATTGCACAATCTAAGCTTAGATCATTTGAAGAAGTCGTAAAGCATCAAGTTTGGAAGGATGCTATGCACGAAGAATATGAGTCCATTATGAAGAATGATTTCTGGAAAGTGGTCCCGAGACCGGAGGACAAATCTGTTGTCACCTCGAAATGACTCTTCAAGATCAAGCATGGAGTCGATGGAAGTGCTGAAAAGTACAAGGCAAGATTTGTTGCCCGAGGCTTCTCTAAAAAAGAAGGCATAGATTATGATGATTTAACTGCACCTAGGGAGTCGGTTCAACCTAATAACCACCTCTTTTGGGTCAGGATGTAAGGGGGTGTGTTACAATATCTTGGCTATTATTAATTGATGCATAGTGTATCCAAGCTTTAGTTTTGTCTAGTTTGTTTGGTCAAGGGAAGATCAGGCGGAAGAAGTCCTCCTTGAGGTTACAAACTGTAACCAACATAGCAAGGCACTTACTCATTAAGAATAATCTGGTCTATGAATTTTCTAGGGTTTGTTTGAGGACAACAAAGGTGCAATTGAGGCACATTTCAGGTACAGTGAGAAAAAAAAAGGACTGAAATTAGTTTGAGATTGTTTTGAAGGCAACAACCAAGGAGGGATGTGGATAACCACATTAGGGAAAAAACATCCTATAACAGACAACTTCTCCATTCTGACAGTCATTCTATGACTATATATTGTACAGAGAGTTGATCAGGCTACCCATCTGGGCTACAGGTACCCACAAGAAAGGTAGTCAGGCTCCTATTCTCTAATCCTGTGGATTATCTTCAGACTTCAGTACAATCAAAATCCTATGCATAAAGCTAGAACAACACAATAGATATTATATTAATATAGTTTACCTAGTTTTTATTGACATATCATAATTGCAGTTGGATTTGGTTTCCTAAATTGCTGATATTGCAAATAAATCTGTATTGGTGAACATATTACATGGTTTCATTGAGCAGTCAACCCTATTATTGCACTTTTGAGAAGAATTGTATTGTTGTTGTCAATCTTTATATTATTCATGCATATATATTGTTTATGAGTGTGTAACACTAATTTATTTTAAAAACCTAGACATAATAGAAACCCTAAGTGAAAATTTACCCTAGAGAATTACAATTTGTACCAGATGTGGGTCATCAGCAAGGCAAAATAATTTTCAAGTACTTAATGTCTACTTATTAGAGCATTATTTCATTGTAAATTTTACCTAAATTAATTAATTGCTTAGATATGATGAGTTACTTGATGGATTTAAAGGAATGTCTATATATATATATAACACCCTTCCAGCCAGCTATGTTGGCAATACTCCTACAGTAAACAACCGTGTGCTTGAATAAAGGTTCTTCATAGAAACTATAGGTCAAACTGAGAAATGAGGTGTATTATAGATGTCAGCTGTCAGAATGTCAAATTTTAACCGTCTATAACCCATTAGCAGCAAAAGCAACAGGAAGGTATATTGATTAGGAAAAAAAAATCTTTTTTCTTTTATTTTATTTGTTCCTTATTCAATTGGACTTTTACTTGGTACTGTGGAAAGTGGCAATTGCCAATATTCCAGTATCATTTTCAAATTTCAGAACTTCCAAGCCACAGTGAGTATGTGGTACCTAATAGCAGGAATTTATGTTTTAGCCCTCAACTCCAATGGCTCAAAATTCAAAATTTTTGGAGCTATATAATTGCAGGTTCAACTTGGCCAGCAAGAGTAAGACACTAAGTTTAAATGCATGCCCCTATCTTATTCATTGGCCCAAGATTGGGAATACACACTCATTCCACCCTGATAAAGCCGCCCTAAAATGTCAAGGTCATTTGAAGATTGGGGGCATTTGGGTTTGCAGCTAAGTCAAAGGAACAATATGCCATCTTGGTGGCAAGCAGGCCATCATGATGAAGAATTGGTGAAGGGTGTATTGGCACATAGTTTTTGGCATTGGGAGGCTATCTTTGAAGACAATAAACTAAACTTCAAAGTTTCTGATTCCTTTTCAGAGGCTGGTAATCACCCAGATCCTAAAAATTGCATGAAGCACCTCAGATTTATCGGAAGTCATCTATGTCATCGCCTTCATAAGCTTAAGGCTCAGCATAAGCGACATTTTATTTATGACAAGGAGAACGGAATTTCCACAGAGTCTAGATGTTCCGAGTGTTCTCGTCCTAGCATTCCACGAACTCTAGATGGGAGGCCTATTCTTCCCTTTGCTCTAACAAAAGGTCTTACCATTGTGGATCTTGGGAATTGGGAGGCTATCTTCGAAGACAATAAACTAAACTTCATAGTTTCTGATTCCTTTTCAGAGGCTGGTAATCACCCAGATCCTAAATATTGCATGAAGCACCTCAGATTTATCGAAGTGTCACATTGTAGATGTTTTTTTATGTGAGAAAATAAGAATTTCCTGAGTCTAGGCGTTTTGAGTGTTCTCGTCCTAGCATTCCACGAACTCCAAATGGGAGGCCTATTATTCCCCTTTCTCTAACAAAAGGTCTTACCATTGTGGATCTTGGGACAATTGAATATAAACATGTTGGATTTCATACAGACCGACACATATTCCCTATTGGCTATAAATCTATAAGAAACTATGCCAATATGGTGGAAAAGGATGGATGGACTACATACACTTGTAGAATTATTTACGGTGGAAGTGCAGGTCCTATTTTTCATGTAGTTCCAGATGAAAACCCCGAAAATGTCGTTGAAATAGATTATGCATCTGGTGCATTGGCTCTTGTTTGTGGAACTGGCAGAACATGGCAAGATCACCATCAGCGGGATGAGGATGTTCGACCTCTCACATCCTACAGTTATTCAATTACTACGTGAGCTACTTGTAGCAGAGTACTGTTCTACCTTCTTCTCTGACTATCCTAATTTTGGATCTCACTCTTGAAAACAATCAATTAGCACCCCAGTTATTCCTTCCATTCAAGATGGTTCCGAATTCAGAGAAACCCAAAATCCAATGAGTAGCTTTGGAGATCAGTAAGAGCAATCATTATCTGACTCATCCGAAGAAACAGACATCAATGATTCATCTGATGAAGTGGATGGTTCTTCTCAGGGTGTCATTTCAGATAAGGTGGCTGAAGATCAAAGTTTCACTAGAAGATACATGTTAGTTCATTCACGTGTTATTTCCTGATTTTGTTTTATGGTGAATTTTCCAGACAGCTAGAGTGTTTGGAAGTGAGATTCTGTGGGGAATTTTTTGAATACCGGTGTGATAATTTAGGATCATTGCTTATGGCTACCAGAACCTTGGTGTGACTTTCATTTAAGCATTGGGGTATTAGACTGACTTATAAAACCGAACCAGATAACTAGTCATCACCTTGAAAATTATTTTTGGGTGGTGGTGTTTATTGTTTATGGAGATTTCTACTAATGTTATACTTAATCTGTGCTCTGATGATTCATTCTAAAAAGGTGTTAGAACTTGTGGGGAAACTTTCAACTGATTTCTATCACATTTGATCTAATAAATTTCCTATATTGTAATCAAAACAATGTGTATCATTACGATCTATTAAAACTCCATTTAGTCTAGCTTCTAACTAGCTAGATTCGAGGTTCATGCTGAAGACTCTTGCCGATTGGAAAAACACTAGTCATACAAAAAATGGAATTCAAATAAAGGAATACCACATTTATCCTAAGTCCCAAAATGCCTCGAAACTGAGCAGCCTGGAACTACGACATTCAATAATGAAAAGGCTGCTGAATCATCAAAAAAATCGAGTAATTGAAAAGAAAATCTACAAAACCATGAGAAAGCCCTGAAAAGCACTTTCATAAAATTGAGGATAGCTAATCCTGACCTTTTTCTGAGCCAATTTCTACAACTTGGGAATCTCTTCATGCAATCTGGACTTAAGTGCGTCGAATTTCAACATTCAGGGTCGTGACCACTGCCCTGTTCTTCTACTTCGCGACATCATCAACTTTCTGGTACCAAAAAAGCCAAAAAATTTAGCAGTTTTTCTGGGCATTTTAAAGACCGAGCCAAGAGAAATGGAGGGTTTACTAACCTGATTAGTAGCATCAGTGTCGTAATTGACAATGGTATAAAGCCTCACGAAGGCGTCGCTGTCGGAGATCCGATTCTCCCTCTGTTTGTTAATGTCATACTTTTCATACTGGCTGCCTGGCTGGAACCAAATTAGTCTTTATCACCGTAATGGATGAACCAACGGGAGAGGAAAAATGAAAATGATAAGGTTTTTTGAATCTGTTTGTCTATGTAACCTTCCCCTAGTTGTGCCAGAATCATGCGAACAGCTGTGACTAAAGCATCAACATTAACATGCAATATCCTAGCGAATAGTTACCTATAAATGATATGCAATGCCCACGACTAACTGGCTACGATTGGTCCTGAATGCATCAGGTTCTCGCCTCATGGGTTCGATCAGCTCTCGGTTCTTCGACCAGCCAGTTTTCTTTCTTCTCAAAGCCATCCCGCCTGTTCATTATTCTTGTAGATGGCATCCACCCGCGTGAGAATGTTGATTATGCTCATCTGCACAATGATCAGATCAGAGAATTTCCATGATGCTCATTTGCACAATGAGATATCGACCGCCTGAGAATGTCGATTATGCTCATCTGCATAATGATCAGAGAATGTCCATGATGCTCATCTGCACAATGAGATATGATGTGCTCGTTCCCTGGTTTTTCGGATCTGTGTTTTCCCTCCGAATTCATTCCCGAGATTGATTAAACAAATTTGACTAAAAATTTGACTAAACAACATTGATTGAAAGTTCGTAGAGTGATTATTAAGGTACAAAAAATTGTAGGAAGAGATAGCACATGGTTATATGGTCACTATTCAAAATTAAAAAAATTGTGAGTAGGTTAACTTAGAAGTGAAATTGAACTCATTCAAATTTCAACTCTCCTTGGAATTAGTAGTGGTGTGTAGGAATTTGGAATTGTAGGTTGAATAAAGTTGTGGTTGTAAATGGGAATTTTTGGTTATGGACTCACAAATTTGGTGTAATGTGATCTTACTATTGTTTCTAGTGTTGTTAGAAATGAAGAGAAATACAAGTGACTTCCTAAAAATATGTAATGTCATCTTACTATGGTTTGTAATGTTGTTAGAAATGGAGAAATACAAGTGACGTCCTTAAAAAAATGCAATATCATCTCACTATGGTTTTTAATGTTGTTAGAAATGAAGAAAAAATAATGGTGTGGACATTTAACATGTCATTATGCTATGATATGATTAGTAATGGTTTAATTCATCTTTTATCTATAATTTTTTTTCTTATTACTTTTTCACTATTGTGGCTTATATGTGTAACTATAGGCTTATTATTTTCTTTTGAAGTGTGAGTGGACTAGGTTATTCTAACCTGTGATGAATGAATAGATTGAATGTCTTAACCTATATTTCCTTATGTGAAAGTACTATCAAATACAATATGTTTATTTTTCCCCTTGCATGGCAATCCATTCTCTCTACCTGGTGGTTAGGTTATTCATTTGTTTGATATTTGTAAACTAAGATTGGTTAACTCCTACTGAACACCTCATATGTCTTCTTTAAATTCCAACATAAAGACATCAAGCAACTGGACCTATAGTCAACATGCCATTTCCTTTGTAGAGTGCGAAGTCCTTTACTTGTTGCTTTGCTTGTCCCTACACTCTTTGCTAGTTCTTATGCTCGATGCTAAGTGTAGGCCTTTGCCTTAATTTTCACTAAGCACAATGCTTCATCTTGTCATTGAGCACATTCACCAAGTAAAGCTAGTTTGCTCACTATGTCTACATTTGGAAAAATTTCTTCTCTTTAATTCCATTTGCTTGATAATGCACCTTTCTTTTCTTAGTGATATTGTACTTAACTATAATTATCTTGTCATTCTACAATGAATTGCACAATAGGATGAAAGATGTGGTTGAGATACTCCTTTACATGCAATATATTGCACATTAATGTAGAGATGAAATACACATTGTTGGTCCATTTATTGAATAGGATGATGTGTTAGTGCTTGAATTTGTCTCCTACATTTTAAAGCCCCAATTTCAACAAAATTCATTGTCCATTGGTCTTTTCCCCATTAACAACACAAAAAAGAAGGAATGTCCAATTACCTTTGACAATGGACCCTAGAGTGGTATCAAATTCTTGTGATGTTAAAATCCTTAATGGCAAAGAAAAATGAATGAGTTCTTTTCCCCCATATTTGTGGTGAAATCCCCTAGGTTCAAGTAAATCATAGACAAAGGTGTGAGCCCCAAAAAAGTGTTGGAAGAGTAATAGAGGAAAGTGGTAAGTATAAGGCATGGGGCAAAGGTTATGTGTTTAGTGCCCTTACTCACCAAGCACCCAAAGTGTGTGCTTAGTGGGTGAGGAAGCATAGGTTATTGAGTAAAAATTATTACGTTCCCAAGAAATGGGATCAAGACAAGCACTGAGAAAAAGATGACCATGAGAGGTAGAAATTAGTTATCCCACTGAGAAAAAATTTCACTGCTCATGGATATTGCTTAACAATGAGTGCATGGCTTGTGGTCAACAAATTGAAGAGAAATTTGAGATATAATGCAACATGAACAAGCAGGTTAGGTAGTCTAATTAAAATTTATGAGCTCCATCATTGTTGAACTTGTATGTTTGTCAAAGGAGAAGTGGTTAAGTATGCCATTGATTGAAGCTCCCATGATACTTTGTTTAGCTCAAAGAAGACCACAAATGAGGGTTAAAAGGCTAAATGAAGGACCCTAAAATTCATCATAATAATAATAATAAAAAAAGGCCATGGATTGAAGATCAAAGTAAGAGGAAATTCTAGTGAGCATTCAACAAGTAAATGCATAAAATGGATGAATCAATCATAGAGTGGGGGAAATGCAATATTTGAGCACACAGGATAAAAATTAAAATATATCATGTGTTTAAATATATGAATGCTTGGAAAAGGGGCATATACTTGGTGGTCATGTTCTCAACAAAAAGGGTTTTGAGGGCTCATTCCACTGCATTGAGGAAAGAAACTCCACATCAACAAAGAAGGCATTCTTAGGTTCCCTAGAAAAGTGGAAGGGACACAAAGGAAAGGAAATTAATGAGAAAAAGGAAAAAAAGTAAAGGCCCACTTGCTTGATGAACCTATGTTGAATGAATAAGAAACAATGGGTATCATTCTGTTGGGAATCACGATTGTCGTTAAAAAAAAACCCGCATGTATTAGTCAGTGATCGGATCACCAGAGATAAGGATCCACGAGAGGAAGTTATTCCATGTTGTGAAACACACGGGGAGCATTGGTTTATCCAATGTCCAACAATATCCCCCCCAACGCGAGTCGGTTGTGTATCGAACTTGTGACCTATGCTTTGATACCACTTGCTGGGAAACATAGTTGTCGTTAAAACAAAACCCGCATGTATTAGTCAACGATCACATCACCAGAGATAAGGATCCATGAGAGGCAATTATTCCATGTCGTGAAACACACGGGGAGCATTGGTTTATCCAATGTCCAACACATTCAAGCCCTAAGAAAAATGAAATACTAATCCCCTGGTAAGAGGGGATCTCATGTCTCGAGCAAAAAAGGGACATGGGAACAAAGTGCATGTTATGGGTAAGGTGGTTTTAGACAAGTGTAGGATTGTGTGGATGTTTGATTCCCTTAAATCAGTGATGCACATAGAAGCAAGTTGAGGCAATGGAGAGACTAAGGCAACCCCACTAGTTATATTTGGAACAAACAACCATTTCCATGTAGCACCAGGGCCCATGACTTGAAAGTGCATGTTGGCACCCTTTTCTCCATATTAATTTAAATGGATCCAATCTCACCAGATATTGTTGATTAGAATGCATGGGAAACCTTTTTAATAATCTTCCATGATTTTTTGTAACTATGTTTTGAAATTTTTTTCCAAGCTTAGATAGGACCACGAGCCTATCATGTTCAATTTTGCAAGGGTGGTGGTGATGAATTGCACTGTGTTGGGACAAGAGATAAATAAGTGTGAAGAAATATCATCATATGACTTGCATAAAGGATAGATGTTGGGTTGATTTGTAAACTATCACGGATATTTATTGTGAACAAAATGTGTTGCCATTCCAATCCAAGTAGATATTGTTGATTAGAATGCATAGGGAACCTTTTTAATAATCTTCCCTGATGTTGTATAACTAAGTTTTGAAATTTTCTTCCAAGCTTAGATAGGACCACAAGCTTATCATGTTCAATTTTGCAAGGGTGCTGGTGATGACCTGCATTGTGTTGGGACAAGATATAAATAAGTGTGAAGAAATATCATCATATGACTTGCATAAAGGATATATGTTGGGGTGATTCATAAACTATCATGGACATTTCTCGTGAACAAAATGTGTTGTTGTTCCATTCCCACGAGATAATTTTTTTTACAATGCATGGGAAACCTTTATAATAATCTTCCATGATGTTGAGTAACTAGGTTTTGAAATTTTCTTCCAAGCTTAGATAGGACCACGAGCCTATCATGTTCAATTTTGAAAGGGTGTTTGTGATGATCTACACTACGTTGGGACAAGAGATAAATAGGTGTGAAGAAATATCATCATATGGCTTGCATAAAGGATAGATGTTGGGGTGATTCATAAACTATCATGGATATTTCTCATGAACAAAATGTGTTGTTGTTCCAATCCCACCAGATATTTCTGATTATAATGCATGGGAAACCTTTTATAATAATATTCCATGATGTTGTGTAACTAAGTTTTGGGGTGATTCGCAAACTATCATGGATATCCCACTAGACAGTTCATCATAACAAACCAGATAAAACTATATTTAAAAATGAATGAATAAGAGTTTGTGACAGGAAGTGTCAGTGAGTTTCGGGTCTGCTAAGGAGGGAGTGACGTCAAGCTATGCTAGGAAATGTTAAGGCATGATAGAGGCCAGGGAAACATGCCAAGATGTGCCAAGTGTCATGGTGTGCCAATGCATGCCAGCCCGAAGTGTTTGGGAGTGCCAAGGAAAAACAAGGAAGAACTAGTCTCAAATGCATGGAAATGAATGAATAATAGTGTGTGACAGGGAGTATAAATGAGTTATAGGTGTGCTAAGGAGGGAGTTTAAAGGTATTCTAGGTAGTGCTAAGGAATTCTAGAGTGCCAGGGGGACATGCTAGGATCTGCCAAGTGATATGGTGTGTCAATGCGTGCTAGGGAGTGCCATGGAAACACAAGAGAGAACTTGGCCTCTTGTGGTCCCATTTGCCCCCCTATGGTCCCATTTGGTGTCAAATGCCTTTCATCAAGGACCATTTGGGAATCCAAGTTCCCAAAGGATTTTAGGGATTGATAACCTCATTCATAAGTCTTATTCTTCTCCCTCAACCCTTCAATCCCCCTCCTCTCTCCCTAGAAGATCAAGTCCCTTGCTTAAAAGGAAAGCGTGTCCCACTCTTTATTCTATCTTAGGGAAAGGGTTTCTAGGGTCACTTCCCGCCTATTCGTTAACCTATACTCTACAAGTGACTTCCTAAACTACTGGGACTCCTCCCATCTGTGAAATTCTGTGAAGAGCAAGGAGCCTTAACTGTGGTGATAATGGGATAAGCCTCCATTGTTTCCCTTGTCCTAGAAGTTTCCCTCTTAGGAACCTCTTTTAGGTCCACTACTAGTTTGAGTTGTAATAAGTTGTTCACAACTCCATTTGTTCACAACTCTTTGTTATGCCCACCTTTTCCATACTATGGCTCCAAGATGAGAAATCTATGGCTATGGAGGTTTCCCTTCTTCTCACTGAATTAATCCTCTACAATATACTGAACTAGGGCTAGTTGTTTGGCCCACTTGACTGCTAATTTAGTCCCTCAAAGTCTGCACATCATGAGGCCCTATACACTTGCCTTTCTACCAATCTTGTTGTCCTTCACAAGTACAAGAGTTAGGGCTCTTCTTTGACAGTCACTTAACAATCCTCCAACTATACTTGGACTACCATCAATCTTCCCAACCACAGTCAATTATTTTTAATGATCTAGGGCTCACAATATTATGTTCATCTAGGACTCTTCAAATCTTCCACCTAACGATGGTTTGAGTCCTCTCAATATCATTATTCTTGTGTATCGACAATTTGATCATTGTTGTCCAATCTATGAACATATCTGAACTACTCCTCTTATCACTTCTAACAATTTGTAGATGACTGAACTAGGGTCACAAATCATCCACTAACAGTTCATTGACTAATTTTTTATAGGTTCCTTCAGATATCTGTCTAAAAATCTATGGATAGTCCACCACAATCAACTCCTGTGCATGTTAATCCATTCTTCATATGGCATATTTCTTCTGCATGCTCAATCTTCTACTCAGGTTCCACCCTCCTTTGGATCTTCTATCTCCACACATACTGAATCTTCAAACCATCTCCCAGATCTACGGTCTATATTGCAAAAATAAACCTCGTTCTAAGGGTCAAAACCGCTCTTCTTCTACGCAAAATTTTCACAGTCTTAAGGGCATACCTTATGAACTAAACATGATAGGAAATTGTCCTAACTAGGGCACTATACTTATGTACTTATAATTTTTGTAGAACAAACCCTATCCACCCATAGAAAAAACCACGACTCTTGCCTCCATAAGAGACTCAACCTAGCTCATATGGATCCATAGATTTTGGGCATTTATTTGACTGAATCTTGACATGAACTTCAGATCTCAATGTTGACCCTCAAACTAGGGTTAACTCAGTCAATATTAAGCCTGCGTCTACTTATGTTCTAACTCTAAATTATAGTGCAAGCCCTCCTCCATTTATGTTGGCCTTTATCACAGACCTAGAGGTCTACTAACCACCACAAGACAATATCGTATCAACCCTCTCTTCTATTTCATGTAGAAAATCTAACCAACAGGATTCAATCTGATCTTGTAATGTACTAAAACAAGATACTGAATCCTTCTTACAATTTGCGGAAACAAAACATGATCGCACAATCACATATAAGTAAGAGAAAGAAATAATCAATCGCACAAAAAAATATGTATCTGGGGAAAGTAACTGCTCAAAACCCCTCTATCTCTACTGTGTATTAAGTCAAGGAATCATGAAACAATACAATGCTTAATCTCTCATGAGATTCTACAACACTCTGCCAATTGTCTCCTACTAATCTAGGCAAAATCGGTCTAGTACTTAACCAATTATCAACCTTCCTTCAGCCTGCCTTACTCACGCAATTCCTAGGGAATTAGCTCCGTATTAATTAGGAAATTCAACCTTCCTTGATTGCACAATCCATCATGGCATCCCAATGACTTTATAATTTCACATGGGCAATTTTGTATAAATACAACTAATAGTTATTTTCCCTTCAACCTCTATCTCAACTGGGTCTTCCTCGGAACTGACATGCATGCAACTATTAATAGAGAATTATCAATTATCTGATTGATCACTCATTGTGAATTAAATATAATTTAATTCAGTGAACCTCTCACTAGATCATCACTTAGTTAGAACTAGTTAATCTGATTTTAACTCAATTAGTTGAGTTAACTAATTCACACCTACACCCCACTAATGCATCAACTGCAACTGGGCCCCCAAAATATTAGAATCCCTCTACATGCCTAATCTTAGACCCTCATGATCCGGAAATATGCAATTTCGCAATAAAATACTGAAATAAACATAAACACAGAGATGCAGTAGGAATAACACTTCATTTCATTTTTACCAAATACTGAAAAATGCTTACAGACAGAATGAAAAACAAACTAGCTTAGGCGATGGTAGCTTATCTCTGAGAAGATATGTGGCGATTACATGCCTATGAACTGTGTTACAATAAGCCTCAAGGGCCTTTTTATTATTGAAAAATAAGAGAAAACCCTAACCCGAGGAGATGTAACACCAACAGTTTATGGGCCCCATTGGGGTAGTTGGGCAACCAATTTCCCGGGGTCGTAACTTGGTCATATGATCTCTGTTTGACGCACATGATACCTCGTTAGAAAGATATCTCTAAGGACTACAATTACTAATATGATTTATATGAAATCACCAAACCTTTCATGCCTAAAAAACGTCGTTTCGGGCCTCAAAACTGCTCCGGAAGTTTAGGACCCAAAAAAATGACAAAAATAGTAAACTATGCTATAATTAAGGAATCTGAAAAATGGAAAGAGACAATGGTGAGGGCCCAAGTTGAATAGGAAGGTGGCCACCAATATCCACCTCGATCACCTCAACTCCAATTTTTTAAGCTAATTCAGTCATCGTGACTTAGTTAACTGACCCAAGTTGTTATGAGATGAAATTACAATTTATTTAAGGGAAAAAAAATTAGACGCCTCACATTCGTCACTCCTGGTACATCAAAATTCCTCACCAGTGTAGGTGCATATTTTTTGTCCTTTATGGTTGCCAATTTCAATGTTTCTTGTTGCAAATTTCAACACCCCCTCTCAACAAGAAAGGAATTCAATCTATCCTGATCTAGCACCTTTGGAATTCTGCATGCAACACTTATCTAGTGTTGTTTTCCCTTGAAAATCCTAAAATGGAATAGCCTCCGAACAACTGAATCAATATAATGCATTTGTCATCAGAGTCTTCTGACTGCTGCTAGCTATTGCAACTATCTACTGAACTCTCTGCGCTACTGCTGACATCTGCATCTGTGCCCTTTGCATTGTTTCCAACTCTAATTTGCGCTCCAGTATCTGACATCTGTCACTCTGATTTATGTCTTCCTGACATTTGACTGCATCAATCTAACTAATCCTTCTTGCTACTATTGTACTGTGGAATCCTCGTAGCTAAGTTCGATCCATGAGACACACCATCTCAATGGACCCTACCCAAATTTCTTGTCTTGGGATTATGTCTACACATCACCCCATCTTTCACCTAGAGGTATGGCTGCATGTGATCCCTCTGCCCATCTTGATCAAAATTTACCCCTCATGGAGGTCTCTTCTTGAGTGTACGCTTCCAATCGGTCTCCTCTCTGCTTCTCCAATGGTGGCTACTCCACAACCTTCTGAGATTTCTTCTAAGGTTGCATGTTGAGAGTTAATTTGTACTCCCTCTCAACAGGAAAGTCTCTAACCTCTACTTTCCTCCTCAAAGCTTTGCATGCATATGTTACCTCAAGTGCATATAGGTTCTTGACTTGTGCACATTGTAATTGTCCCACCATTACAAAAGTTTCTAAAAAGGAGTTGATTTTAAATCGATGATATCTCCCTCATCCGAGCTCCGAATTTATTTTCCATTTGGGTAGTTTTTCGCAAGGAATCCAAATATGCTATTTTTAAAAAAAAATACACCAAAATATTCAGATGTTCTCTGCAAATTTGCTACCCAAAAAATTCCTGCTCTGATACCATGTAGAAAATCTAACCAACGAGATTCAATCTGATCTTGTAATGTACTAAAACAAGATATTGAATCCTTCCTACAATTTTTGGAAACAAAACATGGTCGCACAATCACATATAAGTAAGAGAAATAAATTATCAATTGCACAACACAAGATGTATCTGGGGAAAGCAACTGCTCAAAACCACTCTATCTCTATTGTGTATTAAGTCAAGGAATCATGAAACAATACAATGCTTAATCTCTCATGAGATTCTCCAACACTCTGCCAATTGTCTCTCACTGATCTAGGCAAACTCGGTCTAGTACTTAGCAAATTCTCAGCCTTTCTTCAACCTTCCTTCAACCTTCCTTACTGATGAAATTCCTAGGGAATTAGCTCCCTGTTAATTAGGAAAATTAGTCTTCCTTGATTGCGAAATCCATCATGGCATCCCAATGACTTTATAATTGCACATGAGAAATTTTGTATAAATACAACTGATAGTTATGTTCCCTTTAACCTTTGTCTCAACCGGGTCTTCCTCGCAACTGACATCCATGCAACTATTAATAGTGAATTATCAGTTACCTTATTGACCACTCATTATGAATTAACCTAATTGAATTCACTGGCTGACCTCTCACTAGCTCATCACTTAGTTAGAACTATTTAAACTGATTTTAAATCATTTAAATGAATTAACTAATTCACACTTACACCCCACTAATGCATTAACTGCAACTGGACTCCAAAAATATTAGATTAATACCTCTACATGCCTCATCTTAGACCCTCAACTTGAATTTCTTGAGCTAAATCAATCATCATGACTTAGTTAACTGACACAAGTTGTTATGAGATGAAATTAAAATTTATTGTCCAATTTATTTAAGGGAAAAATAAATAAGACACCCCACATTCCTCACTCCTGGTGCATCAAAATTCCTCACCAGTGTGAGTGCATTTTTTTGTGTCCTTTTTGGTTTCCAATTTCAATGTTTCTTGTTGCAAATTTCAACATTTCAGAACTTGATGTGGCCTTCACACAAAGACACCATTGAAATCACATGCCCAGATTCTCATGAGAAACCTCTCTTAATCTCGATCTGTCATAAGAGAACCAACAATATGCCATCCTACTTCTAGCTCGAACCGACCATTAAGGTATGCAACATTCTTGTGAACCCTCACATGATGATCTTGCTCTTGGAGGATGGTCATGGCCTCCCTTTAGCAACCCTTACTCGACCCTCTTACTCGACCTACTTTATGACTACATCTCTCTTCGCCCCCTTGATCAAATGAGCTCATTCTCACTTGATGTAATTTCCTTCATCCTAAGGCCCCCTTAAATAGTTATTCCTAGAACTCTTAGGAACCCTCTAGAACTTACAGGTTTATCCACTTAGACCTTAGGAAATATTATTTTTCCTTTTTAATTTTCTTTTAGATTTTAAACCCCATATTAAAATCCCTTTTCTTGGCTTCTTTTCCCACAAAGCCTTTTGTGACCAAACTCACACAAACCCATATCACTAGGCTTGTGGAGTACCTCCTAAGCTACATAATTCAACAACATAGTCTAGTTGTAGTAACTGTAACTTGGTCAAGCTCTTGTAGTCAAGCGAGGGCTTGGTTGGGTTCCCAAGTTGCAAATTAAGTAAAGGTAGTTGCGAGGGCATGATAGGGTTAGGGCACGCACATTAGGAATGAAAAGGAATTTTAACACATGTCAGATAATGTCAATGCATGTTGAAGAGTGTTAGGGAGTGTCAAGGCATATCAAGGGATAACTAGGTCAAAATGCATGGAAATGAACGAATAAGAGTGTGTGATAGGGAGTGTCAGCGAATTCAAGTGTGCTAAGGATGAAGTGTGTTAGGAGAAGTTCATAATATGATTTACAGGAGGCAAGCCTACGGTTGTTATACATGGCTAGACATAGCAATTTTTGACAAAGGGAGATCACTTTGTTCTAGGCACAACATTGTTTTGCTTTTAGCTATTTTTTTTTTATATGAGATGTGGCACACTTTGGCTACATGCTCATTTTTTAAAATATTATAGATAATTTCATATTTTACATTGTTGTGTATAAGTTTTGGGGCACTCGACTTGTGTCAGCTTATATCTTGTGTGCCTTGTGTATCTTGTGTATCTTGTGTATGTTGCTTAGTTGTTTTATGGCCATGGCTAGATCATGTGATCCTTGTCTTGGTAACTAGTCAAGTGGGACAAGTTGAGCTTGGACATGAGTGGCATAAGATGAGTTATAGGCAATTTTTAGGTGAACAAGATGGCACAATCTACTTGTAGTAGGTGCAATTGGTCAAGTTGTTGCAGTTGAAGAAATCCAATATTGTCACATGAACTGCAGTAGCCAAGAAATTGATTGGGTTGCCAAGTCGTGAAAACATGTAGAGGCTAGCTGTGAGGACATGAGTACCAAGGCATGCTAGGGAATGCTAAGATGTGTCAGATAGTCTGAAGGCATGTCAAACATGCTAAGATGTGCCACGTGATAAGGCATGCCAAGATGTGCAAGGGTGTGTCAATGCATGCCAGGGATTTTCAAGGCAACAAAGGGGAGAAACAAGTTAAACTACAAGGAAATGAACACATAATAGGGTTAATAAGTCATCAATTTACCTTTTCCAAGAGGGGCATGCTAGGCACACCAACACTAGGTGCCAATAGATGCTAAGTACAAAGTCTTAGTGCATTATAAGTGCCAAGTCTTCCTTTGTTGCTTCTCATCTACTTTCCAACAGTTGATCTCAAATAAATTTAATATTAAACCATGCAAAATTATACCAAGGCATGTCAACGTATTCCATACATGCTAAGACTTTCCAAGTGCCAACACGTGCCAAGTGCCAATATGTGTCACATTGTGTTATGCATGCTATGAAGTGGAAGGGCATGTTGAAGAGTGCTAAGGTGTGCTAGAGAGTGCTAATGCATATTGAGGAGTGTTAAGGAGTACTAGGACAAAACATTAAGGGAGCACTAGGTCAAAATTCATGGAAGTTAATGAATACAAGGAATGTGTGTCAAGGACTAGTGTTAATGAGTGCTAGTTGTCATGCCAAGGAGGGAGCGACAAGGTATGATAAGGATTGGTAAGGCATGCTAGGGAATATCAAGGCATGTTAATAAGTCTCAAAGTGTGCTTGGGAGTTACAGGGTGTGCTAATTATATGTGCCAAATAGTGCCAAGATATGCCAATACATGCCAGGTGCTAAGGATGTGTAGGATGCCAGGGTATGTCAATATGTTTCAAGAAGTTTCAAGGAAATAAAAGGAAGAACCAATAATAGAGTTAATAAGTCGAGACTTTATATTTTACAAAAGTGGAATGCTAACCACACTAATAATAGGTCCCAATACATGCCAAGTGGAATTGTGTGCCAAGTGCCAATGTATGTCAATGCATTCAACCAAGTGTTCCAGGGCATGCTAGGGACTAAATGCATGCCAACACATGCTAGGAGAGTTATATTCTTTGCTAGCGCATGCCACCATGTGCTTGAGCATTAGTGTCATGACAAGATGTTCTAGGTACAAAGATGTTCCAAGACATGTGAGGTGATAAGAAATGTTAGTGTGTGCCAAAGCATTAATTTAAGGTGTGATTGTATTGTTGAGGAGTGTTATGTCTTTCTCATTAATAGAATTGATAGAGCTTGATTATGTATTAAATAATATATTTCCTACAAACACTAGTGGGACTTTATCTAAAGGGAATTTTCTAGATAATAAACTTAATAGATATGAATCATGTGTTAACCCATAGGAAAACTCTATTCAACTAGTCATTACTTGAGGGAAATGATACACACTAATTACTTCGTAAAAAATTGGCTAACTCTAACCACTATGGCCTTGAACATATTATAAAAAAGACTCCACAATAATGGTATTAAATCGTTATCTTTTGACAAAAAAATATTAACAAGAACATAACGTCATCAAAAACTCATTGGAATGATCAATGGTGACGAACATTTTTTGACCGTCACCAAAAGTAACAAAAATAAGATCGGTGAGGGTCATTAAAAGTTTGTCATTAGAAGTGTCACCAAAGAGAGACTTAGTGATGGGCCTTTAACGACCCTCACCAAAAGTTTCATTAAAAATGGCTTTGGTGATGGACCTTAAAGGACCATCACTATATACACTTACAACGATGCTTTTTTAAGGACCGTCACCATATGCGACATTGGTGACGGACCTTAAAGGTCCATCACAAGCATGACCCTCACCAATGTCCATTTTTCTTGTAGTGAAAAGACCTCAATAGTGAGGGATCAAGACCATGATTTGCAACCATCATATACCAGATAGGATCTTTTTCCCTTTGTAGGAATAGCCCCAAACCATGTTCATCAAGGAAACATATGTGGGAACCAAGTATATCATCATGAAATAAGATAGAGAAGTGAAGCATCATACCATATAGCATGAGTAAACACCATAGACATGCATAAACAACATATGTGAGAAAAAATCAGTAAGAAAAGACAATGTAGCCATGTCTCCAAGTATCATACAAGCATATCAATAATCATGTCTTCATGAACATTGCAACAACATACTATTCTTGCCCCAATATGAAAGAAGAGTTATCATACTAGAACCACTTCATCAATAATCAATATGTATCAACCAATCATCCCTATGATCTATTATCATAAAGGTATTCATGTTTTATACTTATTCCATTTGCATAATCATGATGTAATATGTGTAAGAATCAAGGACGATAGGCATAATTCATGACAGTAGTCATAAACAACAAAATCTGTAGGTTCTTTCCTTATATATGAATCATTAGTCATACATCAACTCCATGTGTTCATATAAGGATAATCTTCTACAAAATATGATCAGGGCTCATCCATAATTTAATCATAATAAATACATGTATCATGAAAATAGTATAACAACAGTAGAACTAGTATTAAAGAATCATAATGCCAACAAGACTAATGCTCCCCCTGAACCCGTGCTACCTGTTCACTGTCAAGTCTGACCACATCATCTCATTCATCAAAGCATCTCCATAAATCAGATAATCATCAATGTGAAAATCACAACTCAATACCATATCAGTAGACTGTACCCATCAACATCAGACCAAGAAAATTAAATCATAATTGTCATCAGCATGTCAGAATCTGTTCTTGAGTCTGTCTCACAGTTTTTCTATCAGAGCGAAACCATACACGAATTTCTGTAAAGGAACTCACATATATACATGGATTTAGTTCATGAAACGTGCATACATAAAGTGAAATACTGAAAATTTCACAGCTTCAACTCCCCCTGAGCTTGTATATTCTATACATGTCTTCTGTTGTCACATCAAATGCACTATCATAAATATAAACAACTAACATTTACGAACCAATATTCATATATTGCAGTTACTTATAAAAATATTCTTTCAAGAATGATGAATTACAATGGGAACTGTCTTCTTTCAGTCTGAGTCTGAATCCTCCTTATATCTGTGAGAGGTCATATCTTTAAACACATATAACTTAGTAGTGTCTCTATATCCCCTTGCTATGAACTTTCCTGTTTCTTCGTCCATGACCTTGCATTTTGTTGATGTGAACACAATTACATCTCCTTTATCTTCCATTTGGCCTACACTTAATATGTTTTTTTTAGGCCTTTAACTGATAAAGTATCAACTTCCTCTCTATTTTTGTTAATTTTTGCTCTATCTTTTCCCAAAATGTTTGTTAGAGCTTCGTTTGAAACAATAACCTTACCATATTCATTTTTCTTAAGAGACTCCATATTACTCTTATCACTAGTCATGTGATGAGAACATCTACTATTGATGTACCATTCATCCTCATTTTTAAATGCACAGAGATAAAGACCACATATTATCTCTTCTTCTTTCTGCTTGTTAACATGAATATTGGTGGATCCATATTTCTTGGTCTTATGATATCATATGTTTTTCTTCCATGTTTTCTTTGGTGATTCATTGATCTATTCCTGCATTATTTTTCTACATGCCCAAACTTGTTACAAGCATAACATCTTATGTGGCTAGAAAAGGGAGCAGGGGAATCATAATAGTTTGCCTCATGTTCCTTCTATTGCAATCAAAATCTTTATGTCCAAATTTGTTGCATGAAAAAAAAAAAACCCTTAAATAAACCTCAGTACCTGGTAGCTTATGGTATTTATTTGTAGTGTCTATTTGTTTGCGACTGAAACAATCTTCTTCTGAAATTGGCTACAACATGCCCATAATTATGACATATAAATCATTCAACATTATTTATCAGAGGAGAGAATCAATTTATACTTCTATAGCTAGGTGTGAATGATTTCCTTTGAGGATTCATGTTTGTCAGTTGACCTTTTGTCTCTTTAAACAGTTTAGGTTTTGTATTGATATCCTTTGAATCTTTTGCACTATCTTGTGAACTAGATTCTCCTTTAAAAGTTTTGTGAAAACCAATACCAAATTTAATGGAAGTAGATATTTTACTACTAAGAATATTATCCAGAATATTAGTGCTATATTGAAATATCAAGTGTTTATGCTTTTCTTCTAATTTACCTTTTAAAATGTCTACCCCAACCTCCAATTTTTGGCACTGCTTCTTCATACCTTCTTCGACCCTTATTCCTTATTCTAATTGCTCATTTAATTTTAAAAATCTCTTCTTTAAACCCATTTTCTTGTTCTTCAAATGTTTGTAGAAGTTCTTCATTCCTCTTTTTTTTTTTCCAAATCTGATTTGAGAGAGATGATTTCTACTTCAAGTCCTTCACCGTGAAAGGTTACTTCATCCTGCAACCTTTGACACTGGTCTATATGTTCTTTGTTCATTTTATCAATTGAGTTTCTTTCTTGTAACTAATTATTCAATCTAGTAATCACATCTTTGTAGATACATTCTCTTTCATTAAATAGATTTTTCTGATCTTCAAATTCATTTTAGAATTTAGAAATCTCTACTTCTAGATCCATAACATTACTTTCACTTTCATATTCACTATCTTCAATATTACATGAACAAGCAAGTGGATCACAAGAAAAACAATCAATACATGTTTTATATTCTTCATTTATTGTTGCACATGTTTTCTGAGTTGTATTATTCCTTTGAGTAGCCTTCTTATTTTTCTTCTTTCCCATTATGACGGATCTCCTTCAAGCGATCAAGCTTCTTCTGAAGGACCTGCTCTAATCCTGATTGTTGGGAAAAATACTTGGGGGGGGGGGGGGGGGGGGGTGTGGGGTGAATCAGTATTTAAAACTCACATAGTCTTTTACTTTTCTTTACTGAATTGTATATGTGACTTTACTGAAGCCAACTAGCATATGTACGCGACTTGCATTCAGGAAACTAGTGTATACCGAGTGAACTTATAATTCAAATAAATATTCAATAACTTTACTTAGACCAGTGCATTAATGATTCATAAAAAATTTAGTAAGTAGTAATCATGTGAAAAAATAATGGAATAAATAATCACACATAAGAAACACACATGAACACCAAGATTTAAGGTGGAAACCCAATGTGGGAGAAAACCACCGGTGTTGTCATCTTTGTCTTCAATATTTAGTATATAGAAATTTTCTTACAAGGTTGTAATGGTGAAGACTCATACCAGCATGCAGGAACCCACCTACAGAAGGATGCTACCTTCAATCATTTTCTAACTGCTACTGGAAGGGAGCTCCAACCCCATGATCTCATTTACCAGCCACCACTGGATGGGAGCTTCGACCCCCTGCTCTTGTTTACCAACGACGACTAGAAGGGAGCTACAACCCCCTGATCTGGTCACCAACTCCTACTGGTAGGAAGCTTAAAATTCCTCACTGAAGGCTCCAATCCTCAGCACCACTGCAAACCACGTTTCATAAATTTTCACATTAGATCCACTAGATTCAATACATCACTGTTTGTAGGCCTCTTTTCATCAGATTTTTGGACTGGACCCACTACACTCATTTAAGCCCAATAGAAAGTTGAAACATATAAATTTACCAAATAATTCACTGAATCATCAATCAAGAAACCAATCACTACTATTTAATCACAATTAACTAGCATCATAATCAATACTCAAACAACCCATATCTATATGAAGAAATCATTGACAGACAACATAAACACATCAAAATTGATCATACATTTTCTTCAGTATTCTTCAACAAAACCCTGGCTTGCATATGCGCCTTCTATTCCACTTATTCACATATGTACGCGCTTATCCTGAAAACAAACTGTGTATAGACCTCAACATATTACTGAACATATATGCTACTTTTCATAACCAAACTCGCGTGTATACATGCCTTCCTTGTCTCAAACTTGCGTATAGATCTGTAAATAATTTAGGACTGCATAATACTTCATAACTTCAAACTTACTCAGATCATACCCTTCACTGCAAGAAACATGTGCTAGGCCACAGATCTAAGAATCTCATAAAAAAATCATTCACATACATAGTCATTTCAGTTCTAGAGATCCTGATCCATCATTGTATTTATGAGTGCATATTTATTTCAGATCTATCAATCAACTATAGCCCATACCACACAAATATACTTCAGATTTAAGTATTCATTCATTACCCTTACTCATGCAAACTTAACACTTTTATCTTCACCTCATATAGTTTGAGCCTTAGCTAATACCATGGGCCAAAACCACACAAGTGTTGATGGTATTCTTGGATGGGATCAAATAACCGTTACCACGCTCAATATTGTGGGTTAATACCCTTCGTATTATTAAACTAGTGCGCTAACACATATGCGACTTTGTTTCATCGTACCCGCATGTATACATGACTTTTCCTTGATGAACCCACGTATAGATCTTCAAATATTTACCTTTAATAATATTTTGATTTTGACTTGCAAATCTCTGTCCCATCATTATGTCATTCTGTTCCATCACTCTGTCACCTCTGAACTGAGCTGTGAACTCTATTACAAGTGGGTTTCCATCAAGGAAAACACCTTTATCATAATGCCAAATGATTGTGTGTATCTCACTTCATGATGCTTCTTATATGCATAGGATTCTATCAAATCCATAAGTCCTTCTACAACCTTTTCATCTCTTAAGAACTTCATACAAGTCTGCAGAAAAGACCTTAAAATAATTACTTGATTTTCTCACTCTTGGCCTTGTCTTGGAAGTCGATAATGCGTGGGAGCTTGACTTTGTGTCGCAGATTATGACACCTTGTAGTTACTAGGTATTGCATGTGTACTAGAGGTTGAAACTCCACCATCCATAAAAATGTTATTTTCTTCCATGATTACTCCTTTTTCTTTATGAATTTAAAAAAAATGAACTTTCTCTACAATCTTTCTAACCCATGCACCTAGATTTTCAAATTCCTTCTTTCCATCCTCCTTATCACTACCAGTCGCAACTCAACTTCTAGTAATAATACTAATTTTAGGTTCATCAGTGCTCCTTTCAGTAGTCATCATTTCAATATTCTACGTCAGTTGTTGTTCCTCTTTTCTTGCATCTTCGCCATAAGTACAGGACATTCTTCAATTACATGGTAAAAAAATTTACAATACTTACACGTCATAGTGGGGTTCTGACAATATCTTGCAAAATGACCTGGCTGGCCACAGTTATAGAAAATGATCTATCCACGTCCTAGATCAGCTCCACCTCCTTGACCTCTTCCTTGGTAGCCTCCTCGACCACTGCATTGTCCATTGTCTTCATGTCCATACTCTTCTATTTGCATCCTATAAGCATCAGTACTACGCTCCATCACTAGGTCATAATTTCAATATTTATTCTCATCATGTCCCATTGATTTACAAAATTTGAAAAATAGATTCTTTGGAGTCTTCACATATTTTTGCAATAAGTAGAAATATTTTGATCATTGTTTTCCTCTGGTCATTCAGATTTCACACGACACGTTGGATCCTGCGTTCAAGGGATTTGGTACCCCACTAGCTGTTAGTCATCCATAATTTTTACTCTCTGTAGATGACTATATATTGGTCTTAGATTTCTAAAAACAAAATTCCATAAACATTGTGAGGTTTATAAATCTCACTGCTTTCATTATCCTTAGAGAAATTTTTGCACTATTCTACCATTTTTCCAATCCATGGTCACCCTGCTGCTCCTAAAAGACTTCTTATGCACTTTTACGTACTGTTGTTCTTGTAGATGACTAGGGTTTTTGAGGGATTTTTCTTGGTTTAATGACTTCCATGGTTAAATAATCAACAAGGCTTGTATATTGATGTTCTTAAACCCTACCATATCCTTAATATACCTTCATAAGCACTTCCCATCACTCCTATCCCTCAAACTCATCATTTTTCTACAAAACCTAGCCTATTACTACAATTTGACACTTTTCGAGACTAGGGCTGTGTTTTTCCATTTTGGACCGCTTACCCTCACTCAATCCTTGAAATTAAACTTTCCCCTACATTCTAACATATATTCCTATCCCCCAAAATTTCCCCAAGAATTTAGACAACCCTTAACCCCTTCATTCCCCTCCCTCTACAAGGAAGTCCTAAATCCCCTGTTTTGCCTACACCAAACCCTAATTTCCCCTTCCAACTAAGATAGGGTTTGCTATGGAAAATATGCATAGGAGTACAGGATATATATTATAGGTCACATCAGAAAGCATAATACCATACAAACTCATAAACATCATGCCTCCATCATTTTCCAAGAATTCATTCCAAAGGACAAATCATTTGCCACACCTAGGGCCAGTTTTTCTTCAAACTATGTTTATGACCAAACAGAGATGAATTTGACAAATATGAGAGAGGTTTGTGTCCCTAATAGGTCCAAGAAGAAACAAATCCTTCATATTTTACACAGGTATCATGGTTTGGGAGCAATGTCAAAAATACAGGTGTCATGGGAGAATTGCTACACTTCTGAAGCGACCATGGGAAAATACGGTTTTCTCATAGCTGGAGTGTCCCAATTACTTGCTTTATTGGTAAAATGAAAAATATACTAGAATATATTTCCAATGAGCTATCATGAGCTAAATTTGGATTTGGGGAAGACTTCCCAAAGTTGTTTTCACCAGCACTCTTCATTTCTGCACCATCATTCAGCACGTTTTGAATAGTATAGGGAGAATCAATGTTTGATAGGTAAAATCAACTCCAATCAGAGAAAAAAAGGTATATTTGGAAATTATACAATATAATCTTTCCAAAAATCTATCATGGGCCCAATTTGGACATTATGAAGGCCTCCAAATTCCCTCTGCAAAATTCGCTACGCGTAGGAAAGCCCGAAAGGCCCAAAAAGCGTTTAGGTGTTGCGCTTAGGGCTGGGAGGGCACGACTCTGTGTGAAGGTGCTATGCTTTCGACTGAAGCTCCTTTTACACCTAAAAACACCAAAAAACAACAAAAATATACCTCCAAGCTGCCATCAGGGGATTTCAAGCAAGGCTAAGGGGTAAGTAGATGCCCTAAACCAATTTTCAAACATATTTGATGTTTTAAATGAATGAAAGGAAAAAATAACAAGAAGCCCTAAGAACTAAGCTAGAAATCACTAATTATCATTCACTTCATCTCCCTATAGAGGAAAATAAGTGATAAAAAGGTGACCACACTATTTTGAAGTTGCTCATTCACCCCAAGCTATCCATATAACTATCTCATTATAGCACTCAATCCCCTCAGTTACTCATTCCTTCATTAGCCTAAAAACTGCCATCTCATTTACCTTCCCTCCACATCACTACACATAAATCCTAGGGTTTGAAAATCAAAGAATAAAAATATCAACAGAAGGGCCTGCCATTACACCATCCCTTCATGTCAATTTCATTTGCAGTCCTAAGGTGTCAAAGACAAAAATCTACAAAGTCAGGAGGAAGTAACAGTAAAAAAGAAGGCCAAAGGCCAAAGAGGCATGAGCACAATCAAAGGTAAATGAATAAGAAAGAAAATTTTAGTAAAGCCAATTCCAATAAGGAAAGAAACAATGATGAATCAAATAGTGAAGAAAATGAAAGTGAGGAGGGAAACAATGATGTAGAAAACAATGATGATGATAGCAGTCAGAGAGAAATGAAGAAAAAAGTGAGGCTCATGGCAGTGATGAAGACAATGAGGGAAATGGTAAGGAAAAAAACATTCAAGGTAGTGAAAATGAGGCTGATATAAATAAGGCCAATATTAGTGAGACAGAAGAAAACAATGAAGAAGAAAGCAATGAAGAAGGAGACAGTGAAGAAATGAGCCATAATGACAATAGGTCAGAGGAGGCAGATATCAGTGAGGAGGAATCAAGTAGTGAAGACTGAAACAAAGCACAATGGAGCTCAAAGTAAAGAAAATATTAGTAAATCAAAGGAAGGCAACAAGACACATGCCAGTAAGTTCAATAATGCAGATACATATGGGAAATCAACAAATGAAGAAAGGGGTAGTGAAAAAAGTAGTGAGGCTACTAACAGTAAGGCCCATGAAAAATATGATGGAACCAAAGGCAAAAGACCAAGAAAACCTTGGAATATTGGCTCAAGATTTTCTATAGGCCTCCCAAACCCCATGAGGAAGATATCCACCAATTTTGGGAACTTTTTGACAAATTTTGGTTTTTTGCAAATTTTGAGCCTCTAAGCGCAACACCCTTGGCGCTACGCTTTCATCTCAGGCATCCTCAGGAGGAAATATTTTCATTTTTGGAATAATTAGCTCAAGTACAGTATGCTTACCAAATTTCAGAGCATTTGAGAATTTTTGGTCCCTCAAAAGGCTAAAAAACATGTCATTTTTCACCTTTCTGCCTAGTTTTCAAAATTGGCATTGTGCCTAGCGAAGCCTTGGGAGATTTAATTTTTATACAGGTAAATGGAGCCCAATCAGAAACCCAAGGCCCTTTTTGGAAATTAGACTCAACATGCTTTCTAGCGAGCCATCACGGAGCTAATTCCAACATCGAGAAGTCCATCAAAACTTGGTTGCAAGTGGACCCATTTTTCCTGTGCAGACGCTACGCTTTCAGACCTCTGAAGTTGCCCTCTTGCAAAAAAGTCAACAAAACACACTGAAGGATATTTTCGAGATTTTTTTGGGAAAACCATTTCATATTTGATTAAGGAGTTATGTTTAGGTTATCTTTAATTCATTGCAATAGTTATTATGTGCCTTGGGCCTTGCATGGCCTCTTTGGACATAAATGACATTTATGGTGTATTTATGGTTTCTAGAAACCTCTTAGGGTTTCCACCTCCTCATTTGCTAGTTAAATAGAGAATGGAGGTCTTATTGTATTTTGTTGGTTGGTTGCTGAACATAATATGAAATAGACTCTGAGTTTATTTGTGAAATTGGCTTTGGTACCTTGTGATGGTGTTGGACTGTGCTTCCATGGATCAGGCTCACTCTTAGGATTCATTAAGCTTGGTGATATGGTGATGTTTTCCATATTTGTATTTGTTTTCTTCAATTTCTCAATATGTTTCTTTGATCATGGGATATAAATTTTAGAGTAGGATATGCCTTGCGTACCCTACTTTGTCTACATCCTCTGAATTCTATGTTTTCTTCCTCTTAGTTTTGCTAAAGAATCCTTGAATGATCTTCAGTATTACTGAGATGTTATGTTAAATTTATATCTGTTTGCAAGAAATTTTTAGAGAATCCTTCACTGCTCTCTTGGCTCACTTATTTGTTGTTTTTAAGAACTACTTAGCGTTGTTGATATTGAAGAAATATTCACTTCTCTTCAAAATTTGTTATGCTATCATCTTAAAATCTTTTCCTTGTTTTATTAGTTTGTTAAAGGATCCTTGATTGCCCCTTAACTCACTGTTTACACAACTCCATGTTTATTTCACTCTCCCTAGACCTACTTAGATCCATTTAGCCTTGCCAACTTGCCCTATGAAATATCCTTGACTCATTTTTCACTCTTCAAGGCCTTTGCAGACCCCATAGCCCAATGGATTGATTTCTCTCTTACTCTACCTATTTTTCTTAACAACCTATCCAACCAACCAAACAAACAAGCAAACCCTAAACCCTATAACTAGCCTAAAATATAAACCATAAAATCAAACAATTTAAAACCTTTACACACAAACATAGAGAGAGCCCTCTCTGAGCCCAGGAAGGCTAGGTCATTGGATTCCAAAGATTGGTTTGATGTTACCCTTGTCTTTTTGGTCATTGCCAATCTGCCAAAACTATGGGGAGCTAACATAGTGGCAATCATGGTGGGACCTTCTGAGTTAGTGACAAGCTAAGTATTCCTTAGATCTCAGAAAACCTACAAACATCCTTAGATTGGCATTTAGTTGTTGATGGTGGAAAACAAGTACATCCTTAAAACATTAAGAATCCTCCACCTGGCGACTCCACTGGCCTTCAGTAGCCCTGTTGACCCCACTACTTCTTATAAAATCCCTTAGGAATGCACCAAACATTCCTGATCTTGTTGATGGTGGAAAACAGAGCTGAAATCATCCACTTGGCGACTCCACAACTCTCAATAGACCTAATGACTCCATTGGTAGAAGAACTCTAGACTGGTTGAAAAGATTCAGTGACCCTTTCTGATTTACAAACATGGATCCAAGGATACAAAGGAGATATGCTCCAATGAATAGTGATCACATCCCGGGATTCCCACACAAATTGTCTCAAATAAATTGGGACAAAAACCTGCCTACCTTTCAATATGAAAAGTATGATGACCCTTTGTTACACCTCATCAAGTTTCATATCCATGTATGGGGGTTAAAAGTTGAATGGCATGAGGACTTCCTTATGAAGATGTTCATGCTAACATTAGAAGGGAAGTCAAGGGAATGGTATGAGAGTCTAAAATCTGGTAGCTTGTTTTCCTTAAAGGATATCCACAAGGCATTTTATGAGCATTATAAACAAAATTCCCCATCTTTATCATTAGCTAAAAATTGTTGTGATCAATCTCAGGATATCATACAGTACCTTATAGATAGTGATGAAGATTTAGGAAATTTGCATCCTAAATATCTCTTAGCAACAATAAATGATTTTGATTCTCAAGATAACTATCATGACATCCTAGAGGAGTTAGTTGAGGAAGAAACCAATCAATAAATAGAATAAAATCCATGGGATCTCTTTGAAGACACAAGTAACGATTCACCATCTCTTCTAGCTGATGCTCGAGAAAACATTCAGCCTCAAAATCAGCCTTCACAAGAGAAAGAGAACTGTTGTACTTCTATCCAAAGAAAGAGAAAAATACCTCCTCTTTTGACTGAAGAGGAAATAAATCATATGCTAAACATGCATCCAACCTCTAAACCTTCATGTGAAAAAAACATTTCTGTTCATTCTCCTGCTAATCCCGTCTACCATAAGTCAGAAAGTGAACTTGTAGATCAATTCCAAGAAGAACAAACTGATAATCCAATATGTTTTATTGGCGACATTATTTATATTGATGATTTTCAAAAGTTTGATCAATTTGATGATGATGTTCTCCGAATAAAAGCTAACCTTGCAGAGCCATCATTAGTTGGTTTGTGGGAGGAAGATCTGCTTCATCAACTTGGAAACAATAGTCAACCAATACATACCATCTATGACACTGATGAGGAAAGCCTTGAAATTTTAGAAGTAAGTGAGGGATCTCTCACTCTTTTCTCTACTTCATTTCAATCCATCATAAATAAATTTCATATAATTGGAAATCAACAGTCTTTCAGTTTTGATGTTGAGGTTGAGGAGGATGATGAACTTCTTGAGAAAGTTGTCAATGAGAAGCCTTTTCCTGAAATGGTTGAGGAAATCATTTGGGACATGGAATCCTCCTTAACTCCAGATTTGCATCCACCAAGTTCCATTGAATTAAAAATTGCAGATGAATGCATAGAAATTGATAATCACATGAGGGTTGTTGCACTACCTTCTTGAGAAGATTTATTGTCCAAGAGTGCTCCTTCTCATCAATATGATGACCTTCACGCAGAATTCAACCCACTCTATCAAACCACATCAGGTTTGTTAGAGGACAACATTGCAATATATGATGAGTCTGACAGTGCAGATGATCATAAGGAAGAAGTGGAGTTTCTTTCCCAAAAGAGTCCCAAGTTCAGCCAAGTGGAGGAAGAAGTAGTCCTGGATCAAGCTTATTTCCCAAATCCTCTAAGCCAGGTATTATTCCAAGATCCTTTTGCTGCTTTCTTAGAGACATTTGAAGATGGAGTGAAACATGTTAGGAGCAGTTTGATACAAGGTTTAAAGAAAATTTTAGGCACTACTGTTCAAACATAAGTGAGGTGGGAGTGGCCTTTTGATTTTTTCAAAACACTCAAAGAGCTAAACCAAGATCCCTCATGGAATCATCTGCTTGATTAGTTGTATTGGAGAAGAGAGTTCACCAGATGAATGTATATAATGTATAGGTTAGATTAGGATAGATAGGCATGCAAATAAGCTCAACACTATGAGCATCTTTCTAGTTTTTAATTTTAGAATACTAATTTTGAAAAAAAAAAAAAAATATGAAAAAGAGGGCAAATGAAAAGAAAAGGTACAACCCCATACCCAAAAAAAGAGTTTTGCTAAAAGTGAGTAAGTCTAAATGCCACTACTTGTTTGGAAACAAGAGTCTTGTTCAGTCATCTAGCCTAATCATGGTTGAACATGTTTTGAATTTCTGTTGATAGGTTAGTAAAATAAGACTCGTCAAACCATTTAAGCTTGACTTGTCAGTAGGATAGATTAGGAAGAAAATATGCTGGTTCTAAATTCTCAAATCTGAACCAAAGAGAAAGAGAGGGATGCCTAAAAATTTCTAAATCACATCCCTCATGCCTTCTAGTTTTTTATTATGAAAAATAATGTCTGTGTGCAGCTTGTTCAAATGCCACAACCCATGGAAAATAATATTTCTTAATCCTGGTTTGATCATGTTTTGAATTTCATGTTAGTAGGTTAGAGAATAGAGTTTGTCAAACATATTAATCTTGACAAATGAGTAGACTAGGTAGAGAAAAAAGAGAGTTCATTAGCCTAATCTAAACTCTTGGAAGTGATAAGGGCACAAGTAGATAGTTTGTTTCGCTTTCAAAAAGAAAAAGAATTTCAAGGGTTTTGTCCAAGTGCACCTAGAAGAAGAAAAAATGTTAGGCCAAGTAAGATGGGTAGGTAGAACAGAGATTGAAGCAATCATGTTTGTTCATATTTTATGAGATCATAGCTTCAAAAGAACATCAAAAAATGAAGGAAGAGGGATCTGCCAAGTACAAGTAAGGTACTGGTCTTCAAAACTTAAAGATTTGAGCTCTGAGGTTCTGGACACCTCCTAGAAAGGAGCTCCCCTCCCCAAGTGGAGCCACTGTTAGTCATCCATAATTTGTACTATCTGTATATGACTATATATTGGTCCTAGCTTTCTAAAAACAAAATTCCATGAACATTGTGAGTTTTAGAAATCTCACTACTTTCATTATCCTTAGAGAATTTTTTTCACTATTCTACCATTTTTCTATTCCATGGTCACCCCGCTGCTCCTAAAAGACTTCTTATGTACTTTTACCTACCTTTGTTCTTTTAGATGACTAGGATTTTTTAGGGCATTTTTCATGGTTTTGTGACTTCCATGGTTAAATCATCAACAAGGATTGTATCCTGATGTTCTTACACCTTCCCCTATCCTTAATATACCTTCATAAGCACTTCCCATCACTCCTATCCCTCAAACTCATCATTTTTCTACAAAACATAGCCTACTGCTACAATTTGACACTTTTTGAGACTAGGCCTATGTTTTTCACTTTTCGACCCCTTCCCCTCACTCATTCCTTGAAATTCCACTTTCCCCTACTCTATAACATCTATCGCTATCCCCCAAAATTTCCCCAAGAATTTAGACAACCCTTAACCCCTTCATTCCTGTAATATTCCCAATTAGTCCCAAGCTAATGGGAATATTCAATTTTGTTTTATTTTTCTGTTTGATGAATAAATGTGTAAAGGAGGATCAATAAAACTCCTAAACAGTAAATAAATCAATGCCACATGTGAAAAAGGCTAAATATGGGTTATTTAAATAAGCACCCTTAGGTGTGAAAGGGGCTGAATCTTTTGACTGGGTCAACCATGACCAAATCAACAACGATGTCTTGGAGGAGTGGCCATCAATGAGGCACAATGCAATTTTAGTTGGAGGTGGCTCATGTGAATGGAACTATTTCATTGAGATGGTTTAGGGTTTTTCAAGCTCTCAAATTATAAAAGGAAGAGGATGGCAACATGATAAGGTTGTTGATGATTATGTTATTTCTGAAGATTTTGTCTGTTTAGACATTTCTTATTCTCCTGGCTGTTTAGCAGAGAATAGTGTTGTTTAGCACTGGGTGTTCCTGATCAGGAATCCCACCTCTTTCCTTGAGAGGCCTCTTGGAGGAGTTTTCATTTCTTGTCCACTATCATACATTTGGCCAAGCTCTTCTTCCAACTATAACGTAGATCCTGTTGAGGGTTTGGTTGTCTCTGTAAGCTGCAGGAAGTGGAGGCTAGATCTACTCAGATCTAGGAAAATCTAGTGCCTCTTTTCAGTGGGGAAGGATTCTATCCCATTGGAAAGAGAGTATTGGATGATTGGAGCTGCATTTTCAGATCTTGGCATTAGGCCAAACATGTTCTAGATCCTACAACGCAGTCTTTCTTCCAGAACTACGTTATTTGTGTGGGTGTTGTTGCAGGGTCTTTTGGCACACTTTTTGGAGGAGTGGTTTTCATGTGTTGGGGATCTACCCTTGACATTTGAGATCCATTAGAGGGGATATTCATATTGTATATTTTAGATTTGATCTTTATGTCACATAATTTCTGAATATTCCTGCAGATTTGCAATATTATATCTCAAATCTACTCCTTGTACCTCATCTTTTGCTGAAAACCCAAAAGGGGAATTGAAGAAGAGCCTATCTAGTGTACAGATCTGATATAGATCTAAATTTTTGTACAAAGATCTGCTCTATATCTGAAGTATAATGTACAGTAGTTGTAGCTAATAAAAATAACACTGTCAAGCTCTTTCAGTCTTAATACATGGTTGCAACACCTTATTTTGAGGATTTTCTTCCATAAAAGTCTTCTATTTCCTATTGTACATCTCATGAGCTGTCTTATTCATATATTTTACTGATGTACATGTAAATAATGAGCCTCCATATTGGCATCCTACTCTTAATTAGCTGATATGCGTTATTTCTATGCATTATTGTTTAATATTGTTGCATTTCCCTATTGGGAATATTACAATGGTATCAGAGAAATCAACTTGGCACAACCTGTAAGAAGCCAATATGTCTTCAAAAGAAGAAGAGCCTCTTATTGACAAAGAGAAGATGTATCTAAAAATAATACAACAGTGATTAGATTACACAAATGCTGATAAAGACAAGGGTAAAGCCCCTGAATCTGGAAGTGATGAAGAAGGAAACGACTTTGAAAAGATCCTTTTGAGAGCCATGTAAGATCTTGCTAGAGAGATCAAAGAGATGAGAATGGACAGAATCAAAGAATCTCCTAAGAGATTTCATCTTGGAGAAAGCTCTAGCATGTCTCACCACTAGAATGATCAACCAGTGCATCAGCCACAAATTTCCCAACGCTCTACCATGCCTACCTTTTTGGCTGTGGGAAATGAAGGGTTTCAAGAGAAAGCATCCCTTAAAGACTATTTTGAAGAATATGAGTCTAAAAATCAGAGATTCAAATATCACTTGATTTTTCAAGAGTTTTGTCACGTCAAGGACAAAAGAAGACCAAGGTATCAACATAGAGATGGTGGATTCACTCAGAATCATGATCGACATCACTCTATGGGCATATTATTTTTACCCAATTTTGATGGGTCATCCAAGTGTTCTGCCAAAGAATGGGTATAAAAATTTGACATCTACTTTCAGTTGAACAAGGTTTCAGAGATGGAAGCTATCAAGATTGCAGCACTACACTTTGAAGGTGAAGCACGTGACTGGTGGTTCCATGGCTTGTCTACATTGGGTCATGCCAATGTGACTGCTTATTCAAAGTTCACTAGAAGGTTGGTGGAAAGATTTGACAAAAGAGATTCAGAGGCACCATTCATGAGTCTTGAAAAGTTGAAGTAATCAGGTAATATAGAGTCTTATATTTCTAAATGTTTGAGATTATCTGTTATGGTTCCTGATTTTTCTGCAACAAGAATGGTGTACATGTTCATCGATGGTCTAGATGAACCTCTTCATGGGTTGGTAAAATCTACCAAACCCACTACCTTGCATGATGCCATTGAGAGGGCTAGATACCTTCAATATGCCTTGCCAAAAGCAAAGAAAAAATTCCAGCACAAGCCCTCTTTTCCTTCTAAAGGAAAGGAACAGAAAGCTGCTCCTTCAAAAGAGAGCTCATACAAGAAGCCTCTTGATGTTGAAGTCCAGAGAGATCTGAGGAAGAAGAAGCTATGCTTCACTTGCAAAGAATCATGGGCACCTGGACATAGATGTGCTACTGGAAAATAACATTACATAGAGGTCTTCTCAGATATTGAGGAGGAAGGAAGATGAACCAAGAAGAGGTCCCAGCGCTGACACTGTTGGAGGAGATCCAACACCATCAGGATATGGGAATGTAGCATTTTATCCTATTGAAGGGACTCTTGTATCTTTGAGAGGAGTACCTAAGTACTTGACCTTAATATTCCAAGGTTCAATCTTGAATCAGAGGGTTTCTGTACTGATTGATAGTGGGGCCACCCACAGCTTCGTTGATGCCCATCTTGTGCAAAGGAGGGAAATACCCACTGATACTTTTGAGGGGTTATGTGTTTTGGTCCTAGTAGATAGAACAATGCAATTCATGCATTATGTCCCATCACTTTCAGTCACCATGGGTACCTACACTTTGGTTGATCACTTCTTTGTGGTTGACATACCATACACCAATGTGATTTTGGGTGTTCAGTGGTTGATTACATTGGGGAAAGTCACCACTGATTGGGAGGCTTTACAAATGGAATGGGTGGAAAATAAGAGTGGTGAATCTCAAATGATCAAAGGCATGCATGCATACCCCTCACACACCACTTCCACACAGAAATCATAGATGGATTTGCGCAGTGGAAGCAAGGACTTTATAGTCCCATCTATCATGTTCATGAGATTTCTGCATGTGACACTCTTATCTAGTGGCAAACCACCTGGGAGGCCACCTGATTCAAATTTTATGGGAGATTACTCACCACATGATGCTCCAAATTCAGATCCAAGAGGAATTGGAGCACCAGAAGACAAAGCTACAGTGTTGGGAGTCTTGGGTAAGCTCAAGGAGGAGGGAAATCTTCTTCTTCCCTCATCATCATCACCCACTCTAATTTCTGGTTCTGTGTTGTGGGAGGAGAAGAATGGAAGGAATGGCCTTCAGAAACCCACCTTTTCCATGGGAAATGTCAAGGAGGAGATCAGCAATATGGAAGACATTTCTGTTGATATATGATCAGCGCTATCATTGTTGAGTAGTTTAGATCTGTATTGGAAATCCCAATTGTTGGTGGATTATTCCAAATATCTTCACACTTGTATGATACTTGATTACCAGCTGCATGAAGAGGGATATTTAGTCCGAGGAGCCATCTATCATCATGGTAGGATATTCTTGTCTAGAGCCTCCAAGCTCAAGGATAAGTTACTACAAAGAGCTCATAAAGAGTTCTGTTTCAGCCACATGTATTCCATGAATATGTACAACATCATCATGAGGAGCTTTGATTGGGAAGGCTTGAAAGAAGAACTACAAAAACATTTTCAAGAATGCATGAAATATGTGGAGTTGGGGCAGCAAAATAACTCTATGAAGGATTTATTTCATCCATCTCTTCCTTCTTTTGGGAGAGGAGATAGATCCATGCACCACTCCATTTGTATGAGGAGTATTGTTGGTGAAGAATATGATCATGTAAAACATGTTTTATTTTATGATTGTATATATTCTTTCCCCATGTATATGCAAGCCATGGCTCTAGGGAGGAGAAATACATCTTGTAAATCTCATAGCGAACAATGGGCCACACAAATTTCTGAATTTGGCCACTCCCTTGACGAGCAAAGGGAGATTTTCTATCATGATGAGTGCTTTCCTAAAGCACTAAACATATCTCACACTTTCAGCCATAGTAAGATAACATGGACATCAAGTAAGTGGTGGGGAAACCACTTACCATATCTTGATCTGATGCAGGCAGGAGATGCACTACGCTGGTACCATATGTGGGACTATGACCCACCTCCACATGCTCAAATTTCTATTTGTATGTGTGTAGTTTTGCTTCCATACATTGATGATATACTTGTACTTTTTATGGGGATGTATGGAGGGATGATTGGAGGCATGTATGTACCACATGGGATGGAGACTCTTTATGTATCTTATGCTACATGTTTTAGGGAGAGCATTGGTTCAGCCATGTTTGTTTCATTTGAGTTATTAACTCCTTTTGGGATGGGCTATTTACATCTAATGAGAACTTTGGAGAGACAATTCATGGAGGGTTGGATTGGTGAACACTTAGCTTATGGAGACAGCTTAACACATGATGATGGTGTCACCAATGGAGGAGGAGAAGAGTTGCAGCACTAACCTTATCAGTTGCTTGAGGACAAGCATCATTTTGGAGGGGAGGACTGTAATATTCCCAATTAGTCCCAAGCTAATAGGAATATTCAATTTTGTTTTATTTTTCTGTTTGATGAATAAATGTGTAAAGGATGATCAATAAAACTCCTAGACAGTAAATAAGTCAGTGCCACATGTGAACAAGGCTAAATTTGGGCTATATAAATAAGCATCCTTAGGTGTGAAAGGGGCTGAATATTTTGACTGGGTCAACCATGACCAAATCAACAACGCTATCTTGGAGGAGTGGCCATCAATGAGGCACAACACAGTTTTAGTTAGAGGTGGCTCATGTGAATGGAGTTGTTTCATTGAGATGGTTTAGGCTTTTTTAAGCTCTCAAATTATAAAAGGAAGAGGATGGCAGCATGAAAAGGTTGTTGATGATTATATTATTTCTGAAGATTTTTTCTGTTTAGACATTTCTTATTCTCCTGGCTGTTTAGCAGAGAATAGTGTTGTTTAGCACTGGGTGTTCCTGATCGAGAATCCCACCTCTTTCCTTGAGAGGCCTCTTGGAAGAGTTTTCATTTCTTGTCCACTATCAGGCATTTGGCCAAGCTCCTATTCAAAATAAAATGTAGATACTGTTTAGGGTTTGGTTGTCTTTGTACAATGTAGCAAGTGGGGGCTAGATCTACTCAGATCTGCGAAAATCTAGTGCCTCTTTTCAGTGGGGAAGGATTCTATCCCATTGGCAAGAGAGTATTGGATGATTGGAGCTACATTTTCAGATCTTGGCATCAGGCCAAACATTTTCTAGAGCCTACAACATAGTATTTCTTCCAGAACTACTTTATTTTTGTGGGTGTTGTTGCAGGGTCTTTTGGCACACTTTTTGGAGGACTGGTTTTCATGTGTTGGGGATCTGCCCTTCACATTTGAGATCCATTGGAGGGGATATTCATATTGTATATTTCAGATCTGATCTGTATGTCACAAAATTTCTAAATATTCTTGCAGATTTGCAGTATTAGATCTCATATCTACTCCTTGTACCTCATCCTTTGCTGAAAACCCCAAAGGGGAATTGAAGAAGAGCCTATCTAGTGTACAGATCTGATATAGATCTAACTTTTTGTACATAGATCTGATCTAGATCTGAAGTGTAATCTACAGTAGTTTAAGCTAATCAAAATAATGCTATCAAGCTCTTCCAGTCTTAGTACATGGTTGCAACACCTCATTTTGAGGATTTTCTTCCATAAAAGTCTTATATTTCCTGTTGTACATCTCATGAGCTGTCTTATTCATATATTTTGCTGATGTACATGTAAATAATGAGCCTCCATATTGGCCTCCTACTCTTACTTATCTAATCTGCATTATTTATCTCCATTATTTTTTAATATTGCTGCATTTCCCTATTGGGAATATTACAATTCCCCTCCCTCTACAAGGCAGTCCTAAATCCCCTGTTTTTCCTACACCAAACCCTAATTTCCCCTTCCAACTAAGCTAGGGTTTGCTATGGAAAAGAGGAATAGGAGTAGAGGATCTATATGATAGGTCATATCAGCAAGCATAAGTCCATACAAACTCATAAACATCATGCCTCCATCAGTTTCCAAGAATTCATTCCAAAGGACAAATCATTTGCCACACCTAGGTGCCAGTTTTTCTTCAAACTGTGTTTTTGACCAAAAAAAGATGAATTTGACAAAAGTGAGAGAGGTTTTTGTCCATCACAGGTCCAAGAAGAAAATCCTCCTTCATATTTTACACAGGTATCATGGTTTGGGAGCAATATAAAAAATACAGGTGTCACGGGAGAATTGCTGCACTTCTGGAGTGACCTTGGGAAAATCCATTTTTCTCATAGTTGGAGTGTCCAAATGACTTTCTTCATGGGTCAAAAGACAACTAGACCGGAAGATATTTCGAATGAGCTATCATTATCTAACTTTGGAGTTGTGGAAGGCCTCCAAATCGTGTCTGCACCAGCACTCTGCATTTCTACACCATCATTCAACACTTTTTAACCGGTATTGGAAGAATAAACTTTTGACAGGTCAAATCAACTCAAATCAGAGAAAAAAATGTATATTTGGAAAGTATACAAGATAATATTTCCAAAAAAATATCGTGGGATCAATTTTGACATCATGAAGGCCTCCAAATTCCCTCTGCAAAAGGCGCTACACGTAGGGAAGCTCGACAGGACAAAATGTGTGCAGGCGCTACACGTAGGGAAACCCGATAGGCCCAGAAAGCATTTAGTCACTGCGCTTAGGGCTGGGAGGACCTGAATCTATGTGCAAGTGCTACGATTTTTCCTGAAGCTCCTTTTACACCTACAAACACCAAAAAACATCAAAAATATACCTCCAAGCTGCCATCAGGGGTAAGTAGATGCCCTAAACCAATTTTCAAGCATATTTGATGTTTTTAAATGAATGAAAAGAAACCATAACAAGAAGCCCTAAGACCTAAGCTAGAAATCACTGCTTATCATTCAATTCATTTGCCTATAGAGGAAAATCAGTGATAAAAAGGTGACCACACTGTTTGGAAGTTGCTCATTCACCCCAAGCTATCCGTAGACCTATCTCATTCATAACACTCAATCCCCTCACTTACTCATTCCTTCATTAGCCTAAAAAATTCCATCTCATTTACCTTCCCTTCACATCACTACACATCAATCCTAGGGTTGGAAAAACAAAGAATAAACATATCAATAGAAGGGGCTGCCATTTCACCATCCCTTCATGTCAATTTCATTTGTTGTCCTAGGGTGTCAAAGACAGAAATATGCAAAGGCAAGAGGCAACAACAGTAAAAAAGAAGGCCAAAGGCCAAAGAGGCATGAGCACAATCAAAGGTAAATGAATAAGAAAGAAAATTTCAGTAAGGCCAATTCCAATAAGGAAAGAAACAATGATGAATCAAACAGTGAAGAAAATGAAAGTGAGGAGGGAAACAATGATGCAGAAAACAATGAAATAGAAACCAATGATGATCATAGCAGTCAGAGAGAAATGAAGAAAACAGTGAGGCTCATGGAAGTGATGAAGACAATGAGGGAAATGGTAAGGAAAAAAACATTCAAGGTAGTGAAAATGAGGCTGATATAAATAAGGCCAATACCAGTGAGACAGAAGAAAACAATGAAGAAGAAAGCAATGAAGAAGGAGACAGTGAAGAAATGAGCCATAATGACAATAGGTCAGAGGAGGCAGATATCAGTGAGGAGGAATCAAGTAGAGAAGACTAAAACAAAGCACAATGGAGCTCAAAGAAAAGAAAATATTATTAAATCAAAGGAAGGCAACAAGACACATGCCAGTAAGTTCAGTAATGCAGATACAAATGGGAAATCAACAAATGAAGAAAGGGGCAGTGAAAAAAGTAGTGAGGCTACTAACAGTAAGGCCCATGAAAAATATGATGGAACCAAAGAAAAAATACCAAAAAAACCTCGGAATATTTGCTCAAGCTTCTCTATAGGCCTCCCAAACCCCATGAGGAAGATATCCACCAATTTTGGGAACTTTTTGACAATTTTTGGTTTTTTGCAAATTTGAGGCCTCTAAGTGCAACACCCTTGGCGCTACGCTTTTGTCTCAGGAATTTTTATGAGAAAAGCTTTGAATTTCTGGAATCCTCAGCTCAATTACAGTATGCTCACCAAATTTCAAAGCATTTGGAGCATTTTTTTTTCCTTAAAAGGCTAAAAAACATGTCATTTTTCACCTTTTTGCCTAGTTTTCAGGACTGGCATTGCGCCTAGAGCAGCCTTGGGTGATTTACTATTTGGACTGGTAAATGGAGCCCAATCAGAAAAAAGGGCATTTTTGGAAAGTAGACCCAACAGGCTTTCCAACAAGCCATCACGGAGCCAATTCCGACATCGGGAAGTCCATCAAAACTTGGTTGCAAGTGGACCCATTTTTCTTGTGCAGGCGCTACGCTTTCAAACCTCTGAAGCTACCCTCTTGGAAAAAAGTCAACAAAACACACTGAAGGATATTTTCAAGATTTTTTTGGGAAAATCATTTATGATTTGATTAAGGAGTTATTTTTAGGATATATTTCATTTATTGCAATAGTTATTATGTGCCTTGGGCCTTGCATGGCCTCTTTGGACATAAATGACATTTATGGTGTATTTATGGTTTCTAGAAACCTCTTAGGGTTTCCACCTCCTCATTTGCTGGTTAAATAGAGCATGGAGGTGTTGTTGTATTTTGTTGGTTGGTTGTTGAGCATAATATGAAATAGACTCTGAGTTTATTTGTGAAATTGGCTTTGGTACGTCATAATGGTGTTGGATTGTGCTTCCATGGATTAGGCTCACTCTTATGATTCATTAAGATTGGTGATATGGTGATGTTTTCCATCTTTGTATTTTTTTCTTTAGTTTCTCAATATTTTTCTTTGATTATGGGATAGAAATTTTAGAGTAGGATATGCCTTGGGTACCCTTCATTGTCTACATCCTATGAATTCTATGTTTTCTTCCTCTTAGTTTTGCTAAAGAATCCTTGAATGCTCTTTAGTGTTACTGAGATGTTATGTTAAATTTCTATATGTTTGCAAGAAATTTTTAGAGAATCCTTCACTGCTCTCTTGGCTCACTTATTTGTTGTTTTTACTAACTACTTAGCCTAGTTGATATTGAAGAATACTTCACTCACTACAAGGAAAAGACCCTCTAGCGGATGTTATAAAGGAGGTTTTTCGTGTTATAAAATTGGAAAAATTGTCAAAAAACCATTTTCTACAACATCCGTTTATGGTTACGGAGGTTTTGGCGGAGCTTTTAATAGAAATTTGGCACAACTAAAAAAAATGGGCAGCCGAAGGTTATTACGGATTTTTTTTCATCGGTGCGCTACTCTGGCTTGAACGAACTGGTGCGTACATATAGAAGGCGCCCTGGGGCGGTCGAAGGAAAATGCACCAGACTGTTAAGGTATAAAACGGCACCAGGCGTAGTGTTGGTGATACAATGCATGGGGCCATTCTAATTGGCCTTGGGATTTGTGCGGTGCCCATAGGTCGTATCAACGCACCCGGGCGTAGACGTATAGAAATGCACCAGTGCGAAGTATCACAGAAAGGCACCAAGATTTATAATTGGTATTAGTATTCATGCAGTGCCCATAGGTCGTACAAATGCACAGGTGCTTATAGACACATAAACACCCATGTGCGCACTATCACACAAACGCACCGAGATTTATAATTGGTATCGGTATTCGTGCAGTGCCCATAGATTGTACAATGGCACCGGTGCGTATAAACACATAAACGCACCGGTGCATCGTACCACACAAAAGCACCAATATTTTTAATTGGTTTTGGTGTTTTTTTTGGTGCTCATAGGTCGTAGAAACACACCAACGCACTTCTTAATACAAACACACCGGTGTACAGTTACTGACACGCACCAGTTTTCATTTTGTATTTTTTAGAAACATCAACCTGTGACAGTGCAATTATTGTGGTTGTTTTAAATTCATTATTCATCAAAAGTCGACACATCTTATAACAATATTCATATTAATTAAATTATTATTAATGCATTTGAATGTGATGTTTGGATTAATTTGTTATATCATATCATAATTATTGTGGTTATTTAAAATTCATTATTCATCAAAAGTCGACACATATATATTTCATAACAATATTCATATGAATACAATTTTTATTTGTGCATTTGAGAATGACAATGGAGAACGCAATAGCGACAATGGAGAAGACAATAGAATAAATTAAAACATATTTTATGATATATAATATATATGAATAAGACAGTCTTTATCATACAAAATGGGACAGTTATTGGTATCCCTTTGTCTTTAAATTGGGACACTATGTCCATTACATTAAACAAAATGTCTGATATCATAGACATATTTCAAAAAATACAATGCCTTGCTTTGATATCCAAACATAGTGATCATCATTCTTCGCTTGAACTGTTGTCACTGCTAGAGCTACTTCCATGACTTGGGTTATTTTCAGGAATGTTTTGTTCACGGCGTTGATTGTTTTCTTCTTCTTCACCTTCCATCTACAAACATAAAAATAAACTAAAATGAGTGTATATACATTTGTGAGAATAATGAAAATTTCAATATTAAATAATATACATCAATGTAAATCGAAAAGAAAAATGACGTACCATAGCGACAATTGATTCATGAACTATACATTCTTTTTCAAAACCATGTACCATACCATCTTTCAAATTTCCATTTCATCTGTTAGCATAGTTCCATACTTTGTTTCCTGCAAGTTTTATACCCCATAACAAATCATATATTTAATATAAAATATGTTTTTGTTCTATTAATTATATACGGAGCTAATTAAAACAAGATCGATAGATGCTTACAAATTCCACAATTAAATTCTAATATGCCAACATATACTCACAACCTATATTTAACCCAATTTCAATCAGTTCGTCTGATGATTCTTCTTTTTTTATTAGCACCTGTTTGAAGACATTCAATGATGATTTTTTTAAAACAACTTAAGAAATACAAAAATGAAATCTAGTTAAGTTGTTTTAAAAAATGGTACCTCACAAACTTAGATATCAACCCCTTTTCTTCCTTGTCATCAGCTATGTCTTTGAATGGGTTCCATTTTCTTTTCTTTCTTTCTTTGCAAGAAAATTGAATTAATATTTAATACTAGGTATTTATTTATTGTACCTAATGATCAAAATTCGAATTGTATATTATTACATTTTAGGCTTTGTTGTTGTTGAGATGGCTCCTCTTGTGATGCAATTTTGTCCATTTCTTTGACCATCTCCTTGTACACCTTTTGAAATATATCATGAGCGCCACGAAAGATACTTGATTCTTTCATCTTTTGAGATTTTCATAATCTTCCTAAAAATGTAACTTATGACAATAAAATGTTTAATTTTATATTGATATCTGAAAAGTAAATATAAAAAAAATGATGTTTATAGATAATTCTAGACAAACATTTAAAGGAATATTACTTTTTCATTCCTTCTTTTTTGTTGTTGTACGTTTTTGCTATTAAAAGTCTGAAATGTCTCATTGACCAATTCTCTGGAAACTCTTCCTGTAGTTTAGATAAAATTTGGCTTTTGGAATCATCGGATTGATTTTTGTATTGTAAGTGGAAATAATGTCTATACATTCGTTCCACTAGATCCCTTAAACTTTTGTAAAAGTTTTTCCCCCTTTCGTTAACTTCCATCACCACTCCAGATGAGCTAAGGAGCAATTCATTTTCATTTGCTTGTTCTATTTTTTTTTCTTTTCTTAGAATAACATTCATTTTCTGAGTTGTTGGTCCATGTAGAACATTAAACACATGTGAATTAATAGATTGTTTGACACATGTTATCTAAAAATTTTAAGTATATTATTAATGATATTTATAAAAAGAAACTCATATTGGATTGATAGTATTTTTTCGTTGACCTGATTCATCTTTTTGCAATTTTTCCATCAAGATTTTACGCTCTTTTGGTCCTAGATAAGAAATAATCGTATCAAGCTTCGTCATTTTGTGGCTCTGCATGATACACAGTAAACAATACATATTAGTTAAACTTATATATAGTTCAAAAATAATATTTTATAAATAATTTACAAAGAACTTTCCTTTTTCTTTTCTTGATGTGTTATCGGTATTTTTGTTACTTGATCTTATGATCCATTTCTTTATCGATAAAACCTATACCATATCATTCATTATATTTATAAATAAATAGTCAAATTTTCAGGTCAAAAATAAATCTCAAGGCACGTGCACATTTTCTTCTTGGTCATACCTTATAGATGTGATAAATTATTACCAGCATCGAAAAATTATAATAGGCATGCAGTGCGTGTGATGTTATAAACGCATCGCAAATAGTTTTATAGAACATGTAAGATGCGTGGGGTATAAATGCACCGCACAAACATTGTAATAGATCGTACGGTGCTATCCTCGTAACATGGAGCACCGGTGCCCTATTTTAGATATGGCGCACTGATTTAAAAAAAAATGTTTTGAAAATTTTTATTATAGTATTTGCGCAGTGTGCTAGGTTACGCAGGGTGCACTGATAAAACAAAATCCATTTTTTCCAAAAATTCATGCAATGGTTGAATGGATTAAGATCTGAATATGCAAGTTGTCCCATGGGTTTGATGTCAACCTAAAATGAAAAGCTCTAATTCTGAAATCACAACAACAGGGAGAAGAAGGGAAAAAAAATAAAAATGAAGGGTTAGGGTAAAAATGGATAAAATTACAAGAAAAATTAAAAAAATAGTCAAATTTAATCACGATATAGTTTGAAATTAACAGTATAGGGTTTGAATCACAGGATATTTGATTTCTGATTGTACGAATACTTCTTGTTTGAACGTATTTGTTTGCTCCACACAGTGCCCTCGTGCTCTCTTGCTCCAGGTATGTCTCCTGCAAATATATGGCTGAAAATTTTAGCAAAAATAGTGAAATAATGAAAAGTGTTTAGTATTTAAATAATTATTTTATGAAATTAGGTTTTCGAAAATATTTTGCTGCCCATTTTTCAATTTGCCACTTTTTTTTTTCACTTGAAAATGAGAGTTGCACTTTTTTATTTGTGTTTATTTGCCAGCAGTGCGTCATAATCGCAACTGCACGATTCATTGTTTATGCTTTACAAACACCAGTGTGGTTATATGTACAGTAGCACAGATTTGCAGTTAAGGCACGAAAATTACTTTTAGGTGTGTACACCAAAATTTAGTGAACTCCAACCATAGAAATTGAGAATTATAATTTTTTTTATTCTTGAGAATTAGAATTAGAATTAAAATTGAGAAATTGGAATTTGATAAATTCTTGATGGAAATTACTATTCTTCCAATGTATTTTGTTTATTGCAGGAGGTCCCCACTAATTATGTGGAGAGAATGCAATGTGGGGCGTATGAAGATGCAATACTATAGAGCCGAAGTGGGTGATTGTGGCATGTGAACCTATTATAATTGGCACTTAACTATTTGCAACCAATATGTTTTAAAATATAATTTGCAGATAGACGAATCACCTGCCAGCAATTAGTACATATAATCTGTAGAAGGGTAATGTTCTGGGAGCAATGACAACGAGTGCTTCATTATGCATTTGTTAGCAGAAGAAGATCGATTTTTGACTAGACGATGCAGTTATTACATGTAAAGGCAATGGTTGACCATAGAAAACGAGTATAGGGTTGAGCAGAGGAAACACATTGCAAAATAGGATATTACATTAGTTTTTCCAATGGGAAACCGATTTGTAGGTGGAAATATGGTAGCTATAAGTATCTATGCTTTTCTTCCCACATAAATGGTCACTGGATTTCCATTTATAATACAAGCAAACTTTTCATTGGTTTCATCCACAGGACCACAGCTTAGAAAAGTTAGAGATGCCATTTAGGTTGAATTGAAAGCCGAAGATGTGATTTTATGCGACGTCAGCTTTCCCGGTAAAAGTTTATGTAAGCCAACCGAAGCTCGGACAATACTCCCAGCTGCTTTTAAACGCATTTTGGAGAATCTCTCTTTTCAAACCCTTGTCTTTTCTAACTCTCGTCTTTTAAAACCCTCATCTCCTCAGAAACATTCTTGCTCATGATTCGAACCCTCCGCTGCTCCAATACTGCACTTTACATAATAACCCTGTTCCGGTGCACGTTGTTTTATAGGTGCACCGGGACGGTTTGAAAGATCGAAATTTTTGTTTTGGCGCGGTGTTTTATGGCGCATCGGTGCAGAAGCATTCTGAAGCACCGGTGCGTCATAGTAATAAGACACACCGATGCATGTTATGATGAGAAGCGCACCGGACTAGATAATTTTTTTTTTTTTGTATGTAAGATCATAATAAAATAATGATAATTCTAAAGTATATTATTCTAGATTTATTATTTTATGATTATTTACAAATTTACAAATTTAAATATTTTAATAAAATCATTTCACATTAATACAATTAAAATTTTACAAATATTTTACATACAATTAGAATTAGAATTAGAATTTTACAATTTCACATACAATTACGACTAGAATTACAATTACAATTTTAATTTTACATACAATTATATTTAAATACAATTACATTTAGAATTTTACATACAATTAGAATTAGAATTACTATTTTACAATTTTTCATATATACAATTACAATTAAAATTTTACATTAAATATTTTACATACAATTACAGTTAAAATTACAATTAAAATTAGAACTAGAATTACAATTACAATTTTACAATTTCACATACAATTACGATTCGAATTAGAATTAGAATTTTAATTTTACATACAATTACATTTACAATTAAAATTTTACAATTACAATCATTTCACAATAATAAAATTAAAATTTTACAAATATTTTAGAATTAGAATTACGTTTACAATTACAATTACAATTTTACAAATATTTTACATAGAATTACAATTAAAATTACAATTACAAATACAATTACAATTTTAGAATTTTACATACAATTAGAATTACAATTACAATTTTACAATTTGTCATATATACAATTACAATTAAAATATTACAATCATTTCACAATAAATTAAATATTACAATTACATTTAAAATTTTACATTAAATACTTTACATACAATTACAGTTAAAATTACAATTACATATACAAATACAATTTTACAATTTTACATACAATTAAAATTTAAATTTCAATTACAATCACGGCATAATATTTAATAAATATCATGGTCATTTAATATTAAATTAATTAATAAACAACACGATCATGATAACCATCGTACAAACATCATATTTGACTAAAAAACACATTCAAACATCAAATCAACATTATATATTAACATCATCACAAAACAAACATCAAATATACATCTCATGTCAAATAACTCATTCTATCACATACACATCTATCTGCAAGCTAAACATTAAATGAACATATCTAACATGACCTAACAATATACACATCATGATGATCACCGACATGTAAATTAAGTACAGCTGCAACATGAACATAAAATATTGCATGGACTCTATATATATATATATATATATATATATATATATATATATATATATATAAAACTGAATAATGTTAAAAATATACAACTGTAATATAAATGTCATGGATAAGCTGGTGGCGGTACAACATAAATAGGTGCAGTACTAGTGGAGGCCTGCTCAGTCAATGGTGCAGCCTCGACAGTCGATGGTCGAGCCTGCTCATGATCATGACTAGTACTGATGGATGGATCAGCTGGTGGTAGTACAACATCAATATAAGCAGTACTAGTGGAGGCATGCTCAATCAATTGTGCAACCTCGACGCTCAATGGTCCAGCCTGCTCATGATCATGACTAGCACTGATGGATGCTACAGGCTGCTGATGACTAGACATGGCCGATGGTCCAGTCTCATCTCCATGATGACTGCTAGATGCTAGTGGAGCCTGATGCTCATCAGGTGCGACGCGAGGTGAATGATAATGAGATGAGTCACTGCTAGCGGACTGTCCATCATGTGCTGCGGCTCAACCATGCCTATAATGTGCAATAGTCCTCCTCAGTCGCGTAACAACTATCGTAGTTCCTACGACATGCTGCATCAAGTTGTACATGTCATGCGGCATGCCTCTCCACATCTGTTATAGCCTATCATCGGCCTATATGTCTCTGTAATGAGTGGGCTTGATGCCCGCCTCAACAATCAATGCACTGAGTTGGTTGCCCAACTCCATCCTATATCGAGTATCAGGTCGACCGCGCCAAGAAAAGGGTGGTACCAGTGCACCAGCATGACGAGCATGTCTCTCTCCATCGGCCTCCTGATCATGATCCTCGGCATCTACCATGTCCTGATCATCATCAAGATCCACACCTGGATCATGTGGTGGTTCTGGCATATCCTTGCCATCAAAAGAGCCAATTTCTACAAAATATATATAAGTACACAACAATAATTAGACAATTTCATTACACAATTTAATTAAAACAAGTTAAAGAACATGTTAGAATAAATATAAATAAATATTAATATTACCTCTATCATCTGGTGGCTCATCATCTGTGAAGAGGATGTTGGCACACCCTAACCAATCTAATCCAGCATAAGGATAGGGGACCATAATGAAGGGATGCAACCCGTCAATATTGGCTAGTAAGTCCAATGCATCATGCGATATCCTGGTTGGAAACATAGTTTCTCCCCTCTTGGGTATCATCTGCCCCTACATGTGCATCCGAGCCTCCAACATCAGCCTACGAGGCTGCCGAACAAAAGCAGGCCTCATCTTTGGAAACCTCTCAAAAAATAAACAAAAAGGCTCTGAAGCAAAAGGGAAGTTGACCCTCCCTTGTGCATGAGCACGACATCTATCTAAGGTCGTACAAAACTAGCGCAAAAAAATGGCAGAGCACCTGACAAGTCGTGGCTCCTGTACTAAAGAATAAACATAATATAGAAGCGGGCAACTAATGCGTTTCTCATTACTGGTGTTGTGTGAAATGGTAGAAATGAGAAGTGAGAGGCACTACATGTCCTGTCTACCAAATGCACCAATACATAGCTGACCTCCAGGGACCTGAAACACTGAAGTAGACAGTACATCTGCTCCAATGTATTTCTGGGAGTAAACTAAATGACTCCCTGCTATAGAACTAGCTGGAACCTATGGGAACAAGGGAAAATTTATTTGAAAATGGTCTGGATAACTTGTATGTATTTCAAGAACCTACCACTCAATTTGAATTAAAATGATCTAGCTTTTACTTGACAAATTTGCAGAATATTTTTTTACTTGAAAGTGGTGTATGAATTTTTACTGTTTATTTGTCTTAACTTCATTTTTTCTTGCTGTAATTTAACATGTATGACAGCAACATAATGCAGCAAATAAAAATTCAAACACAACAGCAATTTTAATCTAGGAGTTCACCCGAAATCTCATGGGCTACATCTCCTTTGAGCTTTGTCATCATGACTGAGATCTTTGGGATTATGGAAAGTGTTTTTTACAAGTAAATACTTAATTCCAATGAATACAAAAATGATCCAAAGGACTGAAAATACCATTTAAATCCCTCTAATGGCTGTCCAAACTTTGTAAACATCTTTAGGCTCTTGTTGACACGATTCCTTCTATCGGTGCACTAAGCTACTCTGAGCTTCCAAATGGCACAAAATCCCTCAGAATTATATTTCTGTCACTGAAACCACTACTTATATATCCAATACATATCAGAAATCAAATACCAACTAATAAATTTCTCAAATTGAGCACTGCATTTCCCAAATAGGCTATCCTCCACGGTTTGCCCAGGGCTGCCCAGAACTTCACATCAAATTATCAAGATGTAGAAGTTCTCAAAATGTTCTAACACCACTTCCATTGGTTCAAAAATTACTTAAATAGTCAATATAGAGTTTTTTTTCATCAAAAATAGCCTCCGGCTTCTCTGGCTTCGCCTCAATCACCTATCGGCACCCCCTGACACTAGGGTCAAGGAAAAATTATCTGCTAAGTTTTTGACCTCTAAAAGTCTTTAAAACTTGCTGAAACCTCTATAAATAGATTCAAAATGATTTTTTCAGCAAATAATGACCACTAGTTCATTGCATATGGTCTCAAACAACTCTTTCTAAGCCCTGCACTGCTACTGGAAAAAACTGGCACTAATGGCCCCTCGAACTTTACTGAAGCTTTTCGGCCTTCAAATGTTCCCTATAGGATCTGAAAACCATTTCATCAGATTAAAAACATCTGAATTATCCAATTTAGAATATTGGAACTCTAAAAAAGGACTCTAACTCCCTTGGTTAGGCCTCAAACTGAATTTGTCTCATGGTGGCCCTGATGGCTCTTTCATCTTCCATGAAGAAAAATCCTCTTAATATCATCTCCATTCAAGCTGAAACCTATTTCAAAGTGTGCAGAAGGTCGAAAAGACCCAAAATTGACTAAAATATTATCCAATTTGGTTCAATAATGAGAGAGTTATGACCAAAACAACTTTGCCCCAATTTCCTCCACTAAATGTGGGGCAACTGCCAGTTAACTCCACTAAAAGTGGAAGTCTGCCTAAATTTGGAGCGCCTCCAAAATCTCCACCATATTAAAATCCACTTAACAGAAGCTTAATTAAATATTAAACCTGAGATTATGCTCCTTAAGTGCTCTTAACATTAAGCTCCCACACTGGTCATATGATGAGGTTCCATGGGAGGAGGGTTGGCCCCTCTGTGCTCCGCCGGACCCACTCGGCATTCAAAGTGCAATAACTTCTTCATACAGTGTCTGTTTTTTGAACCGTTTACGGCACCGAAATCAGTAAGATGAGACATATGCAACCATCTTGGTTTCAACCCAATCCTGTAGCTTTGAATTTTGAGCTAATCCTTAGGTCCTTGATCCAGTTCTGATCACACCTCCCAAATGAGAAGCTTTTGGACCCCAAAATCTCTCTTGGACTACTGAAACTGATCTGTACAACAAATGAGATTACTTCACCCTCTTCTCTTCAGCCTCCAAACACTTTCCTTGCATGGCTAGTGACTTTTAACCACAACTAGAAAGCAATTCACACTTCCCTTCCTCGATGCGCTTATCCTCCTGTCAAGAGGTGCCTTTCTTGCACTCACATAGAAAATTTCTGGTGAGAAATTTGTAGAAGGAATCTGAACATCACTTCCTTGATCAATGATCCAAGGTGGCTCAAACATAATTCATGCAACATGCGACATCAACAATAAGTCGTCATAAATGTGCTATAGAATTGACACAAAATCAATGTAAAAAGTGTGCAACACAATCGACACAAGTCGACAAACATGTGCGACACAATCGACACAAGTCGATAAACAACATGATACATCTTGAAAAACACATTTGCATGTATCAATGTACAATGAACCTATTTACAGTTCGCTATTTACACAAACAACTTCCATGCACATGTACACCTTCAACTCCTCCTTTCAAGTACCAACAAGTACATAATCCCAAAAACATGTGGGTGACTAAAGAGCTGAACTAAAAGATATTGCTGAAATATAAGTGAGTATCATACTCATCTTTTACACCTCTGCGACGAAATTTTGCAACAAAAAATAAATTCCTTCAACTGAACCTCATTTATATGCAATCTTGCATCAAAATTTTCAACAAAAATACATGCATACAACCAAAATGTGCATATGTACAAAGGAGTATTTCTTACTGTGTTAAGAAGTCCATGCACTTCTTACCAAGCCACCTCCATGGCGACTTTTTTTGCTGCAACACTTCTTCATGTGAATCTTCCATTTTCACATCGATAATGGAATCCATAGTTCCACTTGTGCCAATCTTTCTGTCCTCTTGCTGCATGTGCTTTGGACGACTAGTTGGATGAAAAGTCCAACAATGACAGACATCGTGTCCCTTATTTTGGAAAAATGTGCAAAACTCATGCACCTTCTTTGAAAGTTGTCTTTGCCTCATCTTCTTCCTGTATGCTTTCTTCCTCATCCAGCGTCTCAAAACATCATGGTTAAATCGACCACTATATGTACATCAAATATTTCTTCCATTTAAGCATGAAAAATTATCATGCCTTGCAGAAACACAATCAAATTGATCATGTGAAAATTTATACCTCTTGTACTACTTTGAATTTTCATCCTTTTTTCCTTCTTGAGGTGATGAACTAGTAGAGGCTACAACTTTCATTTGCAGACTAACATCATCATTATTGTCTTGAAAACTGTCTAAACTTGCATGCTTGCCATAAGCTACATGTCTATCATCTTCTTGTTGCAAAAAAGGCTTAAAGAAATGGAAATCATCTTTGAAACAAATTTGACATATTTTCATCTTAGAACTTGGAATAAAGGTTCTCTTTGAAATAGCCTCACATGCCTTCATGGCTTTGGAGTCTTCGCCATTAAATTTCACATAACCAAGACCACGATTCTTGGGTCGTTCCTCAACCGAAATGGGATCAACCATGCCTTTTGCATGCTTTCCTAATCCCTTGCCTTCATAGCCCTTTTTAATCATTAATTTGGACCCTATTCCCTTTGTATGTTTTTCTAAAGAACCAACACATCTTTCTAATGAGGAAAGTGAAGACAAGTTAGAATGGATTACCTCTTCCTCACGCATTTTCTTGGTCAAAGCCTCTTGGGCTTGATGGAGTTGCCTCTCCATATCATGCAATCTTTGAAGAATTTCTTCCTTCTCTTGCTTCATGGCAAACAATTGTTCACGAAGTTCAGTGCTTTCTCGTTTATCCTCAAACAAAATATGCACCATGTCCTTCAATATAATAAATTCACGCTTCATATCATCATCGAAGAATCTTGTGAAGGAGGAAACTTCATTGTAGAAGTTGTCATTATGATGTCAATGAAAAAAAGGAACTTCAACAAAGTTCTCAAAGATTTCAAAACAAATGACAAGCTTTTTTAACCAAATGGATATAAAGACAAATTCTTATTCAAGCAGCCAAACAAGAAACAAACTCCAAGGGCTTCTTAACAAACAAACGTCAAGAGGGTTTGTTCCAAAAGTGACCTTGAGGTCCCTTGGGGTAAGGAAGATGCCTTCATGCCTTTTCTTCCTTTTTTGTCCTCTCCAAGACTTAGCTAATCAGTATCTATCCCCAAATCTCAAGCAAACTCAAACAACAATCAGTTTGCAAATAGTAAAACAGTCAATCTTTTACACTGTTTAGACACCTTTCAAGCTATACAATCAAGCAACCAAGTGCTATGTCAAGCAAGAAACTATGCTCTGATACCAACCTGATCTGAAATGGTCTGGATAACTTGTATGTATTTCAAGAACCTACCACTCAGTTTAAATTAAAATGATCTAGCTTTTACTTGAAAATTTTGCGGAATTTTTTTTACTTGAAAGTGGTGTATGAATTTTTACTGTTTATGTGTCTTAAATTCATTTTTTCTTGCTGTAATTTAACATGTATGACAGCAACATAATGCAGAAAATAAACATTCAAACACAACAACAATTTTAATCTAGGAGTTCACCCGAAATCTCGTGGGCTACATCTCCTTTGAGCTTTGTCATCATGACTAAGCTCTTTGGGATTATGGTAAGTTTTTTTTACAAGTAAATACTTAATTCCAATTAATACAAAAATGATCAAAAGGACTGAAAACACCATTTAAATCCCTCTAATGGCTGCCCAAACTTTGTAAACAGCTTTATGCTCTTGTTGACACGATTCCTTCTGTCGGTGCACTAAGTTACTCTGAGCTTCCAAATGGCACAAAATCCCTCATAATTCTATTTATTTCACTGTAACCACTACTTCTATATCCAATACACATCAGACATCAAATACCAACTGATAAATTTCTCAAATTGAGCACTCCATTCCCCAAATAGGCTATCCTCCACAGTTTTCCCAGGGCTGCCTAGAACTTCACATCAACTTCTCGAGCTGTAGAATTTATAAAAATGTTCTGAAACCACTTCCATTGGTTCCAAAATGACTTAAATAGTCAATATATAGTTTTTTTTCATCAAAATTAGCCTCTGGCTGCTCCGGTTTCGTCTCAATCACCTATCGGCACCCCCTGGCACTAGGGTGGAGGAAAACTTCTCTGCTAAGTTTTCAACCTCTAAACCTCTTTAAAACTTTCTGAAACCTCTATAAATAGATTCAAAATGATGTTTTAAGCCCGGAATGACCACTGGTTCACTGCATATGGTCTCAAACAACTCTTTCTAAGCCCTGCACTGCTGCTGGCAAAAATTGGCACTAATGCCCCCTGGAACTTTACTGAAGCTTTTCAGCCTACAAATGTTCCCTAAAGGCTCTGAAAATAATTTCATCAGATTCAAAACATTTGAATTATCCAATTTAGACTATTGGATCTGAAAAAGGACTCTAACTCCCATGGTTAGGCCTCAAACTGAATTTGTCTGATGGTGGCCCTGATGGCTCTTTCATATTCCCTAAAGAAAAAGCCTCTGAATATCACCTCCATTCCACCTGAAACCTATTCCAAAGTGTTCATAAGGTAGAAGAGACCCAAAACGGACTAAAATTTCATCCAATTTGGTTCAATAATGAGAGAGTTATGACCAAAACAACTTTGCACCAATTTCCTCCACTAAATGTGGGGCAACCGCTAGTTAACTCTACTAAAAGTGGAAGTCTGCCTAAATTTAGGAGCGCCTCCAGAATCTCCGCCATATTAAACTCCACTTAACTGAATTTTAATTAAATATTAAACCTGAGATTAGGCTCCTTAAGCGCTCTTAACATTAAGCTCCCACACTGGTCATATGATGAGGTTCCATGGGAGGAGGGCTAGCCCCTCCGTGCTCCGCCGAACCCACTAGACATTCAAAGTGCAATAAATTCTTCATAGGGTGTTCATTTTTTGAACCATTTGCGACATCTGAATAAGTAAGACGAGACCTATGAAACCATCTTGGTTTCAACCCAATCTTGTAACTTTTAATTTTGAGCTAATCCTTAGGTCCTTGATCCAGTTCTGATAAAAAGTCCAACCATCTCCTCGAAAGCCCTGTAATGAAATAAATATCCTCCTTAGTGGGTGTGTGCCACTAGTCAGGACCAACCTAGAAAGCCTTTCGGCAGGCATTCCACCTGCGGATAAGATGTCTCAAAAAGACACTATGGGCCTTTAGGGAAGTAGCCTCCTCATAGAACTTGAGGAGGCCTACCTGCCTTAGGATCCCCTGGGTATCTGTTGTAATAGGGCGAGGGTACACATCTCTCTCCCTCTCTCGTACCTCCCACTGGCGAAGCATGTCATACTGTTTTTCCTGTTTTTGATGTTGTTCCTCCTCTTCTCTCTGAATCATTGACATATTAAATAAAAAAACTTTATTAAATCATACATGTGTTTAGGAATATACATATATAATTTTTTTTGGAAAAAAAAAGAGACAAGTTGGTGTGCCAGAACCAGAGGAATATGCGGCTATTGTTTATAGAGCACCAGAGGCAGTGCTCCAGATGACATAAAACACATCGTATGCAGTGTACCTGAAATTTTTTCAAGTCCCTTTGACTATATATGGTGTCAGAAGAGCGGTACGCTGACTAAAATATATGCCCCGACACGTATAATCGTGTTAGCGCACCGACTTCCTGAAAAATTATATATTCAATGGTGTGGTCTTTTACCCAGCTACACCGTTGACCCTGTCGGAATGCCGAATGCGGTGCATTGATAGATACTAGGGTGGATATATCTATCAACACACCATGTTGCTATTCTAATGGTCAATGGTGCGCCCAACTAAATGACTGCACCGTCAATTTTTTTTAAATTTTAAAATAATGCAGGGCACCTGTCGATACCGCCCCGGAAACGGTGCGGATACTGTTAGCACCGGTTGCGGTGCGGCCTGTAAATTTTACAGGCAGCATCGCTTACCGGTGCGAGCCGAACGATTCATGCACGCCGCGCGACAATTTTTTTTTTCTTTTTTAATGATTAATTTTAAGGTTATTTCAAATTATAATCCGCTAGAAATTTTAATCATTGAAAAAAGTGCGTGCTATGGGTGTAATGGGAGCACCGATGTCAGGGAAACTCAGAGAAGGAGAAACTGCACCAGTGCTTGAGAGCTCTAGAGTATTGAGAAAAGTGAAAATGCAGTTTTTTAGCCGTAATTTTTTTTTTATTTAACCCTGTTCCAGTGTGCGGTGTTTTATAGATGCACCAGTGCTATTTCTTAAGTATGCATCGGGTGGTTTCAGATTTGGTGCGTTGTTTTATGATGCACCGGGGTGGTTACATAACATCGTACCGGACTGTTTTAGTTTTGGAACGGTGTTTTATGATGCACCGGGGCGGAATAGTCTTGAAGCACCGGTGCTTTACAGTAATAGGATGCACCGGGCATGTCTGTATGGAGTGCACGATGTTCGATGTGCCAATTTTTTGTGCGACCAGTGATTTCTCTTGTAGAGCGCACCGGTGATTGAGAGCAGAAAAGTGAAAAATGCGGTTTTTTGGCCATAATATATATATTTTTTATTTAACCCTTTTTCAGTGCACATTTTTTATAGGCACACTGGTGCTGTTTTATATGAACACACCAGACCGCTTCTGTTTTGGCACGATGTTTTATGATGCACCGGCGCGGAAGAGTTTGTGAGCACTGGTGCATTCTCTTGTAGAACGCACCGGTAATTGAGAGCTCTAGAGCACTGAACAAATTGAAAAATCTGGTTTTTTTGCCGTAATTTTTTTTTAACCCTTTTACGGTGCGTGTGATTTATAGGTGCACCGGTGCATTTTCTTAGGAATGCACCAGTCAGTTTGTGTTTCGGCGCATTGTTTTATGATGCACCGGTGCAGGTTTTTCATATCGCATCGGGCGCTTTTAGTTTTTACACTGTGTTTTATGATGCAACAACGCGGAAGAGTTGTGATGCACCAGTGCTCTACAGTAATATGATGCACTGGGTGGGTGTGTACGGAGTGCATGGTGTCCGGTGTGCCAATGTTTTGTGTGCATCGGTGCTTTCTCTTGTAAGGAGCACTAGTGCGATGTTGAATGATAAGCGCACCTAGCGGAAAACATCCTCAAAACCCTCCGCTAGCCAACCTCCTCTAGTAACCTCCGCTAGAAACGGATGTATGGGGTATTTTTATAAGGGGTTCCTCAAAAACATCTGCTAGAGAGTCTTTTCCTTGTAGTGATTGCTCTTCAAAATTTTTTATGTTATCATCTTAAAAGCTTTTCCTTTTTTTATTAGTTTGTTAAAGGATCCTTGATTTCCTCTTAACTCACTATTTACACAACTCCATGTTTATTTCACTCTCCCTAGACCTACTTAGATCCATTTGGCCTTGCCAAGTTGCCCTATGAACTATCCTTAACTCATTTTTCACTCTTCAAGGCCTTTGTAGACCCGATAGCCCAATGGATTGATTTCTCTCTTACTCTACCTATTTGTCTTAACAACCTATCCAACCAACCAAACAAACAAGCAAACCCTAAACCCTATAACTAGCCTAAAATCTAAACCATAAAACCAAACAAGTTAAAACCTTTACAAGCAAACATAGAGAGAGCCCTCTTTGAGTCCAGGAAGGCTAGGTCATAGGACTCCAAATATTGGTTTGATGTTACCCTTGTCTTTTTGGTCAATGCCAATCTACCAAAACTACGGGGAGCTAACACTAGCCATGTAATCCTGAAAGACATGGCACTACTCTTTAGAATGGCCCTCTGATTTTCACTTTGTACACCATATGTCTTCTCTAACTTCTTTACCTTTCTTGATGTCTTGTAATTGTAGAGTCTAGTTCACCAAATGATTATAGATATGCCGCATACCTGAATTAGTATATCCTATATGTAAAGCTTCCAAATTCATTGCAATCTCTAGAGCTTCAGCCTGAGATGTTATCTTTTGCTACATCAATGGTAATCTGATATGCTTTTTTTTTGACATTCTGTCGTGGTCAACCACTTTCATATTTTATCTATATTATATATGATGGTAGCAGGGCAACCACAAACCACTCTTGATGTTGGTGCGTAGCTATGTCGGAGCTCATCTGATCCAATAACAACTTAAATATCTGATCCAACTCCAAAACAGACTTTGTAGGCTTCTGTTTGATTTCTTTCAACTCAGTGATGAAATGCGACTAAGACTTTGGCTTCTTAAAATCTCCAACCAACGTTGTTTTAATGTCTCCAAATGTTTGTTCATATTAGTTGAACAATTCATATACCATGTCAATTCTCTATTATGTGGTGTCATAATGAGCCGCGCCTTCTTTATATTTTTATCTTTGACCTGCTTCGCCGCCCATACAACTTCAAATAAAAACCAAAATTTCTATGTATCCTCCTTTCTAGTTCCTCTAAAAACATGTAGCTTAATATAATCAACCATACCTCTTCTTGGGGTGAGAGGGGGAGCGGGAGGGGTATGGGGGGTAGGAGGAGTAGGGGGAGCAGAATGACCACCAACACCTTGAATATTACTAGATTCTGGCTTTGGTGAAATCTCAGGCTGGAAGGGGGTATACTGCTAGGTTTCTTGGGGTTGGATTTCTTCTCTTTCACTTTAAGATTCACTCAAGAGGGGACTATAAGCAGTTTCTATAAAGTTATTCAGATCTTGTCTCTTTCCACTTCGCATTGCATCGGTATCTAGCTCAGGTTTATTTTTTCTTCCCCCAAACATAACTAAAATAGAAATATGATTGCATCCATAAAAATCCCTTTTCACACAGAATGATCTTAATCCACAGTTTTCAAAGATTTAATATACTTACCTCGCGGTCCTTTGAAGAATATTCATTCTACTTCACTGTAAGAAATGTTCGAGTCTATTGCGAACTCAGTAATGACTCCTCCCGATATACTATCAATCTAGAAATAAAAAACCCTTCAAATCCTGTTATCAGCTCTCTTTAGTCACTGTATCAGCTCAAGAGTCCATACTGTAGGTTCGTCGTTCTTAACACAATCCGGTCTTTCAGTCAACCTTGATATCCACTCATAAAAATTAGTAGGAAAGGAACCAAAGAAAATTTCATAGTGCTCTGTGAAAATATACCTTTTTAACCATGCTTCAGATGTAAAATGAGGCTTTATGTTTTCTTGATCAACAAACTCTTGCTCTTTTAGGACTATCCATTCTTGAATTCCTTCTTCGACGGGTGCCACATCCAATTTTCCCTCAAATCGATATTGGTATTGACAACAGAACCATTTTTTGGCTTGATTTGGGCTGACCCACGTTCAAACTATACTATGCACCAACAAAACCCTCAATCACTGGCCCTTTCAGAAACAACATGCAAGCAGATCACAATCTCACCCGAAGTGACTATGGGAGGATGCCTAACCAGGTTTATGCACCCTTGATAGATTGGTAGATATGGTATTTTACTATTATCTTTCCCTTAACATTGATAACTTACTTCGCCATATTCAATAGATCATAGAAACAAGTCATATAACATCATAAACCAATACTGCGCGAATATACATGCAATTGTAATAACTACTTCGCAACAAAAAGTATTAAGAAAATACACACAGTAGCTTCACTATAACAGATAATAGAAAACACATAAAAATAGAGAATATAATCCACAAAACTTCTTCTTTATTATGATGGATATTTGAGTACAAATGGTTCTTCGACCTACGCACTAAGCTGGAGGTGGTCTGCGTATTAAGCTGCAAACTCTTCCAAGGTCTCTACGCACTCAACTGTAGATAATTCCCTTCGATACAAGATAAATATTACAAAACTTAACCATAAACATCCACATATGACTCCCCTGATTGTCTCTCTAGCATAGAATTACATCCCCTTTTATATTATTACATCATTACAATACCATGGGCTCCAAAAGACAAGCAAATATAACCCAAAACCCATTAAAAAAATGAGGGGATTTGACCCACACCGAAGCCCCTATGATACCACACGATATATCTAACACGCTTCGCTGCACGGTCCACCTCGCGCTCTGCTGTGCGGTCCACTTTGGACTCTGTCGCATAGTACACTTTGCACTCTGCTTCTCAAAATGCGGAGTTTTAGCCAAAATCTAAGCCAAGTTGGGTTGCGTCTAACAATTATTAGTTTTTCAGTCTATCATTGATGGTTTCATATGTTGGACTATATGTAGTGAAGTTTGATGGCTTCAGTGTTGGAGAAGTTGATGGATGGCATTCAAGTCAACCTATTTTGACTTGTGATGATGATGGAGTTGCTACAGTGGATTTCTAGAATGTTGGAGAGGCTACATTAGTTTCTTGAGGACTTAATGTTGATGATCAACCAGTGGAGCAAGTTTGAGCAGGATTTGAGCCAAGGAAATATGTTTTCCTTCATCCTCTGCCCTAGTCACATGGATATCTAGTCATGGGAGTGACTGAAAGTATCCATTTGCTGGGAGATAGGCCCATGCATGTGACTAAAGAATTCTAGTCGCATGGATCTAATGCTTGTGCATGTGACTGAGCTTTAGAGTTAAAATCTCTCTGCATTCCTTTTTCCCATTAGGTGTTTATTTTTTATTTTTTGTCTTGTCTTGTTTGAGACTCATAATGTAAAGGTTGGAAAAGGGTAATTGTTCTTCTATATGATATTTAAAAGAGAATATTCATTAGTAAATGAATTTAGTGGCTATAATCAGTAAAGAAGAATTGAACCAAACCAATTTCAACATATCAACAAAGCTCCACTACAAAATTGGAATTAATTGATTTAATCATCTTCAGAAACTACAAATATGTGGAGAAAGGTTGCTAATTTGGTTGGTTTTCTTGTGTGAGAAAAATTTCATAGTTTTTTGGAGAGCCATTGGTGAGGAGTGTGAATTTGCTAAAGCAGAGTGTGGATGGAGGTATATTTGTAGCATAGATAGAAGTTTGCATTCCTGAAGACTATTCTTATGCAGAAGAAAAGTGGCAGGGCTACAAAGGATTTTTATAATTCATTTGTGATTGCACGAGAATAATTTTTTATTTGAGTCTATATGATTGTGATAGATTGCTTGCAGTATTTTATCATGTTTTCATATGGAAGTTATATATTGCATTATTTCCCTTTCACAACTAGTTTTTTAGCAGAAATTTTATTGAGCCTGTATGAGTTGAGGATGATGTATGAATGTGAGACAGGGTTATGATTTAAGGTTGATTCTATGATTAATGTTTTGTATTGAGAGTTTTGATTATGTGCTATGAAGACATTTTTTTTTATGTTCATGTTGAGTAACTCAAGGGTTCCAGTTTGAAAATTCATGAAAGGTGAACCACATAGAGAAGTGGGGTGGGTGCTCCAACAAAACAAAGGTGAAAAAAAGTTATTCACAATTCCAATGGGTGTTGGGAAAGGCTTGTTGATCATATGGGTGTTTGTAGAGTCATGACATGTAGATCATAGTTCCTTTCAGATATTTTCCATATTTCACTCTCTATGTAATGATTTTCTTGACAGATTATAAAATATATTAAGCAATGTCGCATCATCAAGGGTGGTTTTTTTCTCCAGAAGGGGGTTTTGCACCAGAGATATTGTGCTCCTATGTGATGTGATGATTGCGTTTCATTGTGCATGTTTATTTATTATGATTATGGCTCTCATGTGTCGATTCTAGTTGAATTTTCATTTTCATATCTAATGCTTATTTTTTAAGTAATGGATTGATTAATTTATTGGAGAAAAAGTTTGATTGTTGTGAAATTGTTATCACTAATGATTTATCCCCTCCCCTTTCAGTAGTGATCCTAGTTCCAACAATTGGTATTAGAGCAAGGTTCCTTCCAATGTAACTTCACCATTGCAAGGTAGACCATGGGTAACCAGGGAATATTTGTAGCAGATGGAGTTCCTTTTCTACATGGGTTTGATTGCATGATTTGGAAGGTAAAATTTGAAGCATATCTTTTAACTTTATATGTGAATATTTTTCTCTCAATTGAATATTGTACATAGGATGAATTTAATGAGGAATCAAAGAAGATCATTTTGAAGGGATTTTCAAATCATGATGTGGAAAAGTGAGACACTACAAGACTGCAAAAGAAATCATCGACAAGATGCATAGTTTGTATGGAAAAGAAATGATTCAATATTTTGAAATTATTGAAAAATCCCATTGCATTCTTGAAGAAAATAAGAATGATGAAGAAGACTCCACATTCATAGAAGTAGAAGATACAATTTTATCTCAAGAAGATGGTGAGACTATCCATGAGAGTAAAGACATGAAAATCATTGATCTAAAATTCAGCATGAGGAATTCAGCATGAGGAATTCATCAAGGAAAATGATAATTTTTCAAATCAGTTGCAATACTGGAAAACCTATTATGCAATTCTAGAAAAGGAATTAGCCTTTTTGAGACGTGAGCTTGAAAAGGAAAATAACTAGTTATCCCAGTATCAAAAGTAGTAGAGAAGAACCATAATTTTGGATGAAATCCTCATTAGTAAAAGATATCATCTTATTAAAACTGGATTAGGCTTTGAGGAAGGTTCATGTCTTATGAAAGAAAAGGATAAAGTGGAGGATAGTCAAGCATAAAACAGTCACAAGTCCACCAACTCTAAAGTCAATCAAGGATCTAGGAAGTAGCATCAAGAAAAGAAGACAATGAAGAAAATATATTATCAATAGAAGCAAAGAAAATAATATCTTGATCACAATATGCAATATTTCATGAAGATAAGGAAGCAGCCAAGTGTTCATGGTCCAGGAAATCAAAACACAAGGTATCCAAATTTATTTTACGATTATTGTTTTCTTGTAATCATTTTGGTCATCGTGGTAGAGACTGTAAATTTTTTGCAAGGAAACAAATTTTGTTGGATAACTGTTGTTTCAAGTGTGGAAAACTTGACCAAAAATCTCTAGCTTGCAGATATGATAGGATCAATCCAGCAAGAAGAGAAATCCCACCATTAAAGACAAAGAAGGTATGGAGGAGAAAATATGAGTTGCCAAGAACTATCTCTTCAAAGGACATCAAAAAAGAATTTTTTGGTTTGAAAAAGGATATTCTACTTGGGGTGGTATATCTTTATCTCATGCACAATAGAGGATGGATTTAAGAGAAGTGAAATTTGATAGGTGCATGTGAATAAAGGAGGAAATTTCAGCCTCATGCATCTATTAATTTCAAGTCCACAAGATCAGTTTGAGGCATACAAGAAGAGTGCATGAGTCCAGGGGGAGTTCTACAAATTTGATGCATTACATATCATTTTATTCTTTTGTCTCATGATTTTTGATAGTTACATCCAAGTTCTGAGATGATTAAATTTCTATTTATGAACACTAAAAAATGTTTATGCGGCAAGAAACAATTGTTGATGGAAATATGGCATATGTTTAGGGATAGTTTGATATGGCTTTATGATTTTCATGTATAACAATTATTCCATGAAGGATTCCATGTCTTCCATGAGACGTTTGGTGATATTTTAAGAGTGTCATGTTAAATATTATTTAAACCCTCTCTCTTTTACTTCATTAGATATTCATTTCTCACATAAGGAAGGTTCATTGATACATGCAAGCTTCTTTGGAAGTTGTTGGTTGGTTTTGTGATTTTTTTGAAGACAATTGCCACATAATTCAGTACATTACTAATTCCTTATGTTTCTAGTTGTGGCATGGTTAAGAGTCCATTGCATGTGTATTCACTTGAGCCATGTGTCTTACATTACATTATCATGAAGCCATGCATCCTATTTTCATATCATATTGTCGTGAGGATCTCATCTTGAAGTCTATCACATACATTTGTTGATGATGAGGACTGTTATTGTTGATGCACATACGATATCAAGAGAGGGTGGATGAAGTTTGTACTACAAATTTCTTATTTTGTTGATGACCATATTATGCCTAGAGGTTGTGATACAAAATCGTGGTTGCATGGTTCTTTTTTTTTGTTGTGTTTGAGGATTACTTTCATAGGTTGTTTCCGCATTATTGTTTTCATATCAAATTATTTTTTCCGTCATATAGATATTTTGGTTGATGCATTATGGATGATGTTTTATGATGGTCATATGTTGTTGATGGAAGTTCATGAGCTCTATTTATGATGTTGCTACATATTTGAGTTTTACGCTACGCAGTTGATGTCATCATTATATTCTATTATTTCTCACTATTTCATATCTCATGATGATCTGTTACTACTATAAACACTTTAATTTCTCCTAGATGATGTCTCTATATTACGCACTTGGATGGTTGTATCCATGATGAGATTTATATATTGTTGATCATTCATCATCTTGTTGATTTCCCAAAATGTTTGTAGTGTTGGTCAAGGAGATTATTTGAGTATCTCTTTGGTAGAGGCATAATTTTTGGTCATGTTTTGGTCATAATTATTGGTCATGTAACAATCACATGCTTCATATTGTACGTCATCAGCTTCAGTGTTTTATCTTATTTATGAAGCCATGTAATAAATAGTTCATGTCATTGAGTTTATGTTGTCATGAGTTGTTTCAACCATCTTTCAGCTATTTTACATCATTTCATAGACATTTTGTAGCATTATATATCATTATACATACATGTACTACATTGTATTATATATATTTGGTCATGGTAATGTTGCAGAGAGAGTATTGATGTATTGTATTCGTTGATGAGGGAAACCATTCATTTGGGTAGATGGTTTTTGCTTCAGTCATGTATTGTATATCAGTCGTATTGTATAGTCAATCCATTGATTCTTAAGGTGTAGCCTTTAACTAAAAGGCATTGGTTACAAGATGATGTTGATTCTCAGGGGGAGAATGTCCAATGTTTCTGGTTTTGATTAGATATGGTTTGTTTTTTCTACCGCTACACTATGTTGTTGCTGGTTTGGATGAGAGTGAGGTTGATGTAGTTGGTGTTGTTGAGTTGAGTGATGCCACTACTATTGTTGATTATGATGTGTTGTTGCTCATATTATATTGATGGTGTTGATGGTTATGCTATACTACAGATGGAGAGAGTGTTGATACTCATCGTATTTGTTGTTTCTTCTCAGGTTGTTGTTGAGTTATGTGCTATTGTTATTAGTTCAGAGTTTTGTTCATGGAGAGTTTGTTGTTGTTGCTTCAAGAGAGAGAGAGCAATTGTTTCTATTTATGGTGATTTTGTCATGGGGAATGTTGTTGTCTGTCGTTCCACTACAATATGACCTTGCTGATCCATTTAATGTGTTGTCATTTTTACTGGTCATGGTATGTTATTGTCCACACTATGTTGAAGGTTATAGTTGTTTCTTCTTATTGAGAGACAACTAGTGTCCAGGGGGAGTAGTGTCCTTTCATCTATGTTTACTTTGATGAGCTCATCCCTTTGCCATTGATGTCAAATGGGGAGTGAATGAGGAGTTTTTCAGAAGATTTTGGTTGGTTTAGTTGGGGTTTCCATTAATGCCAAAGGGGGAGATTGTTGGAATTATGGATCAATTGTCTGGCTGGAATTGACGTCAACCTAGTAGCATTAGTGTTGGAGGATGCATTAGTGTTGGTTGGCATTGATGTCAACCTGGTAGTATATGATTGTTTATGCACATGGTTCATTGGCAGGGAAAATTTTAGGGGCTAATATTCGTAGATGGGCTAATTTTCCATGCTTTTTCCAAAAAAAAGATTCGACAATTTCCATTTTTTTCTAAAATCAATTTGCCCAAATTTTATAAGAAAAAATGATTTTACCTTAAAACTAGCCAAAGTTTTATACATACTATATAAAATCGTTAGAAGTTTTAATATTTTTACTAAAATATCACCAAACATTTTATAGTTTTCATATTATGGATTATTAATATTCACCAAGGTTTCTAATCTTTAAGAAAAATTTCCATCCTTAAAATTTTCTCTATTCATTGATTGATTGATACATGTCTTAGGATTATGCTAGTGAGGTGGTACTTGACTTGTTTATTGGTTGCAGACTTTAACTTGATGGTTGCATATGTTAGTGTCGGTTATTGGTTGGTGTGTGGATGCCTTGGTAGATTGTGGAGCACTACATCTAGTTGACAGTACTAGAGGCTTTCAAGTCATGATTATGGTACTTGTTTTATGTATGGATGGTTTTCAACTTCTATGATCAGTTGTAGGGTCTATCATTGATGGTTGCATATGTTGGAGTATATGTAGTAAAGTTTTATGGCTTGAGTGTTGCAGTAGTTGATGGATGGTATTCAAGTCAACCTAGTTTGACTTGTGATGATGATGGAGTTACTACAATGGATTGCTAGGATGTTGCATAGGATAAAGTGGTTTCCTCTTACTGATGATGATCAACTAGTGGCGTAAGTTTGAGCAGGTTCTGAGCAGAGGAAAGATGTTTTCCTACATCGTCTGCCCAGGTCGCATGGATGTTTAGTCATGGGAGCGATTAAAAGTCTCCATTCGATGGGAGACAATCCCATGCATTCGACTAAAAAGTTCTAGTCTCATGGATCCAGTGCTTGTGCATGTGAGCGAGCTTTAGAGCTAAAATCTCTTCACATTCCTCCCGCTCATAGGGTGTTTATTTGTTTTTCTAGCTTGTCTTATTCAAGAATCATCATTTAAATGTTTGGAAAGGGTAACTATGCTTCTAAATGATGGTTAAAAGAAAATATTCATTATTAATCAAAATTAGTGGCTATATTGAGTCAATAAGCATTGGACCAAACCACTTCCAACATATCAACATAGCTCCACTACAGAATTGGAATTAATTGATTTAATCATCTTCAGAAACTACAAATATGTGGAGAAAGGTTTCTCATTTGGCTGGTTCTCTTCTGTGGGAAAATTTTCATAGTGTTTTGGAGAGCCATTGGTGAAGAGTGTGAAATTGTTGAAGCAGAGTGTGCATGGAGGTATAGCTATAGTAGAGACAAAAGAATGCATGGCTGAAGAATATTCTTATGCAGAAGAAAAGTGGTAGGGCTACAAAGGATTTTGCTAATGCATTTGTGATTGTCGGGGAACAATTTTTTATTTTAGTCTATCTGATTGTGATAGATTAGCTAAAGTAGTGTCTCATGTTTTCATATGGAATTTATATATTCCATTATTGAGTTTTTTCAAATAGTTTGTTTGCAGAGAATTTCTTGAGCCTGAATAAGTTTAGGATGATGTATGGATGTGAGAAAGTGTTATAATTTGGGGTTGATTATATGATTGATGTTTTGTATTGAGATTTTTTATTATTTTCTATGAATATATTGTTGTTGTGAGGTTCATGTTGAGCAGCTCAAGGGTTCCCGTTTGAAAATGCATGAAAGGTGAACCACACAGAGAAGTTGGGTGGGTGCTCCGACAAAACAAGGATTGAGAATAAATTTATTCATAAGTCCAATGGGTGTTGGGAAAGGCTTCTTGATTAGATGAGTGTCTGGAGAGTCGTGAGATGTATATCATAGTTAATTTTAGAGATTTTCCATATTGTACTCTCTATGTAATGATTTTCTTGACATATTATAAAATATATTGATCAACATAGAAAAAACAAGGGTGTTTTTTTTCTCTGGAATGGGGTTTTCCACCATAGATCCTATGTTACTATGTGATGTAATGATTTTGTTTCATTGTTCATGTTTATTTCTTATGACTATGGATCTCATGTGTTGATTCTAGTTGAAGTTTCATGTTCAAATCTAATGCCTATTTGTTAAGTAATGAATTGATTAATTTATTTGGGAAAAGGTTTGATTATTGTGAAATTGTTATCATTACTAATTCACCCCCTTCCCCTTTGCAATAGTGATCATGGTTCTTGTTAGGGTCCTATAATCTATAGGATCTCAAGTTGATTGATTATTTCATCTCAAATCTTTCATATTGTAAATAATATTCCATGATTGTAAATTATTTCCAAAAAGGTTAAAACCTTAGGAAAAATATGCTTGCATGTCCAAATGCAACATTAGGAGATAATTAAGTATGTTTTGATTGAATTAATCACATCCTTTAAATGTGATTAAATAATTTGTAATAAGGCTAGGTACTACAGGTTTTAGTTCTGTCAAAGAGGTCAAAACTGGGAAAGAATTGTTTATCCAAGGTTTCAAAGACCCATTATAAGTTAAAGGTGCTCAAAGGAATTACTTTAAAAACCTTTGGAAATCATCCTACAAACCTTCCAAAATGCAATATGCGATGAAGTGGGACCCATTCACTCGCCACACTTCCTTTTCATTTCATTTTCCTTAAAAATCATTAAACCTCAACCTTTTCCGCCTTTTCGCTTTATATTTCTACTTTACCTTTTTTCACCACTATATCATTGTTTCACTTACCTCTGCCTTCCCGATTCCCCGATATGCGATTAAAGTGGGGCCATTTATCCTTGACACGTCACCCTTTCCCCAACCATCCATTTCACATCGCGAAATATACCACTTCGCAGATTGGCGATTATAACTTTCGCACTTCGTCGCAAATCCTTAAAACTTGCGATGTGCGATATCCATTGCATCACAAGATCACAACTTTACCTGTTTGACAACACCATTTTGCATCACAAATATTATAACTTACCTTTTAAAGAGTCGACAAGGTATTTCGTTTAAGTTGCGATGTGGTTGGCCCCACCACAGCAGCTCCACCCCCCACTTCAGGCTGCTTGAAATACATAGATATATCTTATGAAACCTCATAAACCTTACCTTACCATAGAAACCTTTTATTCACTTTATAAACTCCACCGATGCAGTGGGATCCATCTCGATCCTTCCACATCACCTTCAGTCAGCGCAAGTCACACTTCGCTGGTTTTAGCGTTTACCACATTTCCCTAAACTCTAAATTCTGCGATGTGTGTGGGTCCCAATCACATATCATACTTTGCATATTTTAGTGTTTACCTTCGCCGCTTATAGCAAAACCTCCCGATTTGTGATTGCGATGCAGTTTGGTCCCACCTTACCTGCCACGTCACCTATGCACTTCGCATCGCATCGCTGATTCCTTTTCTCTTATCATAAAATGTAAAACATGCGATGTGTGATTTTATATGGATGCGATGAAGTTCAGAACTAAAGCCTATAAGATTTCAAATCTGGGTATATGATTTTTTCCGTTGTTTTGTTTAGAAAAAGGGTTAAACACGATAGAAAGGACTCGAGTAGAAAAAAGACACCAAGGGTCAATTCAGGAAAAGGAGTTTGCGGAAATATAATCATGTTGTAACTACAAGAGTAGAAAGGGTGTTCATACATCATATTTTGTCAATATAGTGGTAAAATGTGGTCCACGTCATAACTGTTCCCACTACATCAACACTTTCAGTTGCACATCACATTCCACCGAAGCTATAATTTTGTAATAGTTATAGTTTTAAGTTCAAGTTTAAGTCTAAAAATACCATGTCTGTTAGAGACTGTATTATAGGAATTATTTTTGTAAAAAAATTGTATAAATACTTTAGTTTTGGAAGCATCAAGTGTCGATTGATTGAGATCAGAATCATTTTTGTCTTTTGAAGTACTGTAAGCTTTTTGAAAGCACTGGAGCATCAATAATAATCAGACCATTCATAGGATTATTGTGGCTTAAATATAGGTGATGTTTTTCTTCTGTTATTGTGTATCGTTGTTATCTTTTATTGTTATCGTTTGAATTCCAACTGTAAAGAAAAAAGTGTGATGAATAGGATTTACTTTTGATTACCTTATTCTTGCTGTGTTTACAATCATAATGTTTTCCACTAAAGGCAAAACTAAAGGATTCTTAATTTATCTTTAGTCCTGCTAAATACTTTCATATCTATGTCATAATCCATTTATAAATTTGAAAGATCCAATAAATATTCCTAGATTTCCCTGTGTTTACTCTGTGAAAAGTTGATGCAACCATCCATTTATACTTCGACTCCATTTCCCAATAGACATTAATCCATTGAATACAATCAATTAAACAAAACTAAAAACCCAAGTACAATCATAACTAGCCTAAAAACTTGTCCCAACAAAGTTAAATCTTATAGAGAGATCCCTCTCTGAAACTGGCAGCGCTAGATCCCAATTTCCAAAGTTGGTTTGATGTTGCCTTTGTAGTTTTGCTTCAGCCTTAGAATTACAAAACACTAACATAGTGGCGACCATATTGGGGAATAAATTTATCTTCGTCAATAACACTTATCAGGTTCATTTTTGACTTTGATGGTGAATAGAATTCAAACATAAGAAGGTTGTTCCATTTACCTGGCGACTCCACAGTTTTCAGTTGACGTAAAGGCTCCACTGGTAGAAGAATCCAGATTTGTTGAGGACATGGGGTGATTCCATTCTTTGATTGATTGATAAGATGAATCCAAGAATACAATGCGGGTATGCTCTAATGAATAGAGATCACATTCCTGTATTCCCACACAAAATGCCTCAAGTAAATTGGGAAAGAAATCTTCCTATTTTTCAAGATGTGAACGTTGATGATGATTTGTTGCATCTCATTAAATTTCATATTCATTCATGGAAGTTGAAAGTTGAATGGCATGAGGACTGCCACATGAAGATGTTCATGGAAACATTAGATGGAAAAGCGAGGGAATGGTATGAAGGTTTAAAATCTGGTAGCTTGTTTTCTTTAAAGGATTTCCACAAGGTGTTTTATGGGCATTATAAAGGACATTCCCTGTCTTTGTTTTTAGTGGAAAACTGTTGTGATTAGTTTGAGGTTTTCATATAATACATTGAAAGTATTGATGAAGAACTAGTAGATATGAATGATGAGGATCTCTTAGAAGTACTTGATGGGTTCCATTCTCAAGTTGACTAGCATGATAATCAAGGGAATATAGTTAAAAAGGAAAGCAATCAAGAAATGAAAGTAGATCCACAGGATCTCTCTATGGAGACAAATGATAATTCATCTGCTCTTTTGTATGAGGCTAAAGAAGACATTCAGTCTCATTATCAGTCTTCAGGAGAGAAAGAAGACAATTATTGTATTATCAAAAGAAAACAAAAATTAGTTTCTCCTCTGTCTGAAGATGAGATAGATCAGCTCCTGAACAGTCATATTACAGCCCAAGCTAATGCAGGTTTGCAGTGTTCACATATTCAAGAATGTGTTGGTAAAACTTCTTCCATTTTTGAAAATGAAAATATAAGTTTAAATGACGACAATCCTGAAAATATATTTACAGATCATTATGAAGAAATACAATCTCCTTTTTCCATGATTATATTTGATGAAGTTTCTCCTAAACCTAATTTTCCTAAGTACGATAAATTTGAAGATAATTTTGATGAGGAGAATGATGAAACTATACAGGATATTGTTGTGAGTAAACCAATTTATGATGATGATTCCCTGCAAGGAGATCATCTAGCAGATATTGTTTTCTTTCATGAAGATTACAGGGATGTCATGTTTGATAATCATGAAGAATGGTTCTTGTTTAGGACGACTTAGACTATGAATTTGATGACTATGAGCCTGAGGGAGACAATATGCCAGAGATTGAGTCATAATTTCTTAAGCTTGATGAATTTATAGCTAATACTCAAATAGAAGAAGGTTATACTTCCCCATGCCTTCCTATCAATCAACAACCAAGTGTTATTTTAGATCATAATGAAGGGAGTACTTGTATTTTTGCTGTTGGATCTCAAGACAAGGTAATGCTTCAGGATTTTCAAGATTCCTTCAGCAGACTTTTGCAAACATTAGAGAAGATGAATGTTGTTTTGTTTGTCAACATAATCTTTGGTTTCTGTTTCTATTGTGAGTTTCCTACATGTACATCTTTCTTCCTTCTCGAGGAAAGTGAGAGCAGAATTTCAGTAAGTAGCCATATCCTGGATTGGTTGCACAGGAAGGATCATTTCACCTAAACAGAAATTAACAATGTTACCGATGAAATAGGTAACCGCAATGTTACCTACTTTTTTTTGGTAGCATAAAAAGTACCCGATTTTGAAAAGTGGTGATGCAGAATCACCATTTTTTTTTTGTGCACATTTTTGACACTTTAATATTTTTATTTATGAAGTATGAATATTTGTTTTAAAATGTTAGTGATTTTCATGCTAATTTTGAAATGTATTGATGCAGCATCAACTTTTTTTTTTTAGAGCGGTGATTTTCATGCTAATTTCAAAACGTATTGATGCTGCATCAACCTTTTTTTTTTAGAATGGTGATTTTCATGCTAATTTCGAAACGTATTGATGTTGCATCAACCTTTTTTTTTAGAGTGGTGATTTTCATGCTAATTTCGAAACGTATTGATGCTGCATCAACCTTTTTTTTTTAGAGTGGTGATTTTCATGTTGGTAATAAAACACAAAACTTAGATAATATATATATATATATATATATATATATATATATATATAAACAATAAAAAACCAATAAAAATATAAAAGAAAACAAAAATGGCTACGTAAAAATAAAAAATTTAAACAAAAATAAATTAAAAAAAACAAATATTTGAAAATTATATCAGAAAGGAAATGACAAAATTTGAAAAAAAAAAACACATAATTTAAAGAAAAAAACAAAAATTGACCAAAAAAATTAAAAAAAAACATCAAAAACATTTTTTTCTAACTTATTAAAAATAAACATATAATAAGAAATATATATATATATATAATTAAAAATAATTAAAATTACAAAATTAAAATTTAGATTAAAAAAATAAAAAAAAATAATTAAATTTAAAAATTTAAATTAAAAAAAATAATAATAATAAGAAAAAAAAATACAAATTTTAAAATTAACAAAAAAAAAACAATTAAAATTGAAAAAGAAAAATAAAAAAAATAATAATAATAATAATAAAACTAAAAAAAAAAAAAACAAATTTTATTTTAAATAAAAAAATTAAATTTAAAAAAAATTAATTTTTTGAAATTAAAAAAAAAAAAAAAATAAATCAATTAAAAAAATTAAATAAAATAAAATAAAAAAAACAATTTTTTTTTTTTTTTAATGAATATTTTACAGTGGTGGTAGAGCGGCGGGCAGCCGATTGACCCTCACTTGGCCCAGTTCAAATAGTGCGTGGTACTTGATGGCGTACCGTCGACCTGCGCCAATGACAGACGGCGCGCCAGTCGTGCCGATCGGCCCGCGCCAATGAGACAACCAACCGTTGCTATGCACATTAGTAGAGATCGGCAAGACGCCGAGGTGGCAGCCAGCCTCACGACCTTAGCCCTTCACCAACATGACCCATTGTATTTAAAAAAAAAAAAAAATTGTTGTTTTATTATTATTATTATTTTTTTTTTTTATTTCAAAAAATTAAATTTTTTTTTTAATTAAAATTTTTTATTTAAAATAAATTTTGTTTTTGTTTTCTTTTTTTAATTTTAATATTTTTTTTGTTTTAATTTTTTTTTTTTTTTTTTTTTAAATTTTCTTTTTCAATTTTAATTGTTTTTTTTTGTTTTAATTTTTTTTTTCTTGTTAATTTTAAAATTTGTATATATATATATATATTTTAATAATTTTTATTAAATTTTGCTTCTTCTTTTTTTTAATTGATTTTTTTTTTTTTTAATTTCATAATTTTTCTTTATTATTAAGTTTTATGTTTAGTTTTTTAATATAATTTTATAAAATTTATTTAGATTTAATATTGTTTTTTAAATGTTTTACTTTTTTATTAATTTTTTTTTGTTAGTTACATAAAATTTTTATATTTTTTTATTTCAATTAAAATTGTGTATTTAAAATTAGATTTTTTTTAATTAAACTTAATTTTTTAAAATTAATTCGTTTTTTATTTTTATTTTATTTAATATATATATATATATATATATATATATATATATATATATATATATATTTTCAATTTTCCATTTTTAATTGATTTTTAAAGTTTTCTTTTAACAATGTTTTTTTTCCTTTTATATTTAAAATTTATTTTTTCTTTCAAAATGTATTTGTTTATTCATTTATTTTATTAAAGTTTTAATATTTTTGTTTTTAAATTTAATAAAATCTGATATATATATATATATATATATATATATATATATATATATATATATATATATATATATATATATATATATTTTAATTTAAGTTCATATATATATTTTATTTTTTATAATTTAAATTTAATTTATTTTTTATAGTTTATTTGTTTTTTTAATATATATTGTTTTAAATTTAATATTTTCATTGTATTGTATTTTATTTTTATTTTTATTTTAATTAATTTTTCATTTTTTTACTTTTAATTTAAATAATGTTTTTTTTTTTTAATTTTTATTTTAAATTTTTAAATTTATTAAAATTTAATATATTTCCTTAAATTTAATTTTCTGTTTTAAAATATTTTTATTTTAAATTTAATAAGCATTTTCTTTTTCTTTTTTAAATTTAATTTCTATATTTTATTTTTTATAATTTCCTTCTTTTTTTCACTGGTTTTTTTTTTTTAATTTAATGTTTTTATTTTTATTTTTTTATTTCTATATTTTTTAAATTTTAATTTTAAATTTTTTAATTTTTTTTTCCTTAAATTTTAGGTTTTTTTTAATGTTTGAATTTATTTATTTATTTTTATTTTTTTTATCTTCATATATTTTTAAATTTTAAGCTTTTAAATGTTTTTATTTTTTAAATTTATTTTTTTTCTTAAATTTTAGGTTTTTTTTAATGTTTGAATTGTAAAAATTAAAAAATGTTATTTCTATTTTTAAAAATGCCAAAAGTATGACACAATTTTTTTTTTTGTTATTCCAGCATCAACTTGTTTTGTTTTGAGGGTGTTTTTTCAATCCTTTTTTCAAGAAACAAATTTTTTTTTTACCATAATTTTATAAAATGTTGAAATTTGACCTTAAAAAAAAACGAAGTGCGTTCTGGAATACACACTTTTTGTTTTTGGGGTGTTTTTTCAATCTTTTTTTCAAGAAACAATTTTGTTTTTACCATAATTTTATAAAATGTTGAAATTTGACCTTAAAAAAAAATGAAGTGCGTTCTGGAATACACACTTTTTGTTTTTGGGGTGTTTTTTCATGTTTTTTGAGTCTTTTTGGGCTAGAGTTCCCGTTTTGAGGTCAGGTTACCTATTTGATCGGTAACAGTGTTAATTGTACAGTAGATTAGGGTAGGTTGGTATAATTTAAGTTTCATTTAATTTTATTTTCAACAAGTGTTGATAGAACTCATCAAGGTTTGAAGCCCGAGGTGAAGGCCCTAAAGATTTGATGATCTGTTAGTGTGGGTTGAAGTTTGCAGTGTGCAAATAAGCTTAGTGTTTTGAGCATTTTTTCAAGAATTCTTTCCAGTTTTAGTTTCAGATTGAATTTCAGATTTTAGTTCAGTATGTTTCAGATTTCAATGTGCAAAAATATTTTATCTCAGTTTGAGATTTTCAGTCACAGAATTTTTATAAGAGAACATGTTGCATATTTTGGATCAGTCCAATGAATCAGGCTACTAGTATACGGTGTTCTTGGCACTTCACAGGGAGAGTGCCATCCTCGGATGAAGCCACTGTTAGGGTCCTATAATCTATAGGATCTCAAGGTGATTGATTATTTCATCTCAGATATTTCATATCGTAATTAATATTCCATGATTGTAAATTATTTCCAAAAATGTTAAAACCTTAGGAAAAATATGTTTACGCGTATAAATGTAGCATTAGGAGATAATTAAGTATGTTTTGATTGAATTAATCACATCATTTAAATGTGATTAAATAATTTGTAATAAGGCTGGGTATTACAAGTTTTAATTCTGTCAAAAAGGTCAAAACTGGAAAAGAATGGTTTATCCAAGGTTTTGGAGACCCATTATAAGTTAAAGGTGCTCATAGGAATTGCTTTAAAAACCTTTGGAAATCATCCTACAAACCTTCCGAAATGAAATATGCAATGAAGTGGTACCCATTCACCCGTCGCACTTCCTTTTCATTTCATTTTCCTTAAAAATCATTAAGCCTCACCCTTTTCCACCTTTCCGCTTTATATGTCTACTTTACCTTTTTTCACCTCTATATCATTGTTTTCACTTACCTCTGCCTTCCTGATTCCCTGATATGTGATTAAAGTGGGGCCATTTCTCCCTGACACGTCACCCTTTCCCCAACCATCCATCACACATCGCGAAATATACCACTTCAATGATCGGTGATTATAACTTTCGCACTTCGCCGCAAATCCTTAAAACTTGTGATGTGGGATATCCATTCCATCGCAATAACACAACTTTACCTATTTGACCACCCCATTTCACATAGAAAATATTATAACTTACCTTTTAAAGTGCCCACAAGGTATTTTGTTTAAGTTATGATGTGGTTGGCCCCACCACAACATCTCTGCCCCCCACTTCAGGTTGCTTGAAATACATAGATATATCATATGAAACCTCATAAACCTCACCTTACCACATAAACATTTTCTCCACTTTATAAACTCCACCGATGCAGTGGGCTCCATCTCCATCTTGCCACATCACCCTCAGTCAGCGCAAATCACACTTCACTGGTTTTAGCATTTACCACATTTCCCTAAACTCTAAATCCTGCAATGTGCAGTAAACCATAAATATTGTGATGTGTGATGTGGGTGGGTCCCAATCACATATCGCACTTCGTATATTTTAGTGTTTACCTCCGCCACTTATTGAAAAACCTTTTGATTTTCCATTGTGATGTGGTCAGGTCCCACCTTACTTGCCACGTCACCTCCACACTTCACATCGCACTGCCAGTTCCTTTTCTATTATCATAAACTGTAAAAAATGTGATGTGCGATTTTCTATGGATGCGATGAAGTTTAGAACTAAAGCCTATAAGATTTCAAATCTAGGTATATGATTTTTACCGTTGTTTTGTTTAGAAAAAGGGTTAAACGTGGTAGAAAGGACTCAGGTAGTAAAAAGACACCAAGGGTCAAGTCGGGCAAAAGAGTTTGCGGAGAGATAATCATGTTGTAACTGCAAGATCAGAAAGGGCATTCATACATTAGATTTTTCCAGAACAACAGTAAAATGTGGTCCAAGTCATAACTGTTCCCACTACATCAGCACCTGCAGTTGCACATCGCATTCTACCGAAGCTATAATTTTGTAATAGTTAGAGTTTTAAGTTCAAGTTTAAGTCTAAAAATACCATGTCTGTTAGAGACTGTATTATAGGAATTATTTTTGTAAAAATTTTGTATAAATACTTCAGTTTTGGAAGTATCAAGTGTTGCTTGATTGAGATCAGAATCATTTTTTTCTTTTAGAGTACTGTAAGCTTTTTCAAAACACTGGAACATCAATAATAATCAGACCATTCACAGGCATTAGGGGAATTTTGAGGTAAAAAATGGGCCTCCTAAGAAAAATGTACAACAAAATAAACTTTTTAATAACCAATAGGATTCAAAATGATGATGTCAACCATGGGGGATAATTCACCATTTTTTAAGTAAAAGGGTAAAAAGATTAAAAATTAATAAAATAATAAAACTACTTTTTGAACTCACATTTTCAACTTATCTCCCAAATTTTTTACTCAAATTTCGAGCGGGAGTACTCATTGGATGCAAAATTTAATTCCTCATCCAAGGAGTACCCATGTTGCATACTTTTGATGGATCATGCTACACAAAAAATGAGAAATCAATAAATAAACGTGATTGCAATCACGTTTTTGATGTATTTCTCATTTTTCATGTAGTAGGACGCATCAAAAGTATGCCAACATGGGTACTCCTTGGATGCAGAATTAAATGTTTCATCCAACGAGTACTCCCATTAGAAATTTGGGTAAACAATTTGGGAGATAAGTTGAAAATATGAGTTGAAAAAGTAGTTTTTTATTTTTTCCATCTAAAATTTGATGATGTAATCAAATCTTGTATTTTTATTACCTTTGTTATTTTATAATTCCCTTAGGAGGCCCATGTTAGACCTCAAAATTTCCCTAATGATTATTGTGGCTTAAATACTAGTGATGTTTTTCTTCTATTATTGTGTTTCGTTGCTATCTTTCATTGTAATCATCTGAATTCCAATTGTAAAGCAGAAAACGTGATGAATAGGATTTACTTTTGAGTACGTTATTCTGGCTGCATTTACAATCATAATGTTTTCCACTGAAGGCCAAACTAAATAATTCTTAATTTCTCTTTATTTTTGCTGAATACTTCCATATCTCCATTCTAATCCATTTATAAATTCGAAAGATTCAGTAAATATTCATAGCTTGCCCTGTGTTTACTCTGTGAAAATTTGATGCAACCATCCAGTTCTATTTCAACTCCATTGCCTAATAGACATTAATCCATTGCATACAATCAATTAACAAAAAATCAAAACCCAAGTACAATCATAACTGGGCTAAAAACTTGTCCAAACAAAGTTAAATCTTATAGAGAGACCCCTCTCTGAAACTGGTAGGGCTAGTTCCGAGTTTCCAAAGTTGGTTTGATGTTGCCTTTGTAGTTTTGCTTCGACCTCAGAATTACAGAACGCTAACAGTTCCAACAGGTTGATATTTAATATAAATATTTTTGTTATTTATTTATAGATAATATAATTTAATATTTAATATTTATCTTTTAGCTCTTAGTATTAATTTTTCTAATTTTTATATTACTTTGCTTAGGATTTTATTTACCCTAAACACTGATTTATTGATTTAGTTATAATAAACTGATATTACGTTGTTTTTTTTTGTAAGTAAGATAATATCTATTGTATTAAAATGTGGTAATTACAATCGTAGTGGAGTATCTCGAATGCATGGCTCTTACGCAAGTTACAGATATTTTTCTTGTTGTTCTTATAAAATTGACAAAAATTTCCCCTTCCTCTCGATTGCGTGTTATGATAGATAACATTTTCCTCGACATCAGCTTGCAAAACAAATATTGTGCCAAAATTTACATAGGATATCCTTAGAGAATGAGTCCTAAGGAGGTCTGACAACTAAAACATAGAGAGTGCCCAAAACATGCAGTAAGACTTGATCATCAAACATTATTTTCCAAAGGGTCCTCCTCCAGCCTAAGTGGCAGCTCAGGTGATCCAGGTGGATATTGATGGCCACCCACTTATTCCACTTGGACCCGCACCATTGTTTCTTTCATTTTTTTAGTTTCTTTAATTGTAGCACAATTTAATATTTTTGGCAGTTTTTCAGGTCCTGAACTTCCAGAGTTGTTTTGAGGCCCTAAATGATGTTTTTTTGGAAAATAACCCTTAGGTGAACATTTATGTTGACTCTCTATTCACTGCTAGCATTTGTATTCCTCAGATAGATATTTCTAATGAGGTATCATATGCGTCAAACATACATCGTATGCCAAAGTTATGACCCCTAGATATTGATGTACCAATTTACCCAAAGAGGCCCATAGTTTGGTGTTTCATCTCCTAGGGTTAGATTTTTAGATGTTTAGGGTTTTCTATTGTTTCTCAATAATAAATAGGCCTTAGAGCCTCATTTTAACATAGTTCAAAGGCATGTAGCTGCCATATCTTTGTTACTAGTGCCCTAGATAGTTTATTTCCATAATGCCTATAAGCAAATTTCTGTTATGTGATATTAATGAAATGAAGTCTTATTTCTGCTACATCTCTGCGTTTATGTGTATTTATAAATTGTATTTCCTTCTTGCATAAGTCTGGATCAGAGGTATCAAAGCGGTTTTCTCTTTCTCTGTAATATTACCAATTAGCCATGAGCTAGTTGGAATATTAATTTTTGTTTTTGCTTCTTTGTTTGATGAATAAGAGGGTATGGAGACCCATAAATCTCCTTAGTAGGAATAAAATCACTGCTAATGTGAAAGGATATCACTTTAGTGGTTTGATGAAGCACCCTTATGTGTGAAAAGGGGCTGGAGCACATAGACTGGGTCAACTTTGACCAAATCAACAACGTTGTCATGGAGGAGTGGCATTCATTATGGGACAACGCAATTTTGGAGGGAGACTCCATGCATGGAAGTAGTGGCTTTAATGAGTGGGACCAAGGGTGAGGAAGCTAACAACTTATATAAGGAAGGGGATGGAAGCCATAGAAGATAGGTTGTAGATTATTATTTTGCTATGGTCTGTTAAGACTTGTTTGCTCTCTTCAGCTGTTTAGCTAAGAATACAGTGTTGTTTAGCACAGAGTGTTCTCGAGTGTGAATCCCACCTTTATCCTCAGAGGACTTCGATTTCATACTCAGGAGAAGTGATTGCACTTCATTTCCACATTCTAGCATCAGGCCAAAGCTTCAGTCTTATGGTATAGTGCAGTTCCTGTTGAGGTTGTGTTGTGTTGCAGGGCAGAAGTTGTGGAGAGTTGATTTGGGTTTTTCTGAGCTGTTTTTCAGTGGAGGAGGGTTTCTTTCCATTAGGAGGCTAGTGAGGAAGGCCCTTGAGCTATATTGCAGCATTTGACATCAGGCCACACTATCATTTTCCCCTATAGCACAGTTTCTGTCTTGGACTGCGTTATTTTAGGGAGGAGTTGCACGGGAGGTTTCAGTACACCATCTGGCGAGGAGGTTTTCTAGTGAAGGGATCAAACTTTCATATAGAGAGTCTATTGGAGGAGGCTATATTCTTTATAATATCATATTATCCACATCTTTACAGTTGTATTTTTGCAGTGAATCTTCATCCCTAGGGCTTGGGGTCATTTATTATATATTGGTGTATTTCTGAAAACCCTCTTGGGTTCTTTGTTGGGGTTCTATAGAGCCTTGATCTTCATTTTCTGTATATTTTTAGGCATATATCAGCCATTTATCTTTTGTATGTTCATTTTCTATGGTAGTGCTCCTATGACTGCACTGTAGCAGTCTTCTGGTGTTTTGTGTAGTAGCAACACCTCATTATTGAGGGGATTTATCTATTGGAGGCTTGCTGGTTCATGTTATATGATTTGTGCCCTATTATTTTGTACATGTTTGCTGATGCTATCATGAATAAAGAAGCTCCATATTGGTCTCTCACATTTATGCATTGATCTACACTGCTATTTCCATGTTTATGGACTATATTTCTTCTTTTCTCATTTGGGAATATTACAGTGGTAACAGAGAATTATCTTGGCTCAGCCTATGCATCTTAAGCCAATATGTCATCAGAAGAAGGAGATCCTCTCACAGATAGAGAGAAGAGGTATCTCAGAAGAAACTGAAAGTATGATTATACAGATGATAAAGAAGACAAGGGTAAAACCTCTTTATCAGGAGGAGATAAGGAGAAGGAGTTTCCTAAGATTATTCTTCAAACTATACAAGACAATGCAAGATAAATAAAGGAGATGAGGATTAATATACATAAATAATCCCCTAAAGGGTTTCTACATGGTGAAGGCTCCGACATTTCTCATCACTGGAGTTATCAACCAGTGAAGCAGCAGGTTTCCCAACGCTCTACAATGCCTACACTCTTAGTAGTGGGAAATGGATGGTTTCAAGAACAAGAAAATCTTGAAGACTATTTCATGGAGTATGAGTCTCAATCGCAGAGATTCAAGGATCATTTGAGTTTTCAAGGATTATGTTAGATCAAGGACAATAAGAGACCCCGAAATCACAATAGAGGTGGAGGATTCATACAAAATCATGTTCTACACCAAACTATGGGCGTATTTTTCTTACCCAACTTTGATGGGTCATCAAAATGCACTGCCAAATCATTGGTAGAGAAGCTAGACATATAATTCCAGCTGAACCAAGTACCGGAGATGGAGGCCATCAAGATAGCAGTGCTACACTTTGAGGGTGAAGTACATGATTGGTGGTTTCATGGTCTGTCTACATTGGGTCATGCTAATGTGACTGCATATTCAAATTTCACAAGGAGGTTGGTGGAGAGGTTTGATCGAAGAGACCTGGAGGGATTTTTCATGGGGCTAGCAAAGCTCAAACAATTAGGTAATCTAGAAACTTATATTTCTGAATTTCTAAAACTTTCTATTATGGTTCCTGATTTATCTGTAGCAAGGAGGGCCTATATGTTTATTGATGGGCTAACAAAACCTCTTCATGGGGTGGTTAAGTCTACCAAGCCCACTACCCTTTAATATGCCATTGAAAGGGCTAGAGATCTACAAGATGCCTTGCCAAAAGCAAAGGCAACATTTCAACAAATGCCCACTTTTCCATCAAAGGGAAAAGATGAGAAGGCTCTTCTTTCAAAGGAGAGCCAAGACAAAGTACCTCTTAGTGATGATTTCTGAAGATATTTTAGGAGAAGGAAGCTTTTCTTCACATGCCATGAATCATGGGAACCCAGACATAGATGTGCAGTAGGGAAGGCACACTATATAGAGGTATTTTCAGATGATGAGGAGGAAGAAGAATAAGCACCAAAAGGAGGTCACAGTGCTGGGATAGTAGGAGAGGATCCATCGCCACCAAGAGATGAGAATGGAGCATTTTCTCCAATTGGAGGGGTCCTTGCATCATTGAGAGGAGTACCAAAGTACTTGACCTTGAGGGTTCGAGGTTCCATCTTGGATCAGAGGGTTTTAGTTTTGATTGACAGTGGGTCTACCCACAAATTTATTGATGCCCAACTAGTGCAGAGGAGGGCAATAACCATTGCTGATTTTGGGGAGTATTCCATTTTGGTCCCAGGAGCTAGAACTATGCAATGCATGCATTATGTTCCATATTTGTCTGTCACCATGGGGACATATACATTGACTGATCACTTCTTTGTGGTTGACATACCTGACACCAATGTGATATTGGGTGTGCAGTGGTTGATTACTTTGGGGAAGGTCACCATAGATTGGGAGACTTTGCAGATGGAATGGGTGGATAGAAAAAGTGGAAAAAATCAGTTGATTAGGGGCATGCACACATATCCTTCACAAACCACTTGCACACAGAAAATAGAGATGGATTTGCGTAGTGGAAGAAAGGACCTAACAATCCCATCTATTATGCACATGACTTTGGCCCATGAGACATTATTGTTTTGTGGCAAACCACTTGGGAGGCCACCTGATCAGGAGTTGGTGAGAAATGTCTCACATCATGTTACACCACTCATAGATCTAGGAGGAGTGGGAGCATTGGGAGGTCATGGTACAAAGCTGAGAGTCTTGGGTAGACTCAAAGAGGAGGGAGGCATTCCCCCAACATCATCATTACCCACTCTCACCTCAGATCTTGCGTTGAGAAAGGAGCAGCAGAGGGAGGATAACAGGCTTCCAGTATGTGACTTTGGCATAGGAGATGCCAAATAAGGGATCCGCCACATGAAAAATTCTTACTATGATAGATCATCAACGTTGTCACTTTGGAGGATAGATCCATATTGGAAATCCCAGCTATTGGTGGATTATTCCAAGGAAATTTTTACTTGTATGATACTTGATGACCAGCTGCTAGAGGAGGGATATTCAGTCAAAGATGAGGTCATCTACTATCATGGTAGGATCTCCTTATCTATAGCTTCCAAGCTCAAGGAGAAGTTACTACATGTAGCACATGAAGCTTTTCTCTCCAACCATACTTATTCCATGAGAGCATACCATACTATGATATACTTGGGAAGGCTTTGAAGAGGAAATATATCAGCATTTAAGGAGATGCATGGACCATGTGGAGATGGAGAAGATACATAAATTTTTGATGGAGTTATCACAACCACCTCTTTCCTCTTTGGGAATGAGAGGGGATCTATCTATGGACCACTCCATTTGTGTGAACAAGGCATATGGTAAGTATCGTGTTTTTATGCTTAATGATTTACTTAATGAGTATTTGCATTCTTTTACCATACATGTGCAGGCCATTGTTCCAAGGGGGAGAATTCTTCCTTATAAAATTCATGGCCAACTTGGGGCCATAAACTATGTTGAGCATGGCCACTCCCTAAGAGGATATAGGGAGGTGATATATCATTCAGGGTGTGCTCCAAAGGCACCAAACATCACTCACCTTCTCAAAACATGTGAAAATAATATGGCAACAAGTAAGTGGTGGGGAAATCACTTACCATATCACTATTTGAGGCAGTCAGGAGATATATTGTGTTGGTTCCACATGTGTGAATATGATCCACCTCCATTATTGCATATGGTTGTTTATGTATCACTGATTTTGATCCCACATATTGATGATGTCCTTATTATTTTTATGGGAATGATTGGCGGGAGGATGGAAGGATAGGATGTGCCCTGTTATCACCAAATCTTTTTTTTTTTCAAAACATTGTATGTCAACTCTATTTTGATCATGGTATAAATAGTTTTGAAAGTCATTTTAGTATGGTTAAGGGTATGTCATATTTTTTAGAGGTTTAGTGTTCATCATCAGAATTCAAATAAGGTCTTTATAGGTCCATTCCATGGTCAAAAAATTCACATTTTTTCGTTCAAGAGTCATTTAGGTCTATTTAACCCACCTAGAAGGATTTATTTTTGATACCCTCTTGGATTTAGGACTTAGATACTCAGATATAAGGGATCCAAGGGCTGATTTCAAGAGCTGTAGTAGCCATTCCTGAAAAATACCTTTTTCAGGCATGCCTTGCTAGCAGTCCCGATTTTGGGATATTACAAAACATGGCTAAGAGCGAGGCAACTCAGTATCGCGCTTAGCGCCCTTACGGTCACATAATATACCTTTCCTAGGACCAAAAAATTGAGAATGAAGGTAATTATAATTGGGTTTCATACCAAAAAATAATTATGCTTAAAATAAATTTTCAAAATAAACGGGAACCTCATCATTCCATGGGAGTTTTCTATATGTTGCAAGGTACCTATCATACAAATGGCGAGCTATATAAAGGTTCTTGAAATATTGCACCTTCAACATCTTTCTTTTCCACCCTTCTTTGAAATTAAACATAGATTTTTCCATTTATTTTGTAGCCCTATTTTTAACATTGGCCCATGTAGCGGGACCCATTACTGCTTCCTTCTTTTGCCTCATCATTTCTAAAAAGTCATCTGTGGTTGGCCCAATATTTTTGTAAACATATTCAAGTGTGCTTAGAGAGTGCACACCTAATTCTAAGCTTTCCCGATGATCTGAATATGGGAAAGCTATTTATTTCTATGCTAGCTCCCTCATCAGTATTAAAATGATGTGTTTAGGGTCATCTCAAGTTAACCAATTGTGAATGGGTTTATGTGTCAAGTTTTATCGGTTTTTGATGATAAAATTATGAGTTAATTAGATTTTAAAAACTCATGTACAAAAAATGAAATGCAGATAAATAACACATATCATACACATTACACCATGGATGATAACGAAGTTCACCCCTCTTGGGCTACATCTCCATGGACCTCCTTCAACTAGCTAGGCCCTCTTGGGATTAAGAGTAAAATATATGATTACATTCACATTTAGTGCTCCAATGGCTTTGAAACCTACTCCATTGGATTCATAAGACCCAAACACCCCTAAAATGACTATTCAATCTCTGAAATTGGTTTCTAGCTAATCTAGGCTTGACTTGCCATCCTGGTGGCCATGGGCTTGTTTAATTTCCAAAGTGACTAAAACACTTTCAGAAGTGCTCCAATGCCTCTAAAAACTATACCAATGTGTTCATAGCATCAAATACATATAAACATGACACTTCTGGAGCCAAGATTGGTCTTCAGCTGATCTGGGCATGTCCTTCCCTTTTGGTGGCCCTAGGCTTCAATTTTCTTCAAAGTAACAAAAACGCCTGTAAAGTTTCTCCCTTGCCTCTACAAGTTGTTCCAATGGATTCATAGTATGCCAATTTTCTAGGAATGACTCTTCCTAAGCCAAAATTGGTCAAAAATTTCTCTAGATAGGCCTCATTCAATTTTTCCTAATAAACTGCCTCTAAAATAGGAGAGGACTCCAGTTAGGGGCACCAAATCTGGAGAACCTGTCAAATTTGGTGGCACCGCTAAAACTCCCTCGTATTAATATGAGGCTTAATTAAAGTTATTGGTAGATTAAGGGGGATAATATGTGCACTAAGCACAATTAGTTCTGGTGCTATTTAATTGGGCACATGGTAAGGTCACATGGGAGGAGGGCTTTCCCCCTCCCTTCCCGCCAGTGGACATCATATTGAACTTAAATTACAGTTTTTCCGCCAATATTTCACAAGTTCTACCCATGGCATAGAGGTGAAAACGTTGAAATAGGAGGGGGGGGTCACGGATTCGACCCCCCCCCTCCACCAATCTTAATACATGTTTTGCCACATAAAAAATGTTCTTTGAAACCTTTGTTCCAAACTTTGGTTTATATACATACGCTATCGCATATAATATATGCTCCCATTTATAATGTTTGGAATTTGTATTATATCCAATGCGCCTTCCACCATGGTTTAAACTTTGGACTGTGGCTTATATATGCGCCCACCAAACCTTATGATACATAATATGCGCCACCAATAATTAAATTTCCCACCATATATGATATATGATTCGGACCTTTGGTTAGTAAACCATAGGTTTAATAAAATTTCCACCATATGAAATTCGATGAAATTTGAACCTTATCGTATAAAATGAAATTTGAACTTAACCTTGGAGAGGGGGTCCACCAGGGGGGACATGTGGCAATCCCTGGTTGGATTGTCCTCCCACATAAAAAATTTTTGAATTCAACCTTAAGAGGTCATTGGGCAATTTCCACCTTCTCAAACCCAAACTGGAAAATCCCGTGGTGACACTTGTCACAGTTCCACTAGGAAATAAATTGAAGAATATTCCCTGAATCTTGACTGGGCTGCCATATCATCAGGTTGTACATGTTCTGTAATTTTTTTTTTTTTTAATTGCATGTTCTAAATGGTGATAAACATTCTATAACTTTTTCATTTGAACTCGGTTTTCGACGAAATGAGTTGCGTTGGATACCTGGTGACGGTTCAGTCACTGTAGTTCTAGTTTGGTGCAATTTTGAGCACTTCGAATTTTGAGAAATTTTTTGCCCCTAATCCATATTATGATCACTCCTTCCCACTAACATGCTTTTGGACCCACAAAAGTTGGTTATCTCATGAGAGTTGAATACTCTTCTATTTCCCAAGTTCTATCATCTTGATTCTACTTAGAAAAATCACCATGAAAACCACTTGGGTTCACTGACATGCCTTGCCTTTCCAATGGCTTGAATCTTCAAAAAATGTTCTCCTTTTGATGTTGACCCAATCCAACACTTTTTGGTTGCTTGCTCACTGATATAACACGTTGTTGTACCAAATCGATTCCTCGGTTCTTGGAAAAATAACTAATTGTCTTCCCACTGATAATCATGTTTCTTCTTTGCATAAACATGTATTCGATGCAAGCTTCTCCTTGGAAACCACTTTTCCAAATTAAGCCCATCTCATTGAACTCCAAAAATGAGTTCCAAAATCAGTAATAACAAGAAAAGAAATTACCATTATTTTACCTCCATGGCTCCAAATTCCACATCTGGAAGAATGCATTCACCATGTACTTCTCTTCTTGGCATCAACACATAAAATGGTCTACTATGGCTACAAACGTTTTTTTGACATCTTGTCACAAACACAACCATCAATCTGGAAAACACATCATCCAAGAAACATAACTTGACGACATATCCTCTTTCTCCTTCAAAGCAATAAATTTAACATCATGTGAACATCGCCATGTACTCTTACATCTTGGTGTCAAAAATAAACATCTGTGTAATTTTTCGATGAGTTTTGAAAAAAACATGTGTCTTCAAACGACTGAATCTCAAGTCAAGCATAAGCATGTTTAATAATTTGACGATTCTTTTCCCAAAATAAAATTAATTTCACCTTTCATGAAACACTTCGTCAACGTCTCCTTTTCATATTTGGAGACAAAATCATCTCTTCCAAGTCGATGTGACATGCATGTAACACACAATCGACCAAAACAAGTCAACACTCATGCATGTGCAAATGATCAACACTCTCAAGTTGACAACATACATGTTAAACAAAGCAATCAACCAACACAAGTCAATTACTCATGCATGTTTAAGCTCAATGAAACCATCAAAATCCATTATCCATACACACAAACTCTCATGCATGTATACAATTCTTCAACTCTCTTACAAGTACAATCATAAGTACAAGAACCTCATTCATATGTACATGTACTTAAAGAGATGAAATGAACAATTTTTTCTGCAATAAAATGAGTAAACATACTCTACTTTCAAACACCTTCTTGGCGTAAACATGCAACATGCATTGTAGAGACAAAAGAACAAACCATTTCAGTGGCACTTCTTTCAACTGCACTTCATCATGTGAATCATATTGACCCACATCAATTATGGAATATTTTTTTCCTTTATTGTCTTTCTATTTCTCCACCTTCTTAAAATGTTGTGGATGACTTGTTTGATACAAAATCCAACACTTTTCTACAATTTGACTTTGCTTATGGCAATGAGTGAAAAATAATTGCATCTTCTTTTCAGCATGGTTTGCTTTGTTCAATGGACCTTTGGCTTGCTGCCTCATTTGCTTTTAAAGTTTGATGTGCATGGCTATCTTCTGCCAACATCTTGAAACATTATGGCTATACAAACCACAAAAGGAACATATAAACTTTCTCCAAATCTTATGTGAGAATTTTCCATGTTTATCATAATTAAAAGCAACTTGATTAAAAGCAGATTTATACCTTGAACATTCACCTTTGTCTCCTTCTTGAGGATGTGAATTTGATGAGGTAGTGGCTCTCTTCGGAATAACAACAATGCATTAAATGACTTTAGAGCTTTCAACATCGTATTTTTCACCATTCTCATTAGCTGCATGCTTATGAGAAACTTCCTGAAAAGTGGGGTAAAACTTTTGCATTCCTCATGAATACAATCTTCAAATGTTTGAGGTAATGAACATGAAATGAAAGTCCTTCTTGGAACACCTTCATGTGGCTTCGTGGCTTTAGAGATTTCTCTTTCATGTTGTAAATAACCAAGATCCAAACACTTAGGCCTTTCCTCAACAAAAAATGGCTCAACTATGCCTTGTGCATGTTTTCCTAATACTTTATCGTCATAGCCCATCTTCATCAATAATTTGGACCCTATTCATCTAGTGTGCCTTTCAAAAGCACCTACACATTCATTTTGAGAGGAAATTGAAGATAAAATTGAATTGCATACCTCTTTTTCATGCACATACATGGATAAGGATTCCTTGGCATCATGGAGCTGAGTCTCCATCTCATGCATCCTTTCAAGAAGCTCTTGCTTCTCCTCCTTCATGGAAATAAACTTTTATATCCCTCTTATATTCATACTTCTCTTCCATAATATCAATCATGATGTAGAACTTATGTAACATCTCTTTATCAAAGAGTTTTTCAAAGGAAGATTGAAGAGAAACAATGCTTTATGAAGCTGCCATCACACCTACAATGCATACAAAGCTTCTTTGATGTGATTTGAGAACTGAGCTCTCAATATTGACTTCTTTTGAGGATAAGGTATACACATAAACTTGCACACAGTTAATGTATCCTTGCACAAATTCAAAAAACCAATAGCTTATTCTTCTAGCTAACCTTGGCTAAAATGAGCTAAAATTTTTGCTTTGGTACCAACTTGATCTAAATATGGGAAAACTAGTTATTGCTATGCTAGCTCCCTCATCAGTATTAAAATGATGTTTTTAGGATCGTCTCAAGTTAACCAATTTTGAAGGGGTTTATGTGTCAAGTTTTATGTGTCTTTGATGATAACATTATGAGTTAATTAGCCTTTAAAAACCCATGTATAGCAAATTAAATGCAGATAAATAACACACATCATACACATTACACCATGGATGATAAAGGAGTTCACCCCTCCTGGGCTACATCATCATGGACCTACTTCAACTAGCTAGGCCCTCTTGGGATTAAGAGTCAAATGTATGATTACATGCACCCATAGTGATCCAATGGCTTTGACACCTACTCCATTGGCTTCAGAAGACCCAAATACCCATCAAATTACTATTCAATCTCAGGAATTGGTTTCGAGCTGATCTAGGCTTGACTTTCCATCTTGGAGGCCATGGGCTTGTTTAATCTCCAAAGTGACAAAAAAACTTTCATAAGTGCTTCAATGCCTCTGAAAATTGTGCCACTATGTTCAGAGCATCAAATAAATCTAAAAATGACTCATCTTGAGTCAAGATTGGTCTTAAGTTGATCTGGGCATGACCTTCCCTCCTGGTGGCCCCAGGCTTCACTTTTCTTCAAAGTGCCAAAAAAACCTGTAAAATTGCTCCTCTGCCTCTGCAAGCTATTCCAATTTATTCAGAGCATGCCAATATTCTAGGAATGACTCTTCCTGAGCCAAAATTGGTCGAAAATTGCTCTAGATAGGCATCATTCAATTTTTGCCTAGTAAAACGCCTCTAAAACTGGAGAGGACTCCAGTTAGGGGCACCAAATTTGGAGAACCCATCGAATTTGGTGGTGCCACTAAAAATCCAATGTATTAATCTGAGGCTTGGTTAAAGTTAATGGTATATTAAGGGGGATAATATGCGCACTGAGCACAATTAGTTCAGGCGCTATTGAATTGTGCACATGGTAAGGTCACGTGGGAGGAGGGTTAGCCCCCTCCATTCCTGCCATCAGACATCATATTGAACTTCAAATACAGTTTTTCCACCAACCTTTCACAAGTCCGGCCCATGGCATAGTAGTGTTAACGTTGAAATAGGAGGGGGAGGTCACTGTTTCAACCCACCCTTCCCCCATCCTAATACATGTTTTGTCACATAAAAAATGTGCTCTGAAACCTTTGTTGCAAACTTTGGTTTATATAGATACGCCATCACATATGATATGCTCTCCCATTTCTAATGTTCAAAATTTGGATTATGTCCAATGTGCCTTCCACCATAGTTTAAACTTTGTACTATGGCTTATATATGTGCCCACCAAACCTTAGGATACATAATCTGCACCACCAATAATTAAATTTACTACAATATATGATATATGATTCAGACCTTAGGTTAGTAAACCATAGGTTTAATAAAATTTCCACCATATGAAATTTGATGAAATTCGAACCTTAGCATATAAAATGAAATTTGAACTTAACCTTGGAGAGGGGGTCCACTAGGGGGGACATGTGGTGGTCCTTGATTGGGTTGTCCTCCCACATAAAAAAAATTTGAATTCAACCTTAGGAGGTCATTGGGAAATTTCCACCTTCTCAAACCCAAACTGGTGAATCCAGTTGTGACACTTGTCATGACTCATAGTTCCACTGGGAAAAATACTCAATAATATTCCCTGCATGCTGATTGGGTTTCCATGTCATCAACCTATACCTGTTCTGTAATATGTTCTGAATGGCGATTAATGGGCTATAACTTCTTCATCCGAACTCGGTTTTGACGAAATGAGTTGTGTTGGATTCATGGTGATGGGCCAGTCATTGTCATTCTAGTTTGGTGAAATTCTAAGCACTTTGAATTTTGAGCAAATTTTTGCCCCTAATCCAGATTCCGATCACCCAAATCTATGCAGAGAGCTCCAAACTCCCAAGATATTTCCTCAATTTTGAATAAATACTTTCACACTTTTGTAATGTGCATTGTTGGATGTTTTTATCCCAAGGTAAATAATTGAGAATTTTAGATGGATAAGTTGTAGTTGGTGTACAACCTTCTTCTTGAATTACGCAATTTGGCCTACACCTTTTTTAAGCAACATTTTCACCCTCTGTATCAGTATATAAAATTATGTATAAATAAAAAAACATGTGAACACATGTAGAAATTTTTTTTTAACATAAAATAAAAAATTATATAAAAAATTTAACAAAATGATGATCATGATAATGAAATTGAGATTGATGGTCACCTTGAGATGGCTAAGCACCATCATGCCTATTTGGAGATGGTTAAGAGCTAGCATGAACACCCATTGATTGGCCACCACCCCTTGGTTGAGAACCAACATGACCACCCATTGATTTCCCAGCTGGGGAATGTGTACCACCACCCTCACGTGATTCGCCACCACCCATTGATTTTGCACCAGGTGAATGTGTACCACCACCACCACCCTCATGCGACGAGAGCAAATATTCATACAAAATATATAATTTCTAATAATTTCAAATATATATACATGTACATGTACATACATATGATTCTACCTATTTATCATTTAAAGTACACACACACACACACACACACACACAAACACACATCATACCATGATTGCGTGAACCATGGCCCTCCATTGACTGAATAGATACTATCTTCCTACGAACTCCTAAAAAAATGAAATTTATTAAAAATTAATTTAACTCACTAAATGGATAAAAAATCAATTCCATATGTATACACATGCACATGCATAATATTATATTCAAATATCATTTAAAAACTTGCACATTTAATATAAATACCATGATCATGATGGACAACCCCCGATCCATGATCCCCCTCTCTTGTAGATGCATGTGTCTCTATTGATGTTCACCTCGAAGAATCACGTGGCAAATGATCATCCATGATATATATGGATATCTACATATACATAGATACATGATGTTTAAAAATTTACCTCATGCATTTACAATTCTTTTTAAAATTACTATTTAAATTTTTTTCAAAAGAATTCAAAAATTTGATGTAATTTACACAAATGTTGGAGCACAACTTGAACACAAATGTAAAACAAAAAACTTGAAGCACAAATTGATGTGTAAGACTAACTTGACTATTTAAACACAAATTTGTTGAAGTTGTGCACATTTTGAAAATTAAATACAAAATTTTCTAAAACATGAAGTTCACCAAGTTGTGCTTACATAGTGGGGGCACACTTGGTATATAATTGGAAAAAACACATGGTCATTAAAAAAGACATGTTTATAACTAAAAAACATACACATATGAAAGATATCTTACAATGTCCATAAATTTTTTTAATGGAGAGCAGCTTCTTAATACTAATTCATCTTTGACACAAAAATCTTCAATTAGCATTGCCCCATAAAATAGATCACTAGACATCCTATTAACATTTGCATAATGTCTTACACTAGATGATTGAAATTGTCTAACAATATTGTTTTCTTTTCTATGAAGTTGTTTTAGCCTCTCCTTCTTAACTTCGTACACGCCTTTCATCTGGTTGCACACAAGTTCAGAATTGGTAAAAACTACACTTCCATTAGATCCATACTCCTTAGTTGTTCCTAAGTCTTCTATCAATGCAATATAATATACTTCATTGTTTGTTGTTCTTCCAAGTATATTCATTTTCCTTTGGAGGAATTTGTTCGTCGAAATATTGCATAACACATATGTAATCATTTCTTGTGTTGGATTGTGATAACAAGAAACATGTATACATAATGTCAATTTTTCAACCATGTTTAGTGGGAGTTCTTATCCCTGAAAAAAAAAATCAATAAAATATTAAATTCATATATTGAAAATGCCTTAGTTTATGGGAGAAATGACATACATGGTTGCCAAAAACACTAGGATTGTCCCTGCATTTAGCTAAAATTTTTATAATAGTTTACCGCTAATGAAAATGAGTAACAACACATCCTAACCTAACTACATCATAACTAGATAAATATTTAATGCATACATCAAGGCATCTAGTCATGGTTGTTCAGGATGTGTTACTATTAATTAAATGTTGAGCTACGTTCCACTTATAGCATATACCATGCCTAAAACAATTTATTTTTTGACTATGTCTTCATGTTAGTAGGAAGCATAGTTCGGGATGTGTTATTATGGTTGGTGAGGTGATAGTGGACCCATATGAGGTGTATGACGTGTAATCGAAAAGTAATTTTGAACTAGATAATTGAGGATAAACACAGATTTGAAATGAATATGTAGAGTTCTTGTGTGGTAAATTGTAATATTCCCAATTAGCTTTAAGCTAGTTGGAATATTAAATTTGTTTTTGCTTCTTAGTTAGAAGAATAAGAGGGTAGGGAGACCCATAAATCTCCTTAATAGGAATTAAATCACTCCTAATGTGAATAGGGGTCATCTAAGTAGTTGGATTAAGCACCCTTATGTGTGAAAAAGGGCTGGATCATGTAGACTGGGTCAACTTTGACCAAATCAACAGCGCTGGTATGGAAGGAGTGACATTCATTAAGGGATAACACAGTTTTGGAGGGATATTCTATGCATGGAAGTAGTGGCTTTAATGGGTGGGGCCCAAGGTGAGGAAGCTCACCAAGCATATAAGTAAGGGGATGGCAGACATAGAAGGCATGATTGATTATTATTTTTTTTATGGTCTGTATGAATTTTTTCTCTCTTCAGTTGTTTGGCGGAGACTACAGTGTTGTTTAGCACAAGGGTGTTCCCGAGTGAGAATCCCACCTTCATCCTTGGGGGACTTCGAGTGCCCACTCAGGATAAGTATTTGTTCTAAATTTCCACATTCCGGCATTTGGCCAAGCCACATCTTTCTTCTACAACACATTTTCTTCTAAGGGTTGTGCTGTGTTGCAGGGTGCAGCAGTGGAGGTTTGGATTGGGCCATTTTTGAGCTAGTTTTTTGTAATATCCCAAAATGGGAATGTAGCAATGCATAAGCACAATAATGGAATATAAAGGAGAAATTAACTCATATAATGTGTTGAGAAACACATAGCCATCAAATGAATGTAACAACAGTAAAAAGGAGCTCCTTTACATCATCCCAAGTGGGAAAAATGCAGCATTTAGACCATAAAAAAATTATTCCCAAATATTTGTGTTTTAACAGGCATAAATAATGCTTGGTTCCCTTATAATATGTATTAAGGCCTTCACATATAAAAGGGGATCAGAAACAAATCCCTTTTACTAAGTTAAACAAATCTCCCGGCCTCAAATGGCTTAAAAATACCCAAACCCCATGACTTAAGCTATGCAGGATTTCTGAAGCATATGATAGCGCTAAGGGTTTCTGCAAAAATAGGATATAAAATCACATATATGGAACTTTATTGAACAATATGCTAAGAAAATAGAGATCTGGCCTCCTTAATACATTATAAAGATAACTCGACAAGGGTTTCTTGAAAGCTTGAGTACAAAAAGCAGATATGAAGATTCAGCTCTGAAATAATGCAGTATTACGACAAAATTATATAAATATGGCTGAATAATACAATAGAGGTATGAGAATCCCTTCTTCTAGCTTTTCGAGAGAAGGGTTGGCCCTTTCCCAAGGAAACTAGCTCAAAAACAAGGGCTTAAACCCTGTTGCTGCAGCTCTATGCAAAATGACGCAGTTCCTACAAGGGACTGCACTGTAGGAGATGAGGAATACTTTGGCCAAGTGCCAAGATGTGAAATGAGCCCAAAGATAGTCCTAGCTAATCTCTCAAGAGAAGGAAGTCTCCCTCTACTGAGAAACAGACCCAGAAGTGGTGTTATCAATATTCCACTGCAACACCCTGCAACACAGCACTATTCTCTACAGAAATAATGTTGTAGCTGAATAATGATGCTTGGCCTCAAGCCTGGATGTGGAGAAATACAATGAAATACTCTCCCAAGAGGCCTCTCAATGGAAGAGGTGGGATTCCCGCTCGGGAACACCCGGTGCTAAACAGCACAGCAACCCTACTAAACAGCAAGAGGAAGCAATAGTCTAAGTAGACCAATATCAAATGATAATCTCAAACATGATCTCAAATGGCTGCCATCCTCTTCCTTAATTATAATGTGATCTTGCATGTCCTTGGCCCCACTCAATTAGGTCATTTCCTTCATGAGGTTTACCTCCCTCCAAAACTGTGTTATTCTCTAATTAATCTCCACTCCTCCTTAACAACGTTTTTGACTTGGTCAAATTTGACTGAATCAACATGATCCAAACCCTGTTCACACATGGAGGAGCTTTATTTAGCTTCTACAAAGGTCTTCTTTCACACTTAAAGTGTTTTTATTTCTGCTCAAGAGACTTATGGGCCTCCTCACCCACTTATTCACCTACCTAGTGATAAAACAACTATAATATTCCATTTAGCTTGAAGGCTAAATTTTTGGAATATTACATTTTTAGTGGAAGAAGGATTCTTTCCATTGGGAGGACAGAAAATAAGGTCCTTGTGTATTATTTCTACATTTGGCACCATGCCAAGGTATTATTATCCCCTACAACGCAATTTCAGTCTTGAACTGCGTTAGTTTAGGGAGGAGTTGCAGGGGTGGTTGTAGTGCATGATTTGGGGAGTGATTTCTTTAGTGGAGGTGATAGCCTTTCATCCAGAGGATATATTGGGGAAGAGATACATACTTCTGCATCAGCTTCAGCCATATCTTCGCATTTTTTTTGTTGCAACAAACCTTTAGCCCTAGGGATGCAACTCATATTTGTATTTTGTGTGTATTTTCCGGAAACCCTCTTGGGTTGTCTTGGAAAGGTGATATAGTGCCTAGATCATTATGTATAGTATTTTTTTAGGCATATATCAATATTTTTCCATCATTTTGTTATCTCCTATTGTAGCTATGCTCATTATGACTGTGTTGTAGCAGCTCTCCAACATTTTGTATATTAGCAGCATCTCATTCTTGAGAGGGTTTATTCATTGGAGGCTTGTTGGCTCATGTTGTATGATTTGTTCCTCATTGTATTGCACTATTTTGTTGCTGATATGACTAATAAAATGACTCCATATTGGTCTCATGCGTTTGTACAATTATTTTCACTGCTATTCCCATTATTGTGTTCAATATTGTTGCTTTTCCTGTTTAGGAATATTACAGTGGTATCATCTCATAATCTTGGCTCAGCCTGTGCATCTAAGCCAATATGTCATCAGAAGAATGAGATCCTCTCACAGATAGGGAGAAGAGGTATCTCAAAATAAGAAACCTGGGATACTATTATACAGATGATAAAGAAGACAAAGGAAAAACTGCCTTATCGAGAGGAGAAGAGGAGAAGGAGTATCCAAAGCTTCTTCTTCAAACCATGAAGGACATTGCAAGAGAAATCAAGGAGATGAGGATAGATAGACACAAATAATCCCTTAAATGGTTTCTACATGGACAAGGCTCCAACATTTCTCATCACTGGAGTGATCATACAGTGAAGCAGCAGGTTTCCCAACGCTCTACAATGCCCACATTTTTAGCAGTGGGAAATGGAGGGTTTCAAGAACAAGAAACTCTTCAAGACTAATTTCTTGGGTATGAGTCTCAATATTAGAGATTCAAGGACCATTTTAGCTTTCAAGAGTTCTGTCAGATCAAGGACAACAAGAGACCCGGACATCGCAATAGAGGTGGAGGATTCATACAGAACCATGATCTTCACCGGACTATGGGCAGATTTTTTTTACCCACTTTTGATGAATCATAAAAATGCACTGCAAAATCATGGGTAGAGAAGCTAGACATCTCTTCCTGTTGAACCAAGTACTAGATATGGAAGCCATCAAAATAGCAGCACTGCACCTTGAGGGTGAAGCACATGATTGGTGGTTTCATGGTCTTTCTACATTGGGTCATGCCAATGTGACTGCATACTCATATTTCACAAGGAGGTTGGTGGAGAGGTTTGATCGAAGAGACCCGGAGGCACCTTTCATTGGGCTAGCTAAGCTCAAACAATCAGGTAATCCAGAAACTTATATTTCTAAATTTCTAAAACTTTATGTTATGGTTCATGATTTATCTACAACTAGGAGGGTATATATGTTTATTGATGGGCTAGCAGAACCTCTACATGGGTTGTTTATATCTACCAAACCCACTACCCTTCAAGATTCCATTCAGAGGGCTAGAGATCTACAAGATGCCTTGCCAAGAGCAAAGGAAACATTTCAACAAAATCCCACTTTTCCATCAAAGGGAAAATATTAGAAGGCTCATCCTTCAAAGGAGAGCCAAAAAAAAGTACCTCTTAGTGATGATGTCTGAAGACACATGAGGAGAAGGAAACTTTTATTCACATGCCAAGAATCATGGGAACCTGGAGATAGATGTGCAGCAGGGAAGGCACACTATATAGAGGTATTTTCAAATGTTAAGGAGGAAGAAAAAGAGGAACCAAAATGAGGTCATAGCATCGGGATAGCAGGAGAGGTTCCACCACCACCAGGAGGTGGGAATGGAGCATTTTATCCAATTGGAGGGGACCTTGCATCATTGAGAGGACTACCCAAGTACTTGACCTTCAGAGTTCGAGGTTCCATTCAGGATCAGAGGGTTTTAGTTTTGATTGACAGTGGGGCTACCCACAACTTTATTGATGCCCAACTAGTGTAGAGGAGGGAAATACCCACTGATGATTTTGAGGTATTTTTTAGTTTTGGTCCCAGGAGTTAGAACTATGTTGTGCATGCATTATGTTCCATCCTTATCTGCCACTATCGGAACATATACATTGACTGATCACTTCTTTTTTGTTGACATTTCTGACACCAATGTGATATTGGGTGTGTAGTGGTTGATTACTTTGGGGAAGGTCACCACAGATTGGGAGACTTTTCAGATGGAATGGATAGACAAAGGGAGTGGTAAACATTAGGTGATTAGGGGCATGCACACATATCCCTCATAGACGACTTCTACATAGAAAACAGAGCTGGATTTTTATAGTGGAAGAAAGGATCTAACAGTCCTATCATTTATGCAGATGACTTTGGCCCATGAGACATTATTGTTTAGTGGCATTCCACCTAGGAAGCCACCTGATCAGGAGTTGGTGAGAAATGTCTCACAACATGTTGCACCACTCATAGATCTAGGAGGAGTGGGAATAGTGGGAGGATATGACACAACGCAGAGAGTCTTGGGTAGGCTCAAGGAGGAGGGAGTCATTCTTCCAATATAATAATTACCCACCCTCACCCCACATCTTGCGCTGAGAGAGGATGCTTCAGGGATGGAGGATGGCACCATCATGGTGCAAGGAGACCAGTCCTTGGCTTTGGAGACTTAAGAGATACTCTCATTTGGGGAGAAATATTCCAAACATGGTAGAGTATGGTGGCCACTCATGCATACATTGACCAAACTCAGGAATTTTTGGATGGGTGATAGCTTCCCATGGAAGACTAACCTCCAAAAGCTTCAACCTTTACTTGAGCATGAACAACTACATGAGGAGCAGCAAAGGAAGGATAGCAACATCCCACTATGTAAATTTGGCATGGGAGACGTTAAAGAAGGGGGAAGCCACATGACATATGCTTTATATGGTAGATCATCAGCGTTGTCACTATGGAGTATAGTTCCTTATTGGAGATCCCAACTATTGGTGGAATACTCCAAGGATCTCTTTGCATGCAGGATACTATATGGTCAGTATTCAGATGGGAGATATATAGTGAGAGATGGGGTCATCTAATATCAGAGTAGAATCTTCTTGACTAGAGCTTCTAAACTCAAGGAGAGGCTACTACTTGTAGCACATGAGGATTTTCTCTCCAACCATACTGATTTCATGAGGGCATATCATACTAAGATGGAGGGATTCATTTGGAAGGGCTACAAAGAGGAGATAAATCAGCATATTAGAAGATGCATGGATTATTTGGAGATGGAGGAGAGACATAACTTTTTGATAGAGTTATCACAACCACTTCTTTCAAAAATGGGGAAGAGAGGAGGCCCATTTATGAACCACTCCATTAGTTTGATCAAGGTATATAGTAAGGATCATGTTTTTGTGCATAATGATTTACTAGATGAGTATTTGCATTCCTTTACCATACATGTGCAGGCCATTGCTCCAAGTAGGGGCACTCTTTAATGCAAAATTTATGGCCCATGGGCCATAAGCAGTGTTGAGCATGGCCACTCCCTAGGAGATTTTAGGGAGATGATATATCATTCAGGGTGTACTCCATTGGCACCCGACATCATTCACCTTCTACAAGCATGTGAGAAGACTATGGAAGCAAACAAGTGGTGGGGAAACCACTTACTATATCATGTTCTGAGGCAGTCAGGAGACATACTACGCTGGTTCCACATGTGGGACTATGATCATCCTCTGGTATTTCATATAGCAGATTATGTATTCTTGATTATGATCCCATACATTGATGATGTTATTATCATTATTGTGGGCATGATTGGAGGAATGATGCAAGGATCGAATGTGCCCATTGGGAGTGGGATTCTCCATATTTCTTATGCTTCATGTTGCAGGGAGAACATTGGGCAAACCATGATTGCTACATTAGACATTTTGTTTCCTTATGAGGTGAGCCATTGGCATCTCAAGAGTACTTAGGAGGATCATTTCATGGATGGATTGATTAGGGGACACTTGGTTCATGAGAAGTGATTATCACATGGATTTTTCACAAGGGAAGGAGGAGACGAGTTATAACACTCACCTTTACAGTTGCTTGAGGGCAAGCAACATTCGGGAGGGGAGGATTGTAACATTCCCAATTAGCTTTAAGCTAGTTTGAATATTAAATTTTGTTTTTGCTTCTTAGTTAGAAGAATAAGAGGGTAGGGAGACCCATAAATCTCCTTAGTAGGAATAAAATAACTCCTAATGCGAATAGGGGTCATCTAAGTAGCTGGATTAAGCACCCTTATGTACGAAAATGGGTTGGAGCATGTAGACTAGGTCAACTTTGACCAAATCAACAGTGCTGGTATGGAAGGAGTGGCATTCATTGAGGGACAATGCAGTTTTGGAGGGAGATTCCATGCATGGAAGTAGTGGCCTTAATGAGTGGGTCCCAAGGTGAGGAAGCTCACCAAGAATATAAGGAAGTGGATGGAATCCATAGAAGGCATGATTGATTATTATTATTTTTATGTTCTGTATGACTTGTTGCTCTCTTCTGTTGTTTAGCAGACACTGCAGTGCTGTTTAGCACAAGGGTGTTCCCGAGCGGGAATCCCACCTTCATCCTCGGGGGAATTCGAGTGCCCACTCAGGAGAAGTATTTGGGCCACATTTCCACATTCCGGCATCAAACCAAGCCACATATTTCTTCTACAATGTATTTTCTATTGAGGGTTTTGCTGTGTTGCAGGGTGCAGTAGTGGAGGTTTGGATTGGGTTATTTCTAAGCTAGTTTTCAGTGGAGGAAGGATTCTTTCCATTGGGATGTCAGAAAATAAGGTCCTTGTGCATTATTTCTACATTTGGCACTAGGCCAAGGTATTATTATCCCCCACAACATATTTTCAGTCTTGAACTGCGTTATTTTAGGGAGGAGTTGCAGGGGTGGTTGCATTGCATGATTTGGGGAGTGATTTCTTCAATGGATGGGACAACCTTTCATCCGGAGGATATATTGGGGAATAGCTACATACTTCTACATCAACTTCAGCCATATCTTCCCATTTATTTTGTTGCAGCAAACCTTCAGCCCTAGGGTTGCAGCTCATATTTGTATTTTGTGTGTATTTTCTGGAAACCCTCTTGGGTTGTCTTGGAAATGTGATATAGTGCCTAGATATTTATGTATGAGGCATATATCATTATTTTTACATCATTATGTTATCTCCTGTTGTAGCTATGCTCATTATGACTGCGCTGTAGCAGCTCTTCGGCATTTGGTATATTAGCAGCATCTCATTCTTGAGAGGGTTTATTCATTGGAGGTTTGTTGGCTCACATTGTATGATTTGTAGCTCATTGCATTGCACTATTTTTCTACTGATATGACTAACAAAATGACTCCATATTGGTATCATGTATTTGTACAATAATTTTCACTGTTATTCCCATTAATGTGTTCAATATTGTTGCTTTTCATGTTTAGGAATATTACATAAACCCGTATTCATTTTATACCATGATTCTCATGCTTTAACTCCAAAAAAATAGTGACATGAAAACCAAGAAGATGAGGTATATCTTGAAGTAAATAATTACCACAGATCTGCAACAAGTGCAAGCCCATAATATTTTTGAATATTGTGGTTGCAATGCCGAGGAACCTAATCGAAAAGTAATTTTGGATTCTCTAGATTATTTAGGATTTAAACATCTTTCAAATGAATATGTAGAGTGATTGTCTAATAAGCTTATCAAAAAGTAATTTTGGATTCTCTAGATTATTGAGGATTTAAACATCTTTCAAATTAATATGTAGAGTGCTTGTGTAATAAACCCATCTTTGTTTTAGACCATATTCTCATGCTTTCTATCCGAAAAAAATAATGACATGAAAACCAAGAATATGGGGGATATCATGAAGTAAAGATAGAAAAAATGTTGAAGTTGTTGAATGGTAGTTGACACGCAGTCATCCCAATTCATAGGCCCAAAATAACACTTTTTTGGCAACAATAATGGAGAGGAAAACATTGATGAAGTTGAGGAATAAAACCTTCTTTATTACACAATTTAAGACCACCATGAATATAGGGTGGAAGAGAGAATTACCACAGATCTGCAACAAGTGCACAACCCCATAATATTTTTGAATTTTATGGTTGCAATGCCGAGGAATCTAATCGAAAAGTAATTTTCGATCAGATTATTGAGGATTTAAACATCGTTCAAATGAATATGTAGAGTTCTTGTGTGGTAAACCAATCTTCGTATGTAGAGTGCTCGTGTGGTAAACCCATCTTCGTTTTAGACCATATTCTCATTCTTTCTATCCAAACAAAATAGTGACATGAAAACAAAGAAGATGAGGGATATATTGAAGTAAAAATAGAAAAAATGTTGAAGTTGTTGAATGGTGGTCATCCCAAAACATAGGCCCAAATTAACACTTTTGTGGCAACAATAATGGAGAGGAAAACATTTATGAAATTGAGGAAGAAGAAATTGTTATTAAAACATAGTTTTTTTTAATAAATGATAAAATATAATAAAAAAACCATTCCCATCATTTATTATCTACTCACTCCTTTATACTAGAACAGATAAGATACTCCAATACATAGAACTATGATTAAAGAAGTCACTAGAATTCGTTAAAAGCTGTTTAATATTTATTCTTTGTTCCTCTTTGATAAAGTCATATGTGAATTTAACTATTAGGCTTTGATGTTGGATTCTGAACCAATAACAAAGAGAAATAAAATTTAAGATATTTTTTTCTTTTTTATTTTAAATGGTTCCTTTGGATTTTGTACTCTAGGCTTGCATTTTGTACTTGAATTGGACTATGATCCATTTTAACAATTCTCAGCTTGTATCGGAGTGTTAGCACGCACAATTGTTTCATAGCACACGACAATAGGGAGCAGAATGTGCTATGAGTAACTGTCAAAAAAACATAATAAATTTTAGACTCGGAAATAACAAACGGATCTTCCTCCTACCTAACGTAGTCGGTTGGATGACTACATGTATCAAGTCTGTCTCTTGATGACAAGGAGTTGTCACATAATATGTTCTTCCAATCATTTATTTTTATTTTTTTAATTCTAGTGTTACAACTAATCTATCGCCCATCACCCATCTAGACTTTATCAAAGAAAATTTACATCCCATTTATGTTTAAATGAATGGTTTGAAAAAGTATAATACATAGCTTCAAATTCAAAAGTAATTTTTAATAAAGTTGTAGTAATTCACATTTTCTTCTATTCAAAATATTCCAGTTCATAGTTTAGGTGGAAAAATAAATCCATAGTTCATGGTTTGGGTGGGAAGCACATCTTTAAACACAAATTGATAGCTGCATAATGCCATGCACACAAAAGTGAAAGCAGGATTCTCATCCATTTTTTCTAGATAACCCAAAAAGGAAGGAGATTGAACATACAAAAACCATACAGCATACAAACAACAGAAAGAGAGCATAAATGCAGTCATGGGGCTTTTAAACCCCAATTGATAGTTGCGAAATGACATGCATAAAGAAGTGAAACTAGAATTCTCATCCATTTTTTTCAAATAACCTAAAAAGGAAGGAGATTGAACATACAGAAACCATACAACAAACACGCAATAGAAAGAGAGCATAAATACAACCATGGGGCTTTTATACACAAATTGATAGCTAGGGAATGCCATGCACACAGAAGTGGAAGCAAAATTCTCATCCATTTTTTTAAGATAACCCAAAAAGGAAGGAGATTGAACATACATAAACCATATCGCATACAGACAACAGAAAGAGAGCATAAATACAACCCTAGGGATTTTAAACACAAATTGATAGTTGTGGAATGCCATGCACAGAGAAGCCGAAGCATAATTCTCAACCATTTTTTTCAGATAACCCAAAAAGGAAGGAGATTGAACATACGAAAACCATACAACATACATACAACATAAGGAGAGAATAAATATTGTCTTGGGGCTTTTAAAAACAAATTGATAGTTGCAGAATGCCAGGAACACAGAAGCAGAAGCAAAATTCTCATACATTTTTTTCAGATAACCCAAAAAGGAAAGAGATTGAACATACAGAAACCATACAACATACATAGAACAGAAAGAGAGCATAAATATAGTCCTAGGGATTTTAAACACAAATTGATAGCTGCGGAATGTCATGCACATACCTGATAAGCTCATACACAAAACAAATATAATTGACATGTTTATTAAAATAGGTAATACACATACAGATAAAAAATGTACTCATGCATAACTGACACATTCACACATACACCACATAAGTGAAATATATATCCACTCACATAAGTGATATATTCACACAAGTAATCAATACACTCACACATAAACATCACTTTCACTCACTTATGCCACACACCTAAATACATGATCCACTTGCACCTCAAGGATACACTCACACTCACACATAAATGAAGCATTTAGCATTTATAAGACACACTTATAAATTGAAAAAATACTTAATGTATGACACATTAATAACACATTTACATACCTATAAAATATAATTGAATTGATAGTAACTTATATGTACGATTACATGTATATGAATGCATATTTATGTCCATATATACAAATGGAGGAAATTTTTATACACAAACATCATTTATATGCATAAACACCATTATATACACAAACAACATTTATATAACCATCTCATTTACCTCCATAAATATGTTAGACAAGTATCACCATATGTTCTATATATGGCTTGTGTGTGTAAGAATGCAACACTTACTATATATATAACGAGCATTCACATAAACAATATACAAATACCAAACCCACACTCCCACATATGTATTATAATATACTATCACATAATTACACAATGTCAAATTTAAATTTTGCATCATACACTTAACAAGACGAAATCTTTGAAAAATGGCGATGGTCCACATGGGAATGTGATCACAATCAACCTCGGGCCAGTTGTAATAAACCTACCCCTGACCGAATTAAGCCGTAGTATTTTGGTCCCAAACTTCAAAAAATAACGGGTTCACATTGCCAGGTTCACGGTGCATTGCATCCTAATACGGCAGCTCCGCCGGAATCTAACACATAGTTTTATGATAACGAGTTACGACAACAGCAAACGATAAACACAAGAAGTAAATAGTGGTTCTAATTTCTCGGTATTCACCACCTTTCATTGCAACTGTATGTTTCAGAAAACCCTGCGGTCAATTAACCATTGGGCCATGTACATATATATATGGATTGTTCTTCAACATCGGCAACCAGCTGCAGGTACTTCTGATCACTCTGTATTGTAAGTACAGTACAGCACAACATGGCTAAGCTATATTGGATTTCATAGACAAAAGTAAAATACTATCTAACATGTTTGGCATTAATTTAAGCAAGATATCCTCCATATCTATTTTAGTGTAGGTTTCAAAATATACAGAATGAAAATCATTTTTATTACTATTTTTATTATTATGATAGATTTTGGAATATATATAAAAAAAGTTATTTTATTTTTGTGGTAGATTCCAAAATATCTTTAAAAATTGAAATATAAAAAAGAATGGTTTAACACTCTCTATGAGTCAAAATATTCGGAATTCTACCATCCAAATATAATATTTTTTAAAAATCATTAAACTTATATTATGTTAAAGGCCCATATGATTGCTGACTCTTCATGTGCTGCTTGTGATAAAGTATGAGTGTGAAGTTGTAGTTTATTTTTTTAAGATTATGTAAAATTTTGGTAAAGATTTTTGAAAATTTGAGTTATAGTTTAATATTTTGGGTGTCTAAATTTTTTTTTTATAGTGCTGAATCTATTTCCATCATAAAAATACAATTCAAACACCTGATTTTTGAATTTTTTTTTATTTAATTCAAACACAGAAAAGTTATTTTTAAATTATTCTATTACATCTATAAACCATTCCTTAATATAAATACTTTCCAAATAAATTAATTATGTAATCAATGACGGTCTTTCCCCATAAAAATGTCATATGAATTTGACCCAAAAAAAAACAAACAACAAAAACTTGAAGTATCATCAAATTTTGTATATGGTGAAACGATGTCTGGATTTTGCCCGATACTACACGGATCGATCATTAAATTTTTTTTAAGGATGAGCTTTTGTTTTGTGTTACAGGAATCCAACAAACTATTGAAAAATTTGCTCGAAAGACTCAGCTGATTAAGACCACACATCCGGTTTGGTTGATTTGCCAATGCCACTTTTGTTCTCTCCTGTTATGCTCTGCACAAATAAACAGGTGTAGTGCATGTGAATTTCGTTGAAAATAAAAACTAGTTTGTCAATAAGTCGGTCATAAATGTATTTGGCGGTATATAATCACCGTTGGATTTTGGTAAACTAATTATCTAATTAGATAATATGTATCACTAATGCATCTCTGACCATAAACAAGCTGATTATTTGTTACAAATTGGCTTGTAAATATATACCACCATGCATTTAGGACCCTTAAACAAGCTAGTTATTTGTTGCGGATTGGCCACACTCGATGTATAAATTAATGGATTTCTCTAATTGGGTTTCCCACTGTTGTGGGGAATCAGCATTTCTTTTGTTTCATTCTCTTACTTGTACGAATGATATTTCTGATATGGGATTTGACTAGAGACCGTCTGTGTTTTGTAGAAGAATTAATGCTCCACAGTTGGAAACATTATTATATTGCATGCCTGCTATTTTCTTGCTTTGGACTTTTACGAAGCTGTTAGAGTACAATTATTCGAAAGATATGAGAGAGACTGCTCTACCTTATGACATGACAGTCAGTGGTGGGCATTGGAGATTAGATTCCATGGTCAATTGGCTCCATGGTTGGTTGTTGGATCCAAAACGTATTTAGAGTTTGACAATTTTTCAATTGGCTGAATGGTGGTTGGCAGCCAAACGTATTTAGAGTTGACCATTTTCCCTGAATTTGAATTTGAAGGGGTGGTTCAGTTGCACTATTTGAATTTGAAGGGGTGGTTCAATTGCACTCCTTTAAGTTAGTTGGAATCTGTTTTTATTATTATATTATTTATTTTCGCAGTAGTCTAAAAAACTTACAGAATAATTTAGGATTTGGTAAAGATTTTGATAAATTCCGGTAAAGATTTATTAGAATCTTGTTTACAGTTGTTAAACTTTAGTATTTTGGGTATCGTAAGGGTTTTTGATAATGCTGGATCCATTTCTACTATCAAAAATGCAATTCAAACACTCCAACTACCTGATTTTTTGAATTTTTTTTTACCAGATTCCTACAAAAAACTGTAGCTATTCTATTAGCTAGGTAAACAACTCCTTTATTTTTAGGAATTTATTATTGTATCTTTATTATAATTATTTTGTTTATAATCACATTATTTATTTATAATTTAATGATAAACTATAATATGTGGTTCTAAACTTGTCTATCTTAAAACAATGATGTGATTTATTCACAAAAGATTTTACTTAAATAGTGAAACATGGAAGCCTCCATTCTGAGACCAAGTCTTACTGATATAATTTTTTCCATTAAAAAATAATATTCTTAATAACATCTAATAATAAATGTGCTTTCTCATTCAAATTTAAAATCCATTCTCATTGAATAAGATGATAATAAAAATTTTAATTTATTATCATTATCACTACTATATTATATTTACGAAAGATTTGTATCAGACAAATCTACCCAAAAAGACCATTTCCTACAAGCTCAACCACAACCACAAAACCTAACCCCAAAAGTGTCAAGAGAATTGGACCTATAACCCCTTAATACTAACCCCAAAACTATAAATTAAATTAGTTTCATTCATATATATATATATATATATATATATATATATATATATATATATATATATATATATATATATATATATATATAAACTAACTTAAATCAACTTTTTCTCTTTTTTTTTTTAATTAATATGTTGAAAATTTTGAATATTTTTGGTACTCTCTAGAATTGTAACCAATTCATTAAGAATTTATTTTCTTCTAATTTATCATTTAAAATTTAAAATAATGGAGTAAAAGTTTTTCATTTAAATTTTCCCTTTTATAAATTACCAATTAATTATTTACATTACTTGTTTCCCTAAATAGTAATGAGTTTATCAATATTCACAAATTCAAATATAACTATAATAAATGTTTCGTGCATAATTATCGTGGAATAAGTTTGAATATAAATGCATGTAAACTTATTATGAACTAATAACAAATACATGATAAAAAATAAAGTAAGAATTTTTAAAAATATCTTGAAAATTTTGTAAAAAGAAAATAAAGATAAAATCATTTCAAATAATTGTAAATTTTAAATTCAAATCCAGTTAAATCTCCTTTATGATCATATATCTCTAAGGAATAAATTTTTACATATTTTAATGCGGTCTTACTAAATAATAATAATATCTTAATATAGATTAATTAATAATAACCAATAATAATATTGAACAACAAAATTTAATAAATATCACGACTAATAATATTAGTTATTAATTACCAATACCATATATATAAATTACAACACCAATTTGATTAAAATATTAAAATGTTTAAAAATAATTAAACAACACCTCAATTGCTATAATCTATTTTAATTAAGATTAATCAATTTTATAAGGGAATTAATCCTAATTTACATGATTGACCTATAGTAATAAATTTTATGACCTTTAAAATAAAAAGGCCTTCCACATCATATGCTTCTATACGTCCTTCTTTTTTTCTGTCGTTGTAATTGAGGCACTTAATCCGCAATAGTCATATAATAGATGGCTAGTGAGGTAATTTTGTCCGCGATAAGGGGTATTTTCATTCGAGAATAGTATTAAAAAAATGTCAAGAACGGATGTGATATATCGAGGGGGTGACGGGGAGGTAATTGAATTAAAAAAAGTGTTGGACATTTGTAAGAAAATTGTAATGCTCTCTTTCCTGAATTTATTAATGAACGATGCAATACATTAACTCATTAACGAATGATGCCATTTGTGAGTTATATTTTTAGTAATGTATTGGGGAAGTATATGTTAACTATTGGAATTAATTAACTATAAAATTATAATGGGGGATATGTATGCAATGTACTAAAAAATAACTGGATTTAATTAATTATAATGGGTGATATAGGTAGTATCTAATACACTTTAAAAAAATTATAATTCTACAAATAATATTATTTTTTGGTTTTTAAGTTTTTGTGGTTATTATTTTTTGAAGAGTTTCTAGATTTTTCATAGTATTAAAGAACATTTGTGGAAGTTTCGAATTTCAATAAGGATTCATCTTTTTTTTTTTCAATTCTTCATTCAATTGCCCTGAAAATAGATCCCGTTAAGTGTAACTATTTACAGTGATGTGCTTTGTAATCCTACACTCATTAAATTTCAAGGGAGAGTGACTAGTGAACCTCATTTTGGCCGTGGTCGTTATTTTCCAATTGGTCCATATGACATGATTAGAGAAAATGCATACGTTAGAACAAACTGCTGCATGAACATTTCTAGAATTGAGTTGTATAAATCGACAAAGGCCACCTCCAATGAGAATCTTATTCATTTAGCTTAATTAATTCAATATATATCTATTTCAATATGCTTTCTTGGTTCAACATACCTCTATGTTTATTAAACAAGTTTTCAGCCATGGCCACCATGCAATATATAGAGCAGATGAGTTTCAGATATACGATTGTAGGGGTGCAGAGAACAAAAAGACCCTCTTGCAGAACTGCCAGATGTGGAAAGACTCAGGTGTGAGTTGAGAGCAGGATACAAACATGTTTTAAAGCCCACATTTGACCATCTCGATTTTGTCTTCGCCAACAACTTTACATGCAAATGGAAAGAAAAATGGAAAGAAACATGTTGATTATGATCAATAAAGAGGGTACCAGAGTTTAAAAAACTATTGATAAGGTAAATATGCAGGTATAGGTTGAAAAAGATACCAATTTAAATAGAAAAAAGCATTTTTTTGGGTGATAAAAAAGGAAAGAGGCAGTCTAAATTATATTTATAAATGTGATTGATATAGATCTATAGAAATTTATAAAATACATCTAAAACCACATTTATCAATGTGACTGATATAAGATAGGGTTATATCTATTACGGAGCACATTAATAATTCTTAGATGTATTTTATTAAAGGCTAACTATTTTTAAATATATAAATAATAATATTTATATAATTATACTTATTATATTAACATTATTTTCTATATTAATATAATATTAATTGTTACATAAAATTTTGCTATTATTGAATGAGTGCAAAACCAGCAGTTCGCGCAGAACGATTTCAAGTTTCCTGCATTTTTTACTGAATTCAGCACCGTCGAGAGTTATCATATATACGAGGGATATCAGTCCTGGTAGGAAATACTGATGAGAAAATAAAATCTAGGGCATCTCTCATTACTGCATCAACATCTCAACGCCAAGCTAGGGCATGGAGGTTGTTTTGAAATCCTGATATGGTTTTGACGCCATGTTAGCATTTGTGAGTACTACCTCAAGATCTCGATGCCAAGTTAGGTCAAGGTTTGTGTTTTGAAATCATGATACGGTTTTGACGGGTTACGCAAGGAGGATCAATTCTGAGGCCTTTTCTGTGGCGCTTGATCATTTATGAGGCCTTGCCTGAGGCAATGTGTCAACTCAAAGGGAATCTCGGAGGCATGGTTGTGGTAATTTATTGTTTCTAACAAGGCTGGCGTTGAATTGATTGTGGCATCGAGGCTGGAATTACCCCTGTGAGGCAGCTAAACATTGAATCTGAGGCAACGAAGAAGTGAGAGAACCGACTATACTGCAGCTCCGCGGCTCTGGGAATATATATATATATATATATATATATATATATATATATATATATATATATCAACTTTTGGCTCTGCGGCTCTATATTTTTTCGGGTGTGCAGCTGATTTGGCTATACTGCAGCTAGGGAGATATCCAGGTTTGTTGATTGGATAGTATCTCCTTGTTTCTGTAGCTGGAAGGTGATCTGAAACGGTTATATTAGGTGCACACATTCCATATCTTTTTTTCTAATACATATCTACTTTCATGGGTATGAATAAATCACAGCATCTACCAAAGATTGTCAAAGGTGGACCTAGCATAATTAATACACACAGCTTTTATGAGTATATATAGTCTTTAGAGAAACGTAGAGAAGAAAGAGAATTCAAGCTACAAACAGAGTTAGAAGTCATGCTGGAAAATAAATTTACATCTCTTGAACACAAGATCAAAAAACAAATAGAAAATAAAGTAAAACTATTGGAGAATAAAATGGAAATAGTGGAGAATAGAAAAACAAAGCCAATATACGAACCAAACATCCCAACAAGGTGATGTTGATAATTTATAAATTCTTAAAATGAAGAACATGATTAAAGAACTAGAAGAAAATTTTAATAACAATCTCACCCTAAATAGTGTGGTAGGTAAATTAGATATCAAACACATTAAATGAGAAATGAAAAAATTGATAGAATTATACCATGAGCATAACAAAAGGGCCTTGAACCTTATAATCTTAGGTTTGAAAGACAAGGTAGATGAGGATACTTTAGCCATAGTCCATACAGGATTACATAATAGATTACAAATTGAAACAACATGTCTCACAGAAGCAACAAGGTTAGGGAAATTAACTGAGAATAAAGGAAGCCTCATCTAGATAAAGGTGAGCTCTACTAACCGTAAGTATGACATATTTAGTAAAACCTCAAGTCTAAATGGAATAGGAATATTTATAAATGAATATCTCATTCCAGAAGATAAAGATGAATTAAGAAAGTAGGTTCAAAAGGTAAAAGAAGCTAGATGGAAGGAAAATGGGCAATAATCATAAATAGAAAAGTTGTTATTCGAGATAGAAACCAAAAATTATAGTAATAAATAACAATTCAACATGCTCCATATTCTTTCTTGGAACTGTAAGGGATTTCCACGGAACAAAGGCCCCAAGCTAAGTTGGATCTCGAATGAATTTGATATTATACTGCTAGTTGAAACTTGGGAGCATGAAGAATCTAAGGTCCCTAACATAGATGGCTTTGTACTATGGTCAATACAGAACGAGCGATCCTACCGTAGAGACATTGGGGGTATAGTTTGCTACATTAGGAATAACATCTCCCCCCATTCTAGGCTTTATAAAGAAGACCCTTATAACCAATATATTTGGATAGAGATTACTCACATTAATGATAATAAAACCTACATAGAAATCTGTTATTTTTCCCCGATCCATTCTAACTTCAATAAGAAAAAAAATTTAGATAAAAATGGTCCTTACAATGGTTTAGAGAATGATATTTCTAGCCTAAGGAATGAAGATAATATCCTCTTAATGGGTGACTTTAATGCTCGAACTTCAAGAAACCAAGCTATTCTTCTAAGCAATTATTCCAACCCTAATCCTCTTTCGTTAGACGAAGACCTTACTCTAGCTAGACGGTACAAAAGAAGCTTTGAAGATATAGGGGAAAATTCGTTTGGGTCTGAGCTAGTCAAGCTCTGTAGTGCTCAAGATCTCATAATTTTCAACAGTATAAAGAAGTGGCCCAATTCTAGCTAGATGATCTGTATCCATGGGCTTGGTAGCAGTGTGGTAGACTATGTTATTTCCAATATCCATTTATACAACGATATAATAAATTTTGACATCTTAAACGACCACGAGCCTCACTCAGATCATAGACCTTTAATTGTCTCTCAATTTTGTCATGCATAAAGATCTCATTGAAGATAATCCTTATAGCCAAAAGAACTTAATCTTTGATAGAAATAAAAATGATCTTTTTCTAAATGAATTAAAAATTAATTTGCTTCCTTTATCTAGTATAGGCAACATAGAAGACCTCTATCATAATTTTACTACAACCCTCTCATATTCTATTAACAAGTTCTCAATTGAAGTTTCAAGTAATAAAATAAATAGCAAAACCAACCCTTGGTATGATAAAGATTGTAAAAGTGCGAGGAGAGAAATTAATGAAGTTGTTGATGACTCTCTTAAAATTAGCAAGATGAAAATATACAAAGCCCTAAATAAAAGGAAAAAAATGTAGTATATTCATAAAAGACAAGAAAATCTCTTACACCTCTTTAATGTAGCTCCTAAGAAATGCTGGAGGCAGATTATAACTAGAAAAAATAAAGATAATAAGAGAATTTCTTTACACAACTGGAATTCCTATCTTAAAAAGATTTATGAATCTCCAAATGTCATAAATAAATTTGAAACCCTGCTCACAACGGAAGAATTTTCCTCATTAGAAGACATAGATTTTGAGGTTAAGCTCCTGGAAAATGGAAAAGCTAAGGACATTCAAGGTTACCAGGTTGAAATCTTACCAATTGGAGGTCATGTCCTCATCCCTCACATCCACAAGATTTTCAATCAAGTAGTCAAGCAAGGGTTCCCTAAACCATGGACTCGGAGCCTCATTATTCCTATTTTTAAATGTGGGGATAAAAATAACCCCTCTAATTATCAGACAATTATGATTAGCCCTCTCTTAGCCAAGTTATATGGTATTATTTTGGAAAAGAAGATGAGCATATGGCTTGAAAGTGAAGGTAAGTGGGTTAAAGGCCAAGCGGGTTTTAGAAGGAAGCACTCTGTTGAGGTATAAAATGTATTTTTTTAGCACCTATTTATCCTACATTAATCATCAATTTGAGAACGAATTTTTGTTTCAAGAGTGTACTCTATTTGAGGCTGCAATTTGAGCTAAGTGCAATGCTGTGTGAGATGCAATACAATATTCTAAATACAAGAGTAAACGGATGCTAGAAAAGAAATCTAATTACAATAACATGAACTCAAATACTCTGAAACTTAACTATTCACTCTGCAAAGCATCAATCAAGGATACAGTAGTAATAACTCATTCCTTTAGAAATTGATGCAACTGAAATCAAACAGGAACAAGGTAATCAATTTGGGAACGAGGAAGCAATAACCAATGTTCTCTACAATTGACAGTCTTGATTGAAAGCAATTAAAGAGAAATATAATTTGAACTAAGAAAACTCTGTAAACTTAATGAGCTGGAAATGAACAACAAACTGTAATCGAATAACAATGTAAATAAGCAAGCTTTCTGCAATCTGAAACTAATGAATCGGAAATGAACGGCACACTGGAATTGAATAGCAAATGCTAACTAATGAATCAAATCTTAACTTAATGAAATAAACTAACCAAATCTGTTGAACACCAAACCCTGTTGACAACAAATGTTATTAAATAGCAACCTTAAATGAACAACAATCCAATGGAACAACCAATAGAGTTAAATATTGAACAACAAAGCTTTATAAGCGATAACAAGATGAATAATACAGGAATTAAGATCCTTGTTGAAATGGAACAACAATGCAATTCATTAAAGAAACACAGTAATACCAATAAGCAATTCAACATAAACTAATCAACTTTGAAAACGTAATAAAACCAAACACAATTATCACACAACGGTAATTAAAGGATAGAAATACAAACAACAGATCGATTCCACTAGGGCCGAGCCCGTAGCACCAGTGAAACACTGTTGGGTTACTACAGAGCTTGAAAGATGGAACTAAAATGCATCTTTGTATTAATTAAACATAAAAATTGTTTACAGCGACTGCTCTTTGACCACGAGAGTCAATAAAGTGCAGAATTACAAGAGGAATGTTTTAATCAATAATTTCAACTCCTTCAATCTCTAAAGGCGTTGCCTTATATAACAAATTCGACGGATAAGACAAGGAACAAGATAAGATTTGAACAACGATCCCTCAGGATCGAAAGATCCTGAGGGATTCGCTCCTTTTTTTTCTTTTGCTGGCGTTTGGTTTTCTTTGGCTGCCGACGTGCTGTTCCCTGTCTTCTCTTAGCTATGCGTTCGGATTTCTTTCTTTTTGGCTGGATATGGCCTATTACTGGAGGAAAAACAGTTACTCCTGCTTTAGCCTTGCCTCTGGTATAGTTGTTCACCTCGTTTGATTCATATTTTTAACAATAAAAGGCAATTTTTAGTTAATTTTTACAATAAACATAAGTCTTTTTTATTCTATCATAATTCTATAATAAATCACCTTTCTAGAATAAAAAGAGTTATGCTTAAAGGAAAGAATGAGAAAATACATGGTGAATTCATACCTTTTTCAACGCTCAACATACCTCCCTGCTTACCCTTTTTCATGTCCTCATGAAAACCATAGTTTACATGTAAAACAGTTAAAGAATAAGCTGAATATGGTTTTTCATCAAGAGGCCTAAAACCATGATTTGCAACTAAAGCTTCGAAGACATGCCATGTCTCTCCTTCAGGTATTTCATAAATGGCTTTATAATCTGTTGCAGGGTACCATGCAATGGGGCTTCGAAACCTACACCCTAGCTAGAATGGGCCTTCCCTCAAGATGAGGTTGCTATAGAGAACCAAGCGGCCAGCAGCTAATCCAAATTTTTTATAGTTAAATGGCTCTCTATTTTGAATATTCCAATTGGAAATCCCCCATCGCACTTTAGCTGTTATGTAGGCCTGGTCTCTAATAGATAGAAAATATTCGACCCCATTCAAGACAATTTCTTTATGGATAGGCCCCAATGCTTGGATAACAACCTCTCTTGTCATGAGGCTCTTCTGCCTAGCCCATAATTGCAATGGGTGTTTTGGTTCACTCTTAACCCACAAGTCTAACTCATTTTCTTGCCTTTGGAAAACATTATAGGCTTTGAGCCATTTTAACTGATTAATAGCAAATGAAATAAATGCTTGGTATTGGATGTCACCCACAAAAGGGTTGGGATTTATCTCAATTTCATTCTCCAATATAAGATTATGCAAATAAAACTCACAAAGGAGACGTTGTACCTTAACCCATAGAGTTTACAGCATTTTACAAAATCCTCTACAATGTTTAACTATATAGACTTTCTTGCCCTAACTGCTTTAATTTTTAACTATAAATATCTCTCTAATAAAAATAAAGCATAATTCTTGGCAGGGAATCTACAAGCTAAAACATCTGTGTCTAATGAGCAGAGAGCATCCATTCGATTCCGAGCTATTTTTAATTTATTCATTACCTTTTCAGCCTTCTCCTCTGCCTTCTGATACTTCTCATATGCTTCAGCCTCTGCTGCATGGATGCTCTTCATCTGCTACTGCAAATCATGGTATTTTCTTCTAGGGACAGTGTCTTCTTCAAGTTTTTTCCTTTCCTGCTGAGCCTATGCCAACTCCTCTTGGAGTTTGGCTATAGTAGGATCACTAAAAGTGTTTTGACTACATGCTTTTACACTTTCATTTGAGGTTGTTGCATCCAGAACAGTTGTATTCGGAACAACTGCCTGTTATTCCATATCTTCATGATTAGGCTCAGCCTGGGTTTCCATAGTCTCTAGAACTTGGGGCTTTGTTTTAGTGGCCACTTTCCTCTTTTTTGGGGCTTGTTTGGTGACTATGCTTCTCTTATTTGGGGTTTGTTTGGGTATTTGCTTCATTTTAAGAACCCTAATAGTCTGCCTAAGTTGTTCCACTAGATTTTGAAGCTTCTGTCGTTCCCTACGAAGTTTCTCAATTTCAGTTACTTTCTTTCTCCTCCTTGTTGGAGCGGTTGTTCCTTTTTCTAAACCCAATTGCTTAGCTGGGGTTTGCTTCTCAGCAGCCGTTCCTTCGGTTGGGATTGCTTCCCTATTTTCTATGTGGAGCACTTCTTCAGTATTCATACGCTCCCGACTGCATTCTTCAGGGGTAATAACCCCAATTGGCTCTGCTGTTCCCTGAGAATTTTCAGTTTGGAACACTATTTTAGTGTTCACCTCTTCCTGTCCACACTTCTTAGGGGAAGTAACCCTAGCTGATTTTGTTGTTTCGTTAGGGTTTCCTCTTTCTATTTCATCCGGCATTCCCTCAACTGTCTCTTTATTGGTAACAGCTTGCTCCTGCAATTGGTTGATATCAACATTAAGGTTCAGCAGGCTGTGGGGTTGCACATATTCGCTCATGTTGGCCAAAATTTGGGCCAATTGGTCCTCTTGCAAAGGGATTTGTGGTGAACTTGCAGTGGTGGTTTCGGGAGGCTCTTCTCCCTCTCTTTCATTCTCACTGCTGCGATTATCTTCTTCCTCTTCACAGGTATGGTAACTACCTTCTTCCTCATCAGAGTAGCGAATCTCTTCCTCTACACTAGTATGAGGACTTCCTTCTTCTTCCTCCATTCCCTCTTCTTCATCATTTCCTTCTCCTGTGCTGCTTTTTTCCTCACCACTGGTGTGGTGACTTTGTTCCTCACCACTGGTGTGGTGGCTCATTTATTCTTCATCCTCATCAGTGCGGTGACTCCCTACTTCAAGTTGTGGGGCCTGTTCATCATCCAAGCTGGGCAATTCCAAGTGCTGGCTGCTGCTTCCCTGAAGGCCTTCTAACATCCCCCTACTTATTTTTAATCGGGAGGATTGTCTACGTTTTGATGGCTCTGCTGCAGTGCTAGCCATTCTCTTATGTTTTTGGGCAGGTAGGGCTAATCCTCCATCAATCGAAAATATCAGTTCTTCCCAACTGGTCTGTTTTTGGGCAAGGCTGTAACTTACTATCAATCTGATTAAGCAATGGTTGCTTACCACCATGTCTGTGTGACGAGATTTTCTTATACTACGAGAAACATCATGTAGTAAAGAATTAAAAAAATGCAGGCAGGTTTATGGTACATTTCTGTTTTAACACTGCTAATAGCTTAAGGTGGCGAGGTCTTACCACATCTTTCCTCCCATCGCATGTTATGTAGGCCTGGATTACTTTTTCCAACTTTGTCCATGGTTCTCCCAACGATGCTGGCTGAAATCCTTTCCCTTTGACAACTAGGTTCTACCCTTCATCTCAGAAAAGGTTCATGGCATATTGGAGTTTCACCTTCTTATGGGTCCATATGGATCCTTCCGCTGGTAGACCAGACACCTCTACAATTATTTCATCTGTTACTACTATCTGTCTACCTTTAACCATGGAGTAACCTTCCTGCAAATTTTGTAAAAACTCGATAGCTACTGTTTCATGAGGTTGTTGTAGCCTTGTGAGGTATGTAATCCAACCCAATTTTTCCAGAATTTCTCATGCAGCGCTTGAAACAACTAGCACTTGCGGCTCACTACGAATTGATCGTCCTCCCATTTTACCTGCACACTGTTAATTCCTTACAAATTCACAGAAATGTAATGGAACAACACAACACATTATTTAGTGAATATCGAAATAATACCGTTAAGCCTTTGATATTACTAAGAATATAGGCATTTAACCTGCATGCAGACATTAAATGGAATCTGCACCCCCTTGAAGGGTGATAGGTTGTCCTCGACCGTCAAATAAGAGAGTAAAGGACTGCACAATAGTCATACAACATTTGAACAACATACATACTTATGATACGATAAAAAATGATTACATTACTGAAATTGATGCATAATATTAAATTGCGAATAGATATGGAAACGTTCATACAATGATTTGAAGATAATGGAAGGGACAACTGATGTAAAAACAAGTACTTATGCGGTCATTGCTCTCATGAACTATTATGATCAGGTTATGAATAATTTTCATGTGTAATAGGTTCAAAACGAAGGATTTAAAGGGATCCTCTCATTTGATCTTATGTAAAGATATAAGAAAAAGGTTCATCCTTACTATTGATTTGAAATGTGTGACTCCAATACCATCAGCAGAACTCTGTTGCCCACAGGTGTCTATAACCTTGAAAAAGTTTCTTTTCACCCTTGGAACCATTATCCTTTATTTATGCCTAGGGAAGTGCTTTGTAATGTCATGATGGAGGCCACTGTGCTAGCTTGGGAACCAGATGAACCACAATGCCATTCACCAAGAAGAAGTGAAAGGTGGATAGGTTGGCTCATGATGAGACCTCCTGTTCCATGGACTTTTTATTATTTTTTATGAGTTTCCCATTGGACCATATCCCTAGTGTGGTGGCCATAATGGGAATTCCACTTCACTGCTTCCTTATGATCATGGTAGGCTGGCTCTTGATGAGACCCCCCATCCTCCATCTGCCATATCATAGAATTGTTAATAATTACATAATTGTTTTTCCTTTATCCTTTTTTTTTTTTTCATATATAGGACTTCCCTACTTATATATAGAGGATGGCTCAACACTCCTTAATAGTAGGGATGATGGAAGAAGTTTGGACATCTAAATGGAAAAAGATATGCCTTTATTCTTATTTAATAAATAAAGATCAAAGAGATATAGCTCAGGGAAGAACTAGCATGATAAAAATACCCGATCATATTAATTTAAATGAGAATAAGGACAGTAAAGCAATATAAATGGTTGTGTCCTTTCCTTTTCCTTATCATTGCAAAACTATTTCTTAAAAATAACAATTTCTCTTGATTTGCTGGTTTCAGTGATTTCTAATTTGTGTATCCTTACATAAATCATGTGTTTTCCATCAAGAGAGTCATGACGAATTCATAAAATTCCTCAAAATGCTGTTCAAAATCAAGAAAAAAAATACTCAAAAAGTGTTGTTCCTTTAGAAAGGAACAACAAAAACAATCTACGAAAATGTTGTTCCTTTGGAAAGGAACAACAAGAAGACAGGCGGAAAATTTGTTGTTCCTTTGGAAAAGAACATCAAAAAATTGATGTTCCTTTGGAAAGGAACAACGACAACGCGCAGCCAAAAACTGTTGTTCCTTTGGAAAGGAACAAAAAAAACACTCGCAATCAAACTGTTGTTCCTTTTGAAAGGAACAAAAAAAACGCAGCAAGAAAAGTCTGTTGTTCCTTTCGAAAGGAACAACAAAAAGAAACACTCAAATGCTCTATTTCTTGAGAGAAATCACTGTTGTTCCTTAAAAAGGAACAATAAAGAAAAAAACCATTATGTACAAATTTCAAAATAAAGAAATGATTCAGAGACTGGGTGCTGAGGAGGAGTTTCCTCCCTCAGCAAGAATCTGCATGGTGGAATCTTCCCGTAATTTTTGGTAAAAGGATTCCCGATTAAGCGATTTATGGTAAAGTCGCACTCGATGACCGTTTAGTTTGAAGGAATGCCCAGATCCATCAATGGTGGTTAATGTGATGGTGCCATTATCATGCACCTCTTGTATTTCGTAAGGTCCAAGTCATCGTGTCTGGAGTTTTCCTGGGAAATCCTGAAACCTGGAATCATATAGGAGTGCCCAATCTCCTTCATGGAATATTTTCTCTTTAATGAGGGCATCAAGCCATTTTTCTCTCTGTTGTTGAATTAATGCAGTGTGTTGAAGAGCAGAGAGCCTAATTTCATCCAACTCATTGATTTGTTGTAATCTTCTGACCTAGGCTTCATTTAAGTCTAAACCCACCTCCTGGGCTGTTCTTAATGTATGAATTTCAAACTCTATCGAAAAGATGAGCTCTTTTCCAAATACCAATTGATATGGTGAATACCCCGTGGTACCTCTCCATGTTTTTCGATATGCCCACAAGGCTTCGGGTAATTTATAATCCCAGTCTCGTCTTTGTGATGCAACTGTTTTTGTCAGTATAGATTCGATCACTTTATTCGTGCTCTCTACCTGGCCGTTTGCCTGTGGGTGATATGGGGTTGTAATTTTGTGCTGGATGTGGTAATTCTGTAATGTTTCAGCGAGTTTATTACCTACAAATTGCGGTCCTCCACCTGTGATTATGTCCCTTGGGAGGTCGTATCGCATAAAGATTTGGAAAAGTAATTGTATTACAGAGTCCTCTGTAGCTTTCGAAAGTTCCTCTGCTTCAACCCATTTAGTGACATACTTAGTCACAACTAGGATGTATGTTCTTTGGTTCGATGGGGGGTTAATGGGAACAAAACAATCGAGCACCCAACGTTAAAATGGTTCAATTACTAATTGTGGGTTCAAATGCATTTCGTTGGACTGTCCAGGGCGACCCGCCCTTTGGTAGCTATCACAGGCTTGCAAATTTTTTTTAGCATATTTAAAAATTGTAGGCCAATAGTAGCCTGTCTGTAAAACCTTCTGGGTAGTTCTACGATCTGCAAAATGTCCGCCACACAGCCCACCATGGCATGCTTTCAGAATATCAAATACTTCGTCCTCTCGGACGCATCTCCTGATTTTCATATCTGACCCTTTATGAAACAAGTAGCTCCCAATCCAAGAGAATCGAGTACTACACTATATTATCTGTTTTCGTTCATTAGGCGTTAGATGTTTTGGTAATTTACCTATTGCTAAGTAATTTTCTATATCAACATACCATGGGGTTCTAATAGTAACAGCGAACAAATGTTCATCTGGGAAGTGATCTTCGACTGCTGCTGCATCTGTTGGCTTCGGCATTCATGACAGGAAATCAGCTACAAGGTTCTCTTTTCCAGGTCGATCTTTAATTGTGATATCAAATTCTTGCAATAAAATCAACCATCTTGTCACTCTTCCATTTGTAACAGGTTTATTTGCTAAAAATTTAATGGCAGAGTGATTGGTATATAAAACTACAAGATACCCAATTATATAATGTCTAAACTTATTTACAACATGAACTACAACTAAAAATTCCTTCTCAGTCACAGTATAATTTAATTCAGCAGGAGATAGATTTTTTCTAATATAATAGATTTCATATGGTTTCTTATCCTCTTCCTGCCCAAGCACTGCTCCAATGGCTGTGTCTGAGGCATTAGATGAAATTTGGAATGGAAAATCCCAATTTGGGCCTCTCAGCACTGGGGTTGTTGATACAAGCTTTTTCAGATCCTTGAAAGCATGGTCACATTTATCTGTCCAAATAAAATCAACATTTCTTGTTAGTGCATATAAAGGTTCAGCTATTTGAGAATAATGTTCTATAAATCTTCTATAATAACCAGAAAATCTGAGAAAGCTACATACCTCTTTTTGTGTGGTGGGTGTAGGTATTAACAAAATTATCTGAATTTTGGCTGGATCCACCTGAATTCCAGCTGCTGAAATATAATGTCCTCAGATAAGTCCTTCGGTCATCATTATATGACACTTTTCATGGCTGAAAGAAAGCCTAGTGTCAATACATCTTTGCAACACCTTTTCTAAGTTTTCTAATGTTGGCTCAAAATCATCTTTGTAAGGTGTGAAGTCATCCATATACACTTCGAGCCCTTCATTTATTAAGTCTGAAAAGATGTTGAGAATGGCCCTCTGAAATGTAGCAGGGGCATTGCATAGGCCAAAGGGTAAAAATTGATAGGAAAATTTCCCCCAAGGATAGGTAACAGTGGTTTTGTCTTGGTCCTTAGGTGAAATCTGGATTTGATTGTACCCACTAAAGCCATCTAGGAAAGAAAATAATTTCTTTCCTGCCAATGTATCTAATACTTGGTCAATGAAAGGAAGGGGAAAGTGGTCTTTCTGGGTTGCTTTGTTGAGTTCTCGGTAATATACACATATTCTCCACTTCCCATTCTTCTTTGGTACCACTACTAATGGGGAGAACCAGTTGCTATCAGATATTGGGTAAATAAAATTAACATCCAACAACTTTTGTAATTCAGCTTTCACAATATCTTTAAGGTGAGATTTTAGTCTTCGTTGGGGTTGGTGAATGGTTCTCGCATCTTTTTCAATATAGATGTGGTGTGTACATAACTGGGGGTCAATTCCCTTCATATCTGGATAATCCCATGCAAAGGATCCTTTATATTGCTGTAGTAACTGGATCGTCTTCTTTTCTTGTTCAGCAGTCATATTTTTGTTAATGTTTAAAGTTTTGCCTGGTTCAATTTCCACAATCTTACTATTGTACATAGAAGTAGTGGGTATTATTTGATCAGGAATGTATTTGAGGGGATCTTCTTCTTCTTTATCATCAAATGCTTCCTTGATCATGTGACAATGTAGATGGGATCTGATTTGTGGTTTGTTAATGAAACTATTAATTATATCATCCTCTGTTTGATCTTTAAAATCGAGGGCATCTTCTATGGTTAGTGGTGATCTCATATTTTCCATAAGATATGATATAGGTTGCTTCCTTGTTTTGATTATTGATAGGATTGGTTAGGCTGGGGGATATAAGGATAAATTCTTGACATAGTTTCCCCTTGTTATTGTCATGTTGCCTTGTCGGCAGCTAATGTAAGCATCAACAGTTGCCAACCAAGGTCTATCTAAGATTAGCGAGTGTCCATCTAGCCGCTTCTTTGGATTGATAACCAGGAAGTTAGCAGGGTACTCCCAGGAATCTACAGATACCATTACATCTTGAAGTGTACCTTCCGATTTGACTACCGATCAGTCAGCCAATTCTAGTAAGGTTGTTGTTGGATCTAATGATGTAATGCCAAGTTTTTGACAAGTGGTGGTTGTTAGGATATTAATTGCAGCTCCCAAATCAACTAAGGCATTTGGAAATGATTTCCCATTGATTTGCACCGTCACTATAGGATTGATTGGGTCTTCATATTTTACAGGTGTTTCCATTCCTGATAATAAGTCAGATAGAGTACCGACTACTTGGATAGTTGGGTTAGTTGTTGTTCTCCTCTTTGGATTCTTTATACATAATTCCTTAATGGTTCTTGCATATATAGGAATGTCTTAGATAGCTTGGAGGAGAGGGATTTTTATACACAATTTTTTAAATTCTCCTAGAAGATCAAAATCAGGATATTCTATTGGGTGAGGTATAATTAATCATTCTGGGAATGGTGGAGAAGAGGTGGTTGCTTTTTGTGGAGTTTGATGTTGATTTTGTTGTTGAACCACCTTCTCTTTTTGCAATGTTTGTTCTATAGGTAACAGATCTTCAGTGTGAACATTTTTTTCTCCCTCTGTTTCTACTATGCGCCTAGATCTCAATAGAAGGTCATTACACTCCCTCAGTTTAGTTTCTAATTCTGGGGGTTCCATTATTTGGATAGACTGAACTGGCCTATTGTTTGGGTTTGGGTTGGGTTGGGCTAGGAGTTGTGGTCTTAAATTGGTTTGGGGTTTTTGTGGCAATGTATAGGGGGTTGGCAGTGTAGGTTGAGAGAGAGGGATTGTTCCAGCTGGCTGATTTGTAGGTCTTTTCCAGTTTTACTGCCAGGCTTGAATCTGCAAAGTGGAGGGGCCCCATTGTGTTGGATAAGCATTGTTTTTCCAAAACGGTGGCCAGAAAGGAAAATTTGGCCAATTAGTTTGGTTTGTTTGATTTCGCCATGATGATGTAGGAAATGGCTGTTGTGACCAATTGGGGAAAGGTGGATAATTTTTCCACATTCCATTATATTGCTGAGCATTATATTGAGGAGGCTGAAAAGAAGAGAATGGATCAATTGGCATACCTGATTGTCGTGGCTGCCATTGTCGGCGTTGATTAAGTAAGCATACAACTTCTAATTCTTCTTATGCCTCTTTATAGACTTCTTTTAACCCAGGAAGTGAGGGAAATCCTTCTGTGGGGTGATATTTTGTGCAGATGGCACAAAATTTGATTATATCCAGCAGGCACTCTTTGTGGCTGCGTTTCTTCCTACACTTAGGACAGAATATTACCAAGTTTTGTTCGGCTTCTGCTTGATTTTGTTTGGCTTGCATAATTTTGAACTGTGTTGTTAGGTTCCCTAGAATATCCGTTTTAAAATATTCCAACAGATTTCCAATCTCTGCACAAGTTACGCCTTCACTGGAGGTCTTATTATCCCTTGTGATCATGTCACGTTCTGCTGATTTTAGCCTTGTGCTGCCTCTCGAGCTCCTGATACACAAATCAATAATGTTAGCATAGCTTTCCTGATATATATCACCTTTTCCCATAATATTCAATGTTTCAACCCATTGATCCTTCATCCCCCTAATTAATGTAGTTTTCATCACATTATCAGGTAAGGGTAAAGATGAATAAGGAGATCTCTGGAGGTTGTAATGAAATCGTTCCACATATTCTTCCAGAGTTTCATTGGGTTTTGTTTTCATCTGAAATATTTCATCTTTTAGTTCTCGGGACCCGCAATAATCTTGATATTTCTTTAGAAACAGAGCTTTCATCTGATCCCAATCATTTATAACCCCTCCACCTAATCCCATAAACCATCGTAAAGCTGATCCTTTTAATGTGGAAGGAAATAATTTTAATTTTTGGGGATCGGTGGTATAGTCATACCCCCTGCATAATACATCGAATTCAAACATAAATGCATCTGGATCTTCTGATCTCAAGCCATGGAATGTAGGAATTTATTGAAGAGGAATGGCTTTCATAGGTGCATTAGCTCGGCGTGTCCACAATGGGATATTGCGTGCTGTGGAAGTTTGTTGAGGTGTTTCTCGTTTTGGTTCACGGCCATTTGATCAAATATGTGCCAATATCCTTCGGGATCTCAAGGGAATTCCTAGGCTAACTAGAAGGAATAGGAATGACCTATGACAGCACTCCCTTGATCGCGGAATAAGTGTTCCCTACTCGGCCTACTTGTTTGGTCGATTTAGTGTGTCCTAAATTGCCGCATTTAATTGTCAATCCAGGAATCGTAGGTCGATGAAGTGCGGCGCACTGCATGTGCAAGATAACCTCTTTCTTATCTTTTTTGTCGTTTTATGGTCTTTCCCAAGGTGAAATGGAAATTCTAAAGTGAGAAACAAGCTTGGTTATAATTGTTCAAGGAAGTGATATCCCTATAATGATTTACCAATCTCGAAACTTCAAAAGAAAATTGAAATTACAATGACAAAAGAAAAGTAGCTGTAAAATGGAAAGTCTCGTTAATCTAATAAATCAAAACAAGAAACTAGTGAATATGAAAACTAAACTATTCTTGTCAGCTATACTGAACACAAAAGAAACTATGCTTATGGAAATTCAAAATTGCAATGAAAGAAATCTAAACCAGATTACATCAATTCATTTTCCTCGACCCTTCATCATTAGACCAGCTTATGACTCATGGAAGTAATCATAAACAACTGTGTGTAATCGATATTTAATTTGCGTAGAAAAGTAAACTAATACTAAACCATACACATGATTCAATCCCTCGCCATCAGCATTGTGGCTTTCGGAGGCAATTGAAGATGTCATACATGATTCAATATGTTAAGTTTGCAGAAAAGAAACTAATACTAAACTACACACTTCATCATGCGACCTCACCATCACCGACTCGGCTTTGTGGCTTTCGGAGGAGCGAAGACGCTATGAGCAGACTTAATATATCTAATTTTGCGTAAAGAAACTAATACTAAACTACACATTTCATCATGCGACCTCACCATCGGTCCAACCGTGGCTTTCGAGGAAACTGAAGACACTATGAGTAGCTTAATATGTCTAATTTTAACTACCGAATCAGATAAACAAAACTGAAATGCACAAAACAAAAGTCGAAGTTAAACAAAGGTCGTGAAAGAAAACTAGCAAATAGAATAATATCAGTTTCATATCATTAGCGAAAATACTATGAAAATGCCCCCGGGTGTCTACCTAAAACTCGCACAAGAAAATGCGATCGTTGTCTTAACAATCATAAAAACATAAAAAGACAGGAATGCAATGGAAATTACGAAATGTGTGAACGAAAATAAAACAACTATGAAATATGAACATGTAATGGGTTATGATACAATGATCGCTTAAAGAAATGAAATGAAAAATATATACATTACATACACGAACCTCGACTGGCGAGCGGGAGGGCCCTCTACGCGACTGCGGTATGATCTTCAAACACGAGTTAAGTTATGAAACAGAGTTCTTCACATTAAAAAAGAAAGTTATTACAGTGAGTGGTATTACTGGCTCAAGGCGGCGTAATCACCACATAACGAGTACGCACATCAACTTAACAACTAACAACTATCAACTCACATTCACTAACTCTACGTGCGTGTGCAAACGCTCTTTATAAAGGCAATAAAATGCATATCAAGCTTTCTGAAGTTTATGATAGCAACTAGACGTGCAAACCACTGGTACACGGATTTAGGAGTATGCCCATGTTGGGAAAGACGGATCTACGGAAGGTGGGCGCTTAAATTCAACTTCGAACTTTGCACAGATGTCAATTAACTTCCACAAGCTTGGGAAACGGCCGTATGGATGTTTCTATGCCACGAAACGAGTCCAACACGACATAGAACTCCACAGCTTGACTTCCACGTGGATGGCTGACATGCGGCTTTCCTTGACGAATTTCATTGAACCAATAGGACACGAACCATGTCCTTGTCATTCCTAGCTCTGCACATGTGGCTTGTTTCTAATAGTTGACACTGTAACATTGATTTCCACAAAATAGCTACGTGAAAGATGAGTTGCCGTAAAGAAAAGTGACAAGTTTCCCTAGCCCGTATGTAGACAAGATCTAAATCAAATAGAAAACACACAAACATAATTAAAAACCATGTTAGATACCCTTTGCACATGATATTGACAATTTTGGAGGTTTAGGTGAGTGAAAGAGTATATGGAAAAGTGTATGGAAAAGAGACAAATTCGGACTCAACATACCCCCATCACGAAGGTGTTGCATGTCCTCATGCAACCAAAATTTTCGACACTCTCTCTGCTCCAAGTCATGTGCCTTGATACTTCAGCCAACACATCTAACCCCCTTCTCTTCTTCTTTGGTACTCGCCATCATTCTGGGTTCTTCATGAGGCACCCGAATTTGATATTCTACAAGTGCTCTCCGCTCAATTTTTGGCATTTCCTTTTAGCTTCTTATTTTTCTTTTGCCAAATACCCAAATGTACATATAGTATTGTCATGGATAATCTTGTCCGAGTTTTGCCTTGCTCTTTGAGTGTTTCATTTTCATTTTTGATATGCCGATTCAAAAGCTCAAGCTCAAAAAATCTCCCGTTTTAATGGCTCGAACCAAGTCATCCCGCAATGTATGAGGCTGAGTAGAAGAGGTGCTTGGACTCGTGGCTGCCTTCTCCGAGGATTCTATATAATCATAGACCTCCCCGTTGTTTGGGGTCTACTTCGCTGTCTTCTTCATTGGGTACGTCCTCAAAATGCTCGCAAGGAGAAATTATGTTCAAAATTTGGTGAGGAGAACTTTCATCAATATTTTGTCTGAGAATAAGATGGGAGCACACTCATTGCTCGAGTTGGGAGTGAAAGGAGTCAGGGGTTCACTAACCGGTCAGAAATGGACTATGGTCGTTGGAGACTCGCATTAGGATGTCTCTTCACCCAAATCAATGAAATGAGGACCTTTAATTTGTGTTTTTCTCGAGTTTTTCCCTTAAGCCCGCTACTTCTCCTCATATGTCTGTGGTACACTACCTCTTTTGTTCTTGTTTTCTCGTTTTTGCCTTCTTAGAGTAGAGATGATTGTTTTTGAAGAAAAAATTAATCTCTCGAATGAAAATTTGGTGATCTTCTTTTTCGAAGAAGAGGTTTTATGGACAAATGATCTCAACAATTTCTTTCCCTTTTGATATTATTGGCTTCTTAATTTTGATTTCCTTCTTCTTCCTTTTACCAATCTCTCTTCCCTATCATTTTTCTTCATAGTAATAGTAGAAGTATCTTGGATTTCATCTACTCGTTTCTTTTCCTTCTACTTCTTTTTATTTGTCAGGCTAGCCGCGGAACTTCACCATGTAGGAGCAACTTGGGTTTCAACATCCATTTTCTTTCTTTCTACTCCTTCTAATTGGATTACCTTCAGGAATTTCATAGGTTCTTCAAAGAAGTTTCTTACTAAGAGTGTTCCCAAGTATCTTCTCTTTCTTTTAGTTCCTTTTCAATCAAAATTTTTATAAGCCCATGATGATATAAATGAGGCTCTACATCTCCCTAGGTGTTTTTGCACATCATACATTTTCTTCAAGCTATTGAATAGGAAATAAGGAAGATTGAGAGTTTGGTTTTCAAGGAAATTCATCAATATCCTAGTATGATACATGTACATAGAGCCAAAGCGGCCTTCACATGTGATAAATTTCTGAACAATGAGTAATAAAGTAGCCCATTCATCTTTTGTGCATGCACTCGGAATTCCTCTCTTTGAAAAGCAAGTGATATCCATACTCGATTTGGAGGATTGTTCTCACGTGCCTCATCACCCAGATACTTTTGTTTTTGAACCACCGTTTCTCCTTCCCCGAAGAAGCTATCGTTTGTCGCTGCTATTGATGCTTCATTAACCAAAATTTGAGGTCTCCCACTGTCGGCTCGAGCCATCAAATGATCTTGCAAACGCTTTTGGTAATTTCTCCGTGGTAACTCACGAATTTCTGAATAAAACGCAGCCATTTAGCTTTTCTCAACATCTCTTTTGCTCGTGGAAATCCCTCTATGAACTTCGGTCCTTCCGACTCTCGCCCTTAATAATTTTCCCCATTTTGCTTCTCCGTGCTGCTATGCCTTGCCTCGTGAGGGTTTTAAGCGGAAGTGGAACGATGGAATATACGGAGTCGAGCTACAATGTCTGACAGGGGATGTTGTCACAAAACGGAAAATGAGCACCATACACAAAATGGAATAAGGCTGCGGGTGAATATACTGGAATGAGAGTGAATAAAAGGAACGGAATGGAGTGAAACAGGGAATGAGAATGAGTGAAAGAGTGAGGTTTTGTAACACGACAGAGAAACGACAAAAGAAAGTTAACAAAGTGTAATGCATTCTGCCGCATTTTGAATTTTTTGGTGGTCATGGTGTCATAAATATGAACACGTTTCAATCAATGATTATGGAGTTATGCGGCTTGTAAGAGTCCTTTGTCAACTCAAATACGTATCATTATCTTCGGTGGGCTATTTGAACATGAGTAAGAGTCGGAATTTCAATAATGAAGCCGTTTTGTGAATAAATGCAAGAGGATAACATAGTAGATCGTGGAGGGTTACGGACTGTCGATAGAATCATTGCGCGTTATGGGTAGAGCTCATAGTTTAAAATTACATAAAAATGTGTCTTTTATACTATTTGAAATAAACTTTATTCATACCTTTGGAATCCTTGCTTTTGCCCTTGGTCTTCAGACCGATTGATCTTCATTAGTGTCTTGAATGTCCCATTGATCCTCTCCGCGCATTTTATTTCATGATTTTATGAAAACAACAACTAACCGTACATTCTTTTTGAAAACAAGAGTAGTAGCACTAGCGAATACGGCTTACGGCTGCAGGAAACCGGAGTCGCCCGTGGAAACGTATGTCGACGCTATTACTTGGCTGAAATAGAAATGAACAAATGACAAATGACCGGATGGAAATGGTCATAAAAAAGATTTTTATTGATGGAATGGATGAGATGAAGTGGAATGAAGTGAAATGAAATGAAATGAAGTGAAATGAAATGGAGTGGGTGGTGAGATAAAATGAAATAAAAGACATAATTTTTTTTGGAAAAATATAGAGTGTCGAGTGTCCACCCGATTTTCACCCCATATTTTATCGTATAAGATCGCCAATCGATGATTGGTTTTCAGGCTTATACCATTTTTTTCTTTTCTTTTTTCTCTTTTTTTTCTCTCTCTTTTTTTTCTCTAACTTGAAAAGCAAAAACTAGCTTGGTAGAGAAGAAGGATTCTTCATACGCACTGCACCGATCCTGAGAACTTTCTTGAAACAACTTGACAAAATCCTCTTTAGAGAGTGGCTTATGATAAACTTTCAATCTATGGCCATTCACTAAAAGAGGAGTTTGAAACTCATCAATGGTCTTGATTCTTACAGCTCCATTGTTAAAGACCTTGTCAATCTCATATGGCCCAAGCCAATAGATGTCGAAATTTCTCTTGAAAGTCTTTGAACTTGGGTCGAAAATAACAATGCCCAATCTCCTTCTTGAAACTTCTTCTCTTTGATATATTTGTCATGCCACTTAGTTCTTTGATATTGAACTAGATCGAGTTTTTAGAAATTGCTTCTTATGTCCGAGTCTCATCTAGCTCATTCAATTGCTCCATTCTATGCTTTTGAGCTCTCGATAAGTCCATTCCCAACTGAATCTGCTATCTTGAAGGTCTTGACTTGAACTCAATGGGGAACAAGACTTCTTTCCCATAAACAAGTTCATAGGGAGAATGTCTGTTGTATTCCTCCATGTAGTTACACCGAGGCCCACAAGGCTTCCGGAAGCCTATCTCGCTCAATCTCTTCTATGTAGATGAACAAGCTTTTTGGTGGATGATACTCTTTCAAGAACTTTGTTTGTGGACTCCACTTGACCATTTGCTTGTGGATGGTAAGGAGTAGATTTTTCAGTGCTTGATTTTGTATTCTTCCATCAACTTCTCCACCAAGTTTGATGTGAATTGGCTCCTCTGATCCGTTACAATTTCTCTTGGAACACCAAAGCGAGTAAAAATATCCTCATAAAGAAAATGAACAAGCTCGAATTTTCAGCAGTTAGCATACTCAATGCTTTAGCTTCTACCCATTTAGCAACATAATCGATTTGCGAAACCAATATATACTTCTTTTTGCTTCGATGGTGGATTAATCGGTCCAATGAAATCTAAAGCCCATTTTTCAAAGGGTTCAATGAGTACCGTGTTTTCGCAATGGCATTTCATTTGAAAGGGTAGGTTTCCCTACTCTCTTTGGCAGACTATCACACCTTTTGACATATTGTTTTGCATCTTTGAAGAGAGAAGGCCAATAATGTCCCTAGGAAAGGATTTTATAGGCCCGTCCTTTGTCCGCAAAGTGTCCGCCGTCATGGTTCATCATGACATGCCTTAAGAATATCGGCATTTCATCTTCCACCCGACACATCTTCATCCGATCACAAGATTCTGCCCTGTTTTAAACAATTCGTTGTAGAAATCCATGAATATCTTGAACTCTCCCCTGAATAATTTTTCGTTTTTTCTCTTGGAAATAAATGTGAAGGTAGTTTCCCCTCGTAACCAAATAGTTAGCAATATCCGCATACCAAGGGGTCTTAATAGTCATCGCAAACAAATATTCATCATGAAACTTATCTTCTACGAGAGAATCTTCTTTAGTATTTTGAATTCTAGACAAAGAAATCAGCTATCGTATTCTCATTTCTCCCCGGTCTATCCAACACGAGTAATATTGAATTCTTGCAAAAGTAAAAGCCATCTTGTCACTCCGCCATTAGTAACGAGTTTGTTCATTAAATATCTAATTCGCGAGAATGGTCGGTATGAATAAAAGTTTCATAGCCTCGTTATGTAATGTCTAAACTTATTAATTGCATGAACAACGATGCTAAGAATTCTTTTTCAAATCAAAAGTATAATTCAACTGCGTGGGAGTCAGAAATTTTCTACCGGTGTAATAAATGGCATAAGGAATTAAATCTTTTTGACCCAACACGGCTCCAAGAGTCAGTACTCGATATCTGTAGAAATATGGAAAGGAAAGTTTCCAATTTGGTCCTCTCAAGATAGGTGCTTCGGATATTCTTGTTTTCAAAGTTTCAAAAGCGGATTGACAATCGGGGATCCCATTTAAATTCACAAAGTCTTTTTGTAAGCAACTTGAAGAGTGGAGATGCTATTTTAGTGAAGTTCTCTATAAATCTTCTATAGATAACTGCATGAAATCCTAGAAAACTTCTAACATCTTTTGACAATTTGGAATAGGCAACTTGGAGATGACTTCAACTTTTGATCTATCAACTTTAATTCCATCTCCCGAAATATGATGTCCTAAAACAATCCCTTCGACGAAACATCATAAAGCATTTTTCATGGCTTAATGAAAGGTTTGTTTTATACATCTTATGAGAACTTTTTCCAAATTTTCTAATGCCTCTTCAAATGAATTACCATAAAGCCGTAAAATCATCCATATAAACCTCTACACAATCATGGATTAGATCGGAGAAAAAAATTCCTAGTATTTCGCTCTTTGGAATGTTGTCTGAGTGCATTACATAACCCAAAAGGAAGCACTCGGTGAGGCAAAAGTTCCCCATGGACAAGTAAATGTGGTCTTATCTTGATCTTCGTGTGCTACCCGAATTTGATTATAGCCACTAAAACCATCCAAAAAATGAAAAAGTACTTTTACCCTCGCTAATGTATCTAATACACTGATCAATAAAAGGCAAAGGAAAGTGATCCTTCAAAAGTTGCTTTGTTCAACTCTGTAATCAATGCATACTCTCCATTTACCATTCTTTTTAGGTACTATAACCAAAGGAGAAACCCATCGACTACTCTCGAAATTGGATAAATGAAGTTTTCACATTGAGAAGTTTTTGAGCTCTTCTTTCACTATCTCCCTAAGATTTGGATTCATCCTTCTTTGAGGTTGTACTGATTGGTCTATCGCTTTTCCTCCAATATAGATATGATGGATGCAAGTCTTAGGATCAATACCTTCATGTCGATATACTCCCATGCAAATGCGATAGAATGTTTTTGCAAGATTCCCAGTTAGTTCTTCTTGTTGTGACTTCTCCAGGATGTTTATTGATATTCAATGTCTTTTCCGGAAAAAATCTCAAAACGAACTACCAAATTCTTCCATAGAGTAAAGAGACATTTGTCTTGATGATAAATATTCTATGTCGATTCCAATCGAAATTGTGTGGAGTCATATTCTGAAGTTATCTCAAAATTTTCTAATGTGTTCGTAATTTGAGTATCCTCACTAATCTCGAAATGGTAAAGACATGTTGTATAGTGTTCTCATCATCGACCCATTCACTTTGTCTCTATTTCGTAATTGCTCTTGCGGGGAGGATACAAATTGAATTTCTTTGTCGAATTACCATTAGAAATGTACATGTCTCCGAGATCTACAACTAATAAAAGCATCACCTGTGGCCAGCCAAGGTCTTCCTAAGATAATTGGATGTCCTCCTGGATTGCTTTTGGGAGTCAAAATCATAAAGTCTACCGGATATTCCCAAGAATCTAAGGAGATCGAAATATCTTCTAATACACCATCTGTTTAATAACAGTCGATCTCGCAAGTTGCAATAAAGTAGGTGTAAAAAAGAAGGTTAGGAAGTTTTAACTGTTCCATAGTCCCTGTCTCACTCATAATGTTGATAGCGACTCTAAGTCAATCAATGTGTTTGGAATTTCTATCCCATTTATATGTGTCTTGACAATTGGACTTCCAGAGATCTACATACTTCGCATGGCAATTTTTTCCCATCATAATGTACGTAATCTTTCCTGCGTGTGGATTCTTCTTGTGTCCTTTAGCTTTCTTCCTGGTCTTTTGAAACTCAACTCCTTTATGGTTTTTTGCTAGAATAGGAATTTCTCGAATGGCTTGTAGCAATGGAATCTTGATACAAACATTCTTCAATTCATCTAGAAAGTCATAGTTAGGCAACAAAATTTGTTTTTTCCACCCCTCTTATCAATTTGTAGTATTTCCGGAAAAGGAGGTGTAGATGAAGATACAGAGTTGCTCAACTCATAGGAGTTGTGGATGCTAGCTTTTCTTTTTGTTTTTGAATTTTTTGAATTTTGAAGAGATTCTTCCTCGGAACCCTTATCGACTTGAAGAGAGTCCTCCTCAGAGGTATCTTGCTCTTGAATGTCTATAGAAGGTTTTTTTCTAAAACTCTACCGGATCCGAGTTGTACATCGTTGAGAGGAACAATCATATGGGTAGAAATTGTTGTCCTTCTACCATATAAGTAGTTTGAGGATTCTTATTGTTAGGATTTTGGCAATACGTGCTGAGTCTGGAAGTTGATTTGTCTTTTGTTGGTATGGGAGCATGAGTTGAGGATTTGTATTTTGTTGAGAAGGTTGATGTTGTGGAAATGGCAATGAAAGTTGTTGTGGATTTTGGCTTGGAAATTGTGGAGCTTGTTGGTTTTGAAAAGATGGAGGATATTGAGTAAAATTGAGCAAATCTCCCATAAGGATTTTGCATTCCTTGTACCCATGGTCGATATGAGTTTTGATGTTGGGGCCAAGGTTGTTGCCAAGGAGTCCAATTTGGTGGGGTTTGAAGATTCTATAGGGTTGTTAAACCCCTTGAGATTGTTGTCCCACAAGGTCTCCTTTGCGACAAAACGAAGAGATCCTATTGAATTTGGATCTTCTTGAAAAAAACAAAGCTTTTGAGTCCGATGTGATGAAGGACAATCCTTGATTTCATGATTTTCCCTCGAGCAAATCATACATGTTTCTGCTAACTTTTTGCATCCAAGGGACATTCCCTATAAAGCATGTTTCTTTCTACATTTCTGACAAAAGATGGCTAAAGCATCTCGTTTCGCTTCCGTTTGTTTTGGATTTTAAGGGTGTCTAGTTGTTCACTAAGACCCCCTAAGATATCGGTTTTAAACTCATCAAGCATATTACCAATCTACGCCTCTACTTACAGATCCAGTTGCAGATTTGTTAGCCCTAATAAGAGAAGAATCCCTGAGCCCTTTTCGACTTTTTAGATCTTCCCTTGAGAATTGGATACATAGTTCGTTATATCATGAAATGGGAGTTGAGAAATGTCTCCTTTACCCATCATGTTTAAAATTTCTATCCATTCATCTCTAATGGCTTTTAATAGGAGGGCTTTCGAGGTTTCATTATCTAAGTTGCTCATCTTTGCTCTTTTTCAAGTTGTATTGAAATCTTTCAATTAAGTCTTCCAAATTTTCATCTTCTTTTTGCATCATTTTGAATACCTCATCCTTGTGATTAGTGGGCATACAATAATCCAAGTATCTATCCAAAAATGTTTGTTTTCATATCATTCCAAAGTCCCGATAGATTGAGTGGCTAATCCCATGAACCATTTCAATGCGATCCCTTCAAGGTTGAAGGAAATAGTTTGAGTTTTTGAGAATCTTCCATATAGTCATAAGTTCGGCACACTACTTCAAACTCAAAAGCAAATGTTTCGGGATCTTCACTTCGTAATCCATAAAAGTTAGGGAGAACAGGATGGTGAAATATTTTTTCATTGTTGCATGAGTTTCCTCATCAACTATAGGGGAAATCAAGAAAATCGTCCCTATTTCTACCATTATTTCATGCCATTGTTATCTTCATTATCTCCTCCTCCTCTACCTCCACCTCTGTTTATTACTTTCTTCTCGCCATGATAGCTTCTTTAGAGTCCTTATAGTCCTCTGGTTCTTCTATCAAGGAAGGATAGAGAGAAAGTTTCCTTGTTTTCTAAGTAGACTTTAGTAGGTGGTGTAGGAGAATCCTCTAATTACTGTTCTTTGGCTTCCAAAAATATTAAGGCTAGGGGTAGATGATGGTGAATCTAGTCTATGCCTTGAAGAAGATGGGGTTGTAAAAATCGAACTCTTGACTTTAGCTATAAACCTTCCCCTAGAATCTCTTGCTCTATGCATGTCATTTTTTTAGTTTTTTTTTAACAAAAGTTGGGCTAATAATTCTCTTCTCGATCTTCCGGATCACACTAGGTGCAAGAAGAGAGCATACTTAAGAAATTACTAAACCAATAATCTCTCTTTTCGATCCTCCGGATCACACTAGGGTGCAAGAGGAGAGCATACTTCAAGAAGTTATCAAGTTTTCCCTTCTTTTTATGATTTTATGTGTTTTTTTTCTAAGAAATTGGCTACCTAGTTACATCCACGCAACGCGCGCTCAAAATGTTTGGTCAATTTAGTGTGTCCTAAATTGCCTTGCATTTAATTGTCAATCCAGGAATCGTAAGTCTGATGAAGTGCGGCGCACTATATGTGCAAGATAACCTCTTTCTTATCTTTTTTGTCGCTTATGGTCTTTCTAAGGTGAAATGGAAATTCTAAAGTGAGAAACAAGCTTGGTTATAATTGTTCAAGGAAGTGATATCCCCTATAATGATTTACCAATCTCAAAACTTCAAAAGCAAATTGAAATTACAATGACAAAAAGAAAGTAAAACTCATTTGAAATGGAAAGTCGTTAATCTAATGAATCGAAAAACAAGAAACTAGTGAATATGAAAACTAAACTATTCTTGCTGCCAACACGAACACAAAAGAAACTATGCTTATGGAAATTCAAAAGTGCAATGAAAGAAATCTAAACCATGCATTACATCAATTCATTTTCACGACCCTTCATCATTAGACCAGCTATGACTTTGCGGAAGTAATCATAAACAACATATGTGTAAATGATATTTAATTTGCGTAAAGTAAACTAATACTAAACCATACACACATGATTCAATCCTCACCATCGATCCAAATCGTGGCTTTCGGAGGCAATTGAAGATGTCATACATGATTCAATATATTTAAGTTTGCAGAAAAAGAAACTAATACTAAACTACACACTTCATCATGCAAAGCCCCTCACCATCGACCAAATTTGCGCTTTCGAGGAAACCGAAGACGCTATGAGCAAAGCTTAATATATCTAATTTTGCAGAAAGGAAACTAATACTAAACTACACATTTCATCATGCGCACCTCACCATCGACCCAATCGTGGCTTTCTGGAGGAAATCGAAGACACTATGAGTAGCTTAATATGTCTAATTTTAACTACCGAATCGGATAAACAAAAGCTGAAATGCACAAAACAAAAAGCTCAAGTTAAACAAAGCACTGTGAAAGAAAACTAGCGACGAGAATAATATCGCTTTCATATCATTAAGCGAAAATACTATGAAAATGCTCCCTAGGGTGTCTACCTAAAACACCCGCACAAGAAAAGGCGATCGGTGTCTTAACAATCATAAAAACATAAAAGACGAGAATGCAATGGAAATTACGAAAATGTATGAACGGAAATAAAACAACTATGAAATATGAACATGTAATGGGTTATGATACAATGACTGCTAAAGAAATGAAATGAAAAATATATACATTAATACACGGAACCTCGGCTGACGCAGGGGCCCTCTACGCGGCTACGGTATGATCTTCAAACACGAATTAAGTTGTGAAACGGGGAGTTCTTCACATTAAAAAGAAAGTTATTACAGGCTGGTGGTATTACGGCTCAGCGCGTCGTAATCACCACATAACGAGTACGCACATCAACTTAACAACTAACAACTATCAACTCACATTCACTAACTCTACGTGCGTATGCAAACGCTCTTTATAAAGCAATAAAATGTAACTTGTTTCACAAGTTTATGATATGCAGACACACGTAGACCACTAAGGCCACGGATTTAGGAGTATGGCCATGTTGGGAAAGCGGATCTATGGAAGGTGGGCGCTTAAATTCAACTTCGAACTTTGCACAGATGTCAATTAACTTCCACAAGCTTGGGAACGGCCGTATGGATGTTTCTATGCCACTGACGAGTCCAAATCGACATAGAACTCCACAACTTGACTTCCACGTGGATGGATTTGACCGCGGCTTTCCTTGACGAATTTCATTGAACCAATAGGACACGAACCATGTCCTTGTCATTCCTAGCCTCGCCCATGTGGCTCGCTTTCTTCACAGTTGATACCCTGTAACATTGATTTCCACAAAATAGGCATGAAAGTATGTGCCAAATGGAGTGCAGAAAGTGACAAGTTTCCGCGTATCTGTATGAACAAAATCTAAATCAAATAGAAAACACACAAACATAATTAAAAACCATGTTAGATACCCTTTTGCACATGATATTGACAATTTTGGAGGTTTAGGTGAGTGAAAGAGATATGGAAAAGTGTATGGAAAAGAGACAAATTCGGGACTCAACACTACTATCGGAGGAGATTCAGGTCCTTTGTTTTGAATGATGTTGACAACACTTCCCTTATCTGGGTTACTCACTATTTGGATTACTTCAAAAGGAGATTTTGGTTCTTCTATTTCCCCTGTTTCTCCTTCTCCTTCGTGGAGATTACTAGAGTTCCCTTCTTGTGGAGAAATTAGGCGAGAATTTTCAATTTCTTGGGAATCTTGCTCAATTCCTTCCGTTTGACTATGTATCTCAGCAAAGGCTACAGATGGTGACTCTGTGGCCTGAAGGGAACTAGTAGGTTGTCTAGAAATAACTTTCCTAGGTCCTACTAATGGCTAAGATTCAGTTTTCTTAAGGATTTAGTCAATGAAGGTTGTTTGCCCAAGGGTCACCGGTCCCTTAGGTTTTTCGGGTTTAGGAGGAATTTTGTTTTGTTTATTTTTTCTATTCATTCGAAAACAAGCCTTCATTCCTACCAAAAGAAAGAAATTTACCCAATTCTGCTGTGAAGCGGGCTGTGAGCAAGTATGTTCCTTGCTCAGTGCGTAGGTTCTTACCTTCCATCTTTAATACCCAATTCTTTGCAAGAAGAAAAAAAGGTCAAATGTGCATCACTCCTTCTAAATAGAATACACTCTCCCTGGAAACGACGCCAAAATGTTGAGGTATAAAAGGTATTTTTTTAGCACCTATTTATCCTACATTAATCATCAATCCGAGAACGAATTTTTAATTCAAGAGTGTACTCTGTTTGAGGCTACAGATTGAGCTAAGAGAAATGCTGTGTGAGATGCAATACCGTATTCTAAATACAAGAATAAATGGATGCTGGAAAAGAAATCTAATTACAATAACATGAACTCAAATACTCTGAAACTTAACTATACACTCTGCAAAGCATCAATCAAGGATACAGTAGTAATAACTCATTCCTTTAGAAATTTATGCAATTGAAATCAAATTGGAACAAGGCAATCAATCTAGGAACGAGGAAGCAATAACCAATGTTCTCTACAGTTGAAAATTTTGATTTAAAGCAATTAAAGAGAAATAGAATTTGAACTAAGAAAACTTTGTAAACTTAATGATTTGGAAATGAACAACAAACTGTAATCGAATAACAACGTAAATAAGCAAGCTTTCTGCAATATGAAACTAATGAATCAGAAATGAACAACACACTGGAATTGAACAACAAATGCTAACTAATGAATCAAATCTTAACTTAATGAAATCAACTAACAAACTATGTTGAACACCAAACCCTGTTGACAACAAATGTTATTAAATAGCAACCTTAAATGAATAACAATCCAATGGAACATCCAATAGAGTTAAATATTGAACAAAAAAGTTTTATAAGCGATAACAAGATGAATAATACAGGAATTAAGATCCTTGTTGAAATGGAACAACAATGCAATTCATTAACGCAACACAACAATACCAATAAGCAATTCAACAACAACTAATCAACTTTGCAAACGTAATAAAACCGAACACAATTATCACACAACGGTAATTAAAGGATAGAAATACAAACAACAGATCGATTCCACTAGGGCCGGGCCCGTAGCACCGGTGAAACACTGCTGGGTTACTGCAAAGCTTGAAAGATGGAACTGAAGCGCATCTTTGTATTAATTAAACATAAAAAGTGTTTACCGCGACCACTCTCTGATCACAAGAGTCAATAAAGTGCATAATTACAAGAGGAATGTTTTAATCAATACTTTCGACTCCTTTAATCTCTAAAGGCATTGCCTTATATAAAAACTTCGACGGATAAGACAAGGAACAAGATAAGATTTGAACAGCGATCCCTCAGGATTGAAAGATCCTGAGGGATTCGCTCCTTTTATTTTTTTTTGCTAGCGTTTGGTTTTCTTTGGCTTCCGACGTGCTGTTCCCTATCTTCTCTTAGCTATGTGTTCGGATTTCTTTCTTTTTGGCTGTATATGGCCTATTACTGGAGGAATAGTAGTTACTCCTGCTTTTGCCTTGCCTCTGGTATAGTTGTTCACCTTGTTTGATTCTTGTTTTTGAAAATAAAAGGTAGTTTTTAGTTACTTTTTACAATAAACATATGTCTTTGTAATTCTATCATAATTCTATAATAAATCACCTTTCTAGAATAAAAAGAGTTATTTTTAAAGGAAAGAATGAGAAAATACATGGTGAATTCATACCTTTTTCAATGCTCAACACACTCAACAACGGACCACCTTGTTACACTTAAGATCATTGTGGAGGAATTTCGTAATGCTAAATCCAATCTCGCTTGTTTCTTTGTGGACTTTAGAAAGGTTTTCGATATGGTACCTAGAAATAACCTATGTAATATATTAAAAGAGCTAAAGGTTCCTTTCGAGTTGAAATTTTCCGCTATAAGGTTTTACGAGAATGTAATTACCAAGTTTAAGAGTAATGAAGGGTGGTCGAAAGATATTGTTTTTAATATCGGAGTTAAACAAGGTTGCCCCCTGTAACGCCCCGACACTTCATAGGCGCGTCGGTGGAACGGGCGCACCGAAACGGGCGTTTGGTGAGCTTGGGCGCCGTGCGACGTAACGGGCGCGCGTCGACGTAACGAGCGCGCGTCGCACCATTGGAGAGTCACGGGCGCGCTAAGTGTGTGGGCGAGTCAAGACGGGCGCATCGTGGAAGTAACGAGTCAACACGAGTTGGCGTTTGGAGTTTATACACGGCGGGCGCACTTGGGCGAGCGACCGACGGACGAGTCGGTGGGTCGGCCGGCGCGTTGGGCGCGCGGCGACACCACACTTGGAGGGCGAGCTAACAAGCGACGGGGGTCGGCTCGGGTCGGCCGAGCGCCCCAACACCCCGCGAACACGGCGTTTCGTGGGTGTCGACCAAAACGAGGGGTCGGCTCGGGTCGGCCGAGCGCCCCAACACCATGGACGCGACGTTTCATGAGGGCGTCGGCGTAACGGGTGGGTCGGCTCGTGGTAGGGCGAGCGACCAACTTCACTTGGGCGTGCGTATAAATACGACGAGCGTGGAAGTGGAGAAGGCATCAAGCCAAGCAAGCGAACAAGTCGAGCAAGACGAAGGGTAGCCGCAGCAACGAGTCAACAACTCGTTGGACGAAGAGCAGCGCAGCAAAGGGGAGTCGGACGAGTCGGGCCGTAGCTACACGAGCGCACCACAGACCGCTGAGCGCACCGCAGGTCGGTTCTGGGCGGGCGTCGCTGCACGTCGGGTCGAGTCGGGTCGTCCTGGGCGCCGGACAACGGCAACGGCCCAGCACGAAAACCGCGATTCCGGGAGCTCCGTAGGTCGGATCGAGGTGCCGTAAATTGTAGAAGGTGCGTCTTGAAGAGAGGCATCCAACCATACAGGTTTGGAGCACTTTGGGCACATGGTCTACTCAGAAAACGCTCTGCACTAGAACGGAGCAACGGTTTGAGTGACCCGAGTGACCAGCACTTGGGCAGATTTGGGCAGCACTTCCGACGGTGATCTTCGATGGTTGTATAAGTCTGTTGTATGCTAGTTTGAGTATTGGCAAGTCTTGGAACTTGGTCAAGAGGCAAATAGCCTGATTGTTGTACTTGAATTTTGATGAAACATAATATCCGGGCAGACTCATTTTAAAAGGGAGTTGCCCCTCCCTTGTATGTATGGGCGTACATGTGGTTTTGATATTGATGTTTATGTTTATTTCCGCATAATTGAAAGAACATTTGCTAATAACTAACGAATGTTGCTTAAGGCGTAGTCTGGGTACTTGAGTATTTCGAAAAAGAAAAAGTACGGCAGTGCCGCACCTGCCTACATAGAGCGGTTAAGGGACAACCGAGGTGTGGGGGCGTGACAGATGGTATCAGAGGCGCTGATACGAATGGAACTCTGATAACACATCTGCTGTTGCACATCAGATGGTATCAGAGGCACCGATACGGATTGCATGACAAATGATATCGGATACCTCCGTAGAGAGCTTTTGCTGAAGCAGGAACACGGTTGCAGGGTTGCAGTTGGTGTTGAAGCTGACTTATATATTTTGGGTTTCTCTTGAGACCTTAGCTGAAGCAAGGCAATGGCCAGGGCTAGAGCTACAATGGAAGAATTCATCCGAGAGAAGATGAATCTTGAAGGACTTAAAGAAAGGCTACTGAATTGTGTCAAGAAGAGGGATGCAGTGGAGAAGAGGCTTTCCGAAGTGAGGGAGGCCCTCAAGCCATTGGCTTGGGAGCGAAAAACTGAGGAAGAGCAATATAACTTCGATCTCCTCATGGGTGAAGATGATGATTTGGAAGCCGAGTATGATGAGTTGACTAGACAACGAGGATTACTTCTATGTGAGTATGCCGAGTTTCTTAGAGTGCTAAGAAGGTATAGAGAGGACACGATGTCCACTATAGCCGAACCGAAGAATGTTGAGAATGTGGTTGAGGAGAAGGAGGAACTTGTAGAACAAGTTGGACCCGAACCAAACACATTACAAACATTGCAGGTTGAACCACACAAGGATGTTGCAGATGTGGAAGATGTCAAGGATGAACTTGATGAACAGGTTGAACCGAGGCCAAGCACATTGCAAGCATTAGTGATGGATGGGGATGTTGCAGATGTAGAAGATGTCAAGGATGAACTTGATAACCAAGTTGGACCAAGACCAAGCACGTTGCAAGCATCAATGTTGGATGATTCTCATGGGGATGTTATGACGATGGAAGAGATGAAGGACGAACTTGTGACACAAGTTGAACCAAGACAAGACGCATTGCAAGAATTGGTGGGCAAACCACATGGAGATGTTGCAAATGTGAGCATGATCATGGAGGAACTTGATGAGCAGGGGGTACCAGGATCGAACACATCAAAGGCATTGATGAGGATGGAGGACACTCACTTGAGGAGTCTTCATGGAGATATGACTTGTGTTTCATGGAAGCGTAAGGAGGATGGACCGAATATGGGGATGAGAAAGAAGATGACTTCTTTGCCAACAACATTGGTGACTACTCCTTGGATGCCTACGATGAGACCTTGTACATTGATGGAGCAAGGGACATGGAACGATGCAAACCTTGTTGAGGCAATTTGTGACCCTACACTTGATGGTCCAAATGCCCGGGACAAGGGTGGAACGTGATGACCTTTGTGATGGAAAGGGGTCATGCTTAGCCATATAGAATGGCAAGTGCCCGGCATGACCCACACACTACCTTGGTGGTAGGGCACGTTGTTGGAGTAGACTTCTTCATGGCTTCAACCAAGATGGAGCTCTTGGCAGACCTTTAGTGGGGGGAGCAGCTTGAAGGAAGTACTCGTATGTATGATGGAGGTAGGAGTGACCGAGAGCACTTCAATTCGATATGTTGAGACATGATGATGATGAGAGTTGAGTTGAGTTCACTTGGATGAACACATGGGCAGCCAAAGTCATGTACATGGACTACATGGATATCTTTTATAGATGGACTGATGGGATGTTGTTCACCATGAGCAACTTGGACATTGGTTGGATGAGCAGCCTATGAGACATTCATATGTTTGCAGGTGAGAACTTGTGATGGCACTCATGGCCAATACAAGTAGGCTTACCAACGCTTTGGATATGATGAGGCATGGGAGTTCATGGTGGAGTTGCATTCGTTGGAGACTTCATATTATGGTGATCTTGGAGTATCTAACTCATTGAGGGGCTGAGGTCAGGATTGGTCCTGATTTTGATGCAGTATGGGATGCATACCTTGGAGCACATTTATGGGGTGTGTTCGGGAGGAGTCACTTGATGGAGATGATAGAGCTGGGACACTTTGGAGTTTGATGGAGATGCAGCGATGGATGCCTTGGTGGTACACACTTTGGCATGGGCTTGGGTCTACTTGACTTAGCCACACTTATTACTTTGATGATGCTTGGAGGATGAGCCTAATTTACATACAAGTAGAGCACATGGATTAGAATCATGGACAACATGTTGTGGATGAGATGGAGACACTTCATGGACCCAAACATGGCACTTGGATGAGGCTCATTGTCATTTGCTCAAGACAATGATGACCTCGAACTTATGAGCAGACCATGGAGCGAGATGGAGCACTTGATAGCAGGATGTTTTGGCAGTCGTGATGATGGGAGGAACATATGTTCTTGTAAAGGAGACGTGCGGTTGGATTAGCTACCCAACTTGTCCCCAACACAAGGGGCCCAAACACATGATTCTTGCAGAGTTGAGACATGACCGAGGCATGTAGCAGATCAAGAGTGTTCACATCTGGATGCTCTTCACATACTCATAGCAGAGTCGGAGACATGAACACCTTTGGAGGATGTTGGAGTCATCAACACTTTGCGACGATAGTTGCGACGATACCGTGCACATGGGTGCGACGGCAGTTCGTGCGACGACACTTGGTGGCAGTTGCGACGATATTTCACACATGGAGTTGTGGATGGACCGTGCGAAGATGAGATGATGTTGTTAAGGGACGAAAACGCTTTGAAGTGGGGGAGAATGTAACGCCCCGACACTTCATAGGCGCGTCGGTGGAACGGGCGCGCCGAAACGGGCGTTTGGTGAGCTTGGGCGCCGTGCGACGTAACGGGCGTGCGTCGACGTAACGAGCGCGCGTCGCACCGTTGGAGAGTCACGGGTGCGCTAAGTGTGTGGGCGAGTCAAGATGGGCGCATCGTGGAAGTAACGAGTCAACACGAGTTGGAGTTTGGAGTTTATACACGGCAGGCGCACTTGGGCGAGCGACCGACGGACGAGTCGGTGGGTCGGCCGGCGCGTTAGGCGCGCGGCGACACCACACTTGGAGGGCGAGCTAACAAGCGACGGGGGTCGGCTCGGGTTGGCCGAGCGCCCCAACACCCCGCGAACACGGCGTTTCGTGGGTGTCGACCAAAACGAGGGGTCGGCTCGGGTCGGCCGAGCGCCCCAACACCATGGACGCGACGTTTCATGAGGGCGTCGGCGTAACGGGTGGGTCGGCTCGTGGTAGGGCGAGCGACCAACTTCACTTGGGCGTGCGTATAAATACGACGAGCGTGGAAGTGGAGAAGGCATCAAGCCAAGCAAGCGAACAAGTCGAGCAAGACGAAGGGTAGCCGCAGCAACGAGTCAACAACTCGTTGGACGAAGAGCAGCGCAGCAAAGGGGAGTCGGACGAGTCGGGCCGCAGCTGCACGAGCGCACCGCAGACCGCCGAGCACACCGCAGGTCGGTTCTGGGCAGGCGTCGCTGCACGTCGGGTCGAGTCGGGTCGTCCTGGGCGCCGGACAACGGCAACGGCCCAGCACGAAAACCGCAATTCCGGGAGCTACGTAGGTCGGATCGAGGTGCCGTAAATTGCAGAAGGTGCGTCTTGAAGAGAGGCATCCAACCATATAGGTTTGGAGCGCTTTGGGCACACGGTCTACTCAGAAAACGCTCTGCACTAGAACGGAGCAACGGTTTGAGTGACCCGAGTGACCAGCACTTGGGTAGATTTGGGCAGCACTTCCGACGGTGATCTTCGATGGTTGTATAAGTCTTTTGTATGCTAGTTTGAGTATTGGCAAGTCTTAGAACTTGGCCAAGAGGCAAATAGCCTAACTGTTGTACTTGTATTTTGATGAAACATAATATCCGGGCAGACTCATTTTAAAAGGGAGTTGCCCCTCCCTTGTATTTATGGGCGTACATGTGGTTATGATATTGGTGTTTATATTTATTTCCGCATAATTGAAAGAACATTTTCTAATAACTAACGAATGTTGCTTAAGGCGTAGTCTGGGTACTTGAGTATTTCGAAAAAGAAAAAGTACGGCAGTGCCGCACCTGCCTACATAGAGCGGTTAAGGGACAACCGAGGTGTGGGGGCGTGACACCCCCTCTCCCCTACTCTATTTGGCATTTACATCGACAAGCTAGAATGTTTTTTAGAGGAAGCAGGTTGTGGTGGCATGATATTAGCTATAATAGTCATCGTCCTTCTTCTCTATGTTGATGATATTGTTCTTCTGGCAAGGTGCCCTTCTGATCTTGATAAGAAACTAAGACTTCTTAAGGATTTCTGCTCTACCATCGGTATGACCTTTAACACTGACAAAAAAAAAGTTATGATTATCAAATCCAAGAAGGACACTTACGCTAATTTTGTGTATGACAATAGAAAATTGGAGGAAGTTTCTTCTTAAAAGTACCTAGGAATTGATATTCATCACAAGCTCAACTGGAACTATAGCATTGAGAAAAGGATTAATGGAGGGTGGAAAGCTTATTTTGGTCTGGAAAATAATTATAAGCACCAAACCTTGTGATGTGGGATAAAAATAAGCTCCTCTTTGAAACTTTAATCACTCCTATTATCTTGTATGAATGTGAGGTTTGGGGTTGTAGCATCTCTAGAGAATCCTGGAGAAATATTGAGAAAATCCAGAAGAGTTTTATAACGTATAACCTCAAAATTAAAAGAAATACACCCTATCCTATTCTCCTTATAGAAGTGGGTCTTTCCCCTATGGAGAGTTCAAATATGACTAGGATCCTATTGTACAAGCACAAAATCAATAACATGGAAGACCATAGACTTCCTAAGCTAGCTTTAAATTCCAGCCAAAACCACCTAAGGCTCAAACGAGGTTGGTATAAAGATACCAAGGCCTGTTTAAACCATTAGGAGATCGACGAAAATGTTGCGTTGCAAAATATTAATAAAATTAACAATATTTTTACTTCTAAGTTTAAAGAGAAAATGTGTTGTGAGAAATATTTAGAGGCTAAAAGAAATTAAGATATTATAAGGAGGTCATCAACCCTACTCTAGAAGATCCAAATTATCTCTCTGTTTTAATTGGCTCAAAGAAAAAAATTAATATAGCCAATATAAGAACAAAATCTCATGAGATCCATAGTGAAACAAGTCATTGGACAACTCCTAAAACACCATGTGGGGAAAGAATTTGCCATCTCTGTGAGAATATGAACACTTAGGATGAAAATCACTTCCTCTTAGAGTGCCCTGCGTACACTCACATTAGATCTCAGTTTTATAATCTTTGTTGCAATACTGGCTTTCCTAGCCTTTTAACATGTCAAAATTATAGTGAGCTCGAGACGCTTCTCTCCAAGGTCTTTGAGCATAGGAGTACAATTTTAAAACAAACTAAATAATTCGTTTCTTTTGGTCCAATAGACCAAAGTTTGGTCTCAGTGGACGTTAACCATCATCATCATCAATAACCTTTACTTATTATTAATAATATGTATTTAGTGTGACTATTATGTTATCATCAATATCTATTATATATTTATAAATATAAGTGTTAATATATTTTATATATTTATTTAATTGGAGTATATTAAAAATATTAACTATGTACAAATTATATATTAAACTAAAATATATTATATTATTATTTTGAAATATATATATATATATATATATATATATATATATATTATTCAATAATAAAATATGTAACAATAATATATTATAGTTTTTTTTGTTAATATATAAATATTTAAAATTCCAACTACTATATAGTATTTTATTATTAAGTATAATATGTATTTACTATGAATAAATATTATATATTTATTAATATAATTTTTACTATTTTTCATACATTTACTTAAAGTAAATTAAAAATATAAAAAATATATAGATTATATATTAAACTAAAAAAATATTATACTATTACTTATAAATAATAATAGTTTAATGGGATTGAAAATCCAACATACTAATATTATAAAACAAAATGATTAATAAACCCAAGGGATTAAATTATAAACCCAACAAATTACTAATATTACAAACCCAAAGCACTAATAAACCCTTAGGTTTGATATTGTAAACCTAAGGAATTAGTAGACATAAGAGAATAAAATTATAAAACCAAGGGATCAACAAACTCAAAGGATTAATATAAAAAACATAAGAGATTAATATACCCTAGGAATTAATTAAACCCAAGGGATTAATAAACATATGTGATTATTAATATTATAAACTGAAGTGGCTAATAAACCCACGAGCTTGTTATTATAACCTCAATCAATTAGTAAACCTAAGGGATAAATATTATAAGCATAAAGGACCAACAAACCCAAGGAATCAATATTAAAAACATGCGAGATTATTTAACCTTAGGAATTAGCAATTTAAACCCAAGGGATTAACAAACCCATGGGATTATTGATATTATATACTCAAGGGATTGGTAAACCCAAGGGATAAATATTATAAACCTAAGGGATTAACAGACCCAAGAGATCAATATTAAAATCCCAAGGGATTAATAACCATATTAATTAATACATTTAACTCAAGATATTAACAAACGCAAGGGATTAATAAACCCAAGAGATTATTAATATTATAAACCCAAAGGACTAATAAACCAAACGGTTTAATATTATAAACCCAAGGCACTAATAAACCCAAGGGATCAACAAAACAAAGGGATCAATATTAAAAACCCAAGGGATTAATAAATCCTAGGAATTAATATTTTTAATTCAATGGATTAATAAACCCTAGGGATTATTAATATTATAAACCCAAGTGATTGAATTATAAAATCAAGGGATTATTAATATTATAAACCCAAGGGATTAAATTATAAACACATGAGATTATTAATATTATAAACCCAAATAATTATTAATATTATAAACCCATGGGACTCATAAACCCAACGATTCAAATGTAAGTGATTAACAAACCCAGTGGATCAATATTAAAAACTCAAGGGATTAATAAACCCTAGGAATTAATATGTTCAACTCAAAGGATTACTAAACCTAAGGGATTATTAGTATTATAAACCCAAGGGATTAAATATTATAAACCCAGGAGATTAATAAACCCTACGAATTGATATTTTTAACTGAATGGATTAATAAGCCGAAGGGATGAAATTATAAACCCAAGTAATTATTAATATCATAAACCCAAGGGACGGATAAACATAAGGGTTTAATATTATAAACACTAGGTATTAGTAAGAGGAGGGGATACATATTATAAACCTAAGGGGTAAATATTTTAAACCTAAGGGATCAATATTAAAAATTCAAGGGATTGATAATCCCAAGGGATTATTAATATTATAAATCCAAGGGATTAAATGATAAACCCAAGGAATTATTAATATTATAAACTCAAGGGACTAATAAACCCAAGGGTTTAATATTATAAACCCTAGGAATTAGTAAACCCAAGGGATAAATATTATAAACCTAAGGGATAAATAGTATAAACCTAAGCGATAAATATACACAAGGGAGAAAATTATAAACCTAAGGGATCAATATTAAAAACTCAAGAGATCAATAAACCTTAAGAATTAATATTTTAAACTCAAGCAGTTAATAAAACCAAGGGATTAAATTATAAACCCAACAAATTATTAATATTATAAACTCAAAGGACTAACCCAAGGGTTTAAATTATAAACCCTAGGAATTAGTAAACCAAAGGGATAAATATTATAAACCTAAGGGATAAATATTTTAAACCTGGCAGATCAACAAACCCAAGGGATCACTATTAAAAAATCAAGGGATTAAATTATAAACCCAAGAAATTATTAATATTATAAACCCTAGGAATTAGCAAACCTAAGGGATAAATAATATAAACCTAAGGGATAAATAGTATAAACTTAAGGGATAAATATACATAAGGGATAAGTGTTTTAAATGTAAGGGATCAACAAACCAAGGGATCAATATTAAAAACTCAAGGAATTAATAAACCCTAGGAATTAAAATTTTTAACACTTGGGATTAATGTTGATGCAACCATAGATGCAATTTAAATGTATCTTCATGGACTGATGGGTTAGGACCCACATAACTCCCTTTACACAATGGATTTAGAATTTCAGAGTTAAATCAACACACATACATTTGCAACTCAACAGCGCTTCACTAAACGACCATAGCGGATCACTTTATGCAGATTACACCCAAAACCTAATGGAATTGTAAACATGTAGGTTTCTTTCCTGGAGGGTCTCACATTACTCTTCGTCAGTCGAAAATACAGTGCAACTGCTCACCCGCAAACTTAACTCTTTACCAAACGCGCTAAACCTCAAAACTGGCGAAGTGCGCTATGGCACAAAAGCCGACACATGGTTGTTCCTTGTTGCATCGCATCCTTCCTCCTCCTCGCATCGCATTGCAACCCATTTAACATTTTGTGGGAACACTTGAATGTTATCCACTGTAATTTGTGAAATGAGAAGTCATGGTCCAATGTCTATCATTGATCTGCCGCATGATCCAACGACCTACGCAACTCCTCCTCTATGCCACTTCACATCACAAGTTAAAGTATTAACTTGTGAAATCTTTAACCTTGTATTCTTTTCTCTGAGATATGCGATAATCATTCGGTTGCGATGAGTGTTTGTCACCGTTGATTAGTTTCGTATCGACGGTCCTCGTCAAGCCTCCAAGTCCGATTGGGTTTACTTTGTGGTTAACACGATACTACATTCAACAAGAGGAATGCATAAAAACTAAGGCCTCTCTGCACCTGCAATCTGATTAGACCTATTCATCTCTCATCCCTCAACCTCTGCCATAAATTTATCTACAAAAAGTTCTCATAAGCTTTGTCTTCTCGCTCAGCCTCGTTGTGCCTGCAATCCAATTAGATTTCTTCGTCACTCATCCCTTGGTCTCTGTGCCAAATTTTCTTGTGCGAAATTCACAAGAACTGCATCCTCATGCTCAATATGTTTGTGCATTAAAAAAAATACAATATGCATATATAAGAACACATGTTCATGAAATACTTGATTCGATAGGGAAATGAAACCAACGGGTTGAAACAGAGAGCCCGATCACAAGCCAAAACACTTGGAATTTATTTATAAATAAAAATACACAGAACCAAGGCCTAGGATGGTTGGTTCTTACATTTTTTCCTACTCTTTGTCCAACCCTCTCTCACACCTATTTCCCTCTCGTTCTCTCTTTCTCTGTATGGAAGGAAAAACCCCAAAATGGTGGAATTTTTTTTGTTTTATGCCTTTCCCTAAAATCCCCATATGGTTGAGAAACTGTTATTCAGTTTCAGAATAGTTTATTCAACTAAATGCCTAACTAATCCTAATATGAATATTCTTTTAACCTACATATTACAATGGCTATGTCAACGCAATTTAACTTTAAAAAAAATACTTTAAAAATAAAGCCTTCAAATTATTAGGACTGCTAGTCCTCTTCCCAAGCCACAACATGTTACCAACTTGTCACATTGCTGACTCTACCTTAATGCTCCTGCATCAAATGTTATAAATGAAAATTATTATTAATATAATAAAATCAAGAGATTAATATTATAAACCCAAGGGATTAATAAATATAAGCGATTAATATTATAAACCCAAGATATTAGCATTGTAAACCCAAGGGATAAACATTAGAAGCCTTTGGGATTAATATTATAAACCTAGGGGATTAATAAACCCAAATTATAAATATTATAAATCCAAAGGATTAATAAACGTAACGAGTTAGTAATATTATAAAACTAAGGGATTAATATAAACACTAGGATTAATATTATAAGCCTTCGAATTAATTTTAAACCCTAAGATTAATATATCAAACATAAGAAGAATATTATAAACACTCAAATTATATACTCATATATATAATTTTACACATTCGGGATGAATACTATAAAATAGCATATTATATAGTAAACCCACAAAATAATATTAAACCCTAGGATTTAAATTTATAAATCAATTGGATTATATAACCTATAATTCATACTATAAATCGTACGGTTATAAACCCTAAAACTAATATTATAAACCAAAATATTAAATTCCAATACATCATTGAATAAATTGTAATTAATGTATCATTGTGACAATGCTTATCACATTGCTTGTTGCATTGCGACAATGCTTGTCACACCGCGACGTTGGATATATTTTTGTACCATTCCAATGTAATAATAGTAAACCCTACTATTAAACCAAATATTATAACTCTTACATTACAAAACCCAACATTATAAACTCCAAGTTTAATATTATAATTTCTATGATTATTATTTGAGCATCCATGATAAATATTATAAACCATAGGATTAATATTATAAACACCCAAATTAATATTATAAACACCAAGATTAAACCCAAGGGATTAATATTATAAACCCAACGTATATAAACACTAAGATAAATATTATAAACCCTAAAATAAACATGGTTGACCATGATCCATTTTCATATTTAGACAACCTTTGTCACAATGCGATACTCCACCATCATTGATTTTCATATTTACTAAATCTTTGTCACAATGCTACATTGGACCATGGTTGATGATGAGTATAAACACAATGGATTTACATTAAACCTAAGGATTAACATTATAACCCTATGAATAATTTTATACCCTAGGAATATGAACCCTTAGAATAATAAACCCAACATATTGATATTATAAACCCAAGGAAATAATAAACCCAAGGGATCAATACTAAAAAGGAAAGGGCTTATAAACCGAAGGGAATAATATTAAAGCCAAGGGATTAATATCATAAACCCCACGTATATAAACCCTTATATAAATACTATAAACCCTGAAATAATCATGGTTGATCATGGTTTACCATGGTTTATTTTAACATTCATACAATTTTATCAAAAGACGGTGTTGGACCATGGATGTCCGTGGTTATCCATGTTTTATTTTTTTATTGAGACAATCTTTGTCCCAATGTGACATTGGACCATAGTTAACCAGGATCAACCATGGTTAACCATGGTAAACCATGGTTGATGATGGTTGACAATGGTTTACCATGGTTTATTTTCATATTGAGAGAATCTTTGTCATAATGTGACATTGGACCATTGTTTTCTTTTTTCTTCTAAGTAAAATTAGTCTATTAACAGAAGAAATATAGTACATCGGGCCTTGGCCAGGTCACTGCCCAGAGATTGGACATTTTAAACAAAAAAAACCAGCTTTGCAGACTGCCCTGCAAGAGGGAAACCAGTCTGAAACAGAGTAAGAGAGTTTCCCACGCAGGGGTACCAAATTTTTAGAGTGCTGGTGACCAAAATTATCCAAAACAAGAAACATGTTCAGCAACAGTGTGGAAGACAAAACTTGCCCATGTATAGGGGCCGAAACAAAACAGAAAAACCAAGAAGAGGAGGATGAATTACTCATCCGGAGGTTCTTCATCAACTTTGCACCAGAGGTCCAGATCATACTTGTACAGGTCATCAATGGAAGTTATCACATGCCTTGTGGGAGAGGGATGGACTGGCGTTGTGCTTGCTTGCCCCATGTCGATTTGCATCTTTCCCATCTGCTCACAAAGCTGCCCTGAAACATCCTGTCTCGCCTAGTCCTGAGTGGCTTTGCTGTCCATCTCCTGCATGTCCATGCTTACCGTGTGCCTTATTCCACCATGCATCTCCGCAGACTGAGCCTCCGAAATTTCATGATTAGCCTGATCAGAGCCGGGCGCAGTTGCCTGAGGTTCTTCCTGAAATACTACAGTAATGGAAGCCATCACCCTGGGACGATTAAGAGAGTTGTTATAGGAAAAAGAAGCAGTTTGAGTATGGGCAGGCGGAGGAAGAGGATTGGTGGTGTGGATGCGACGTCCAGAGCGGAGAATGCGGTCACTGTGAGGACTGTAATGGCTGTCAGAGTGGGAAGGAGGATCCGAAGAGGTGCTGGACGTGGAAGGTGGATGTCGACACTGATTCCGAGAGGAACCTCTCCTACATCGCATCCTATTCCTGAGACGCGGCATACTCTCTGACGAAGTAGCAGACTGGGAAGGCGGAAGAAGGAGTAAGGGCAGGGGCGAATGAGGGCGCAGCTCGAAAGAGGCGAGCAAGCAAGAGCCTGTGAGGGATAAGTGTAGGTCTTCGCCGAAGTCCAAGCAGCAATAGAGGCTGCTCCTCTTGCCAGTCACTGTGCGGGCCGAAGGAAGACGAGCACTCTGGGTGCATCACCTAGAAACCGGAAGGGGAGTTCTGCTGGTATCAAAGCCTCTCTCCATATTATCATTCTAATTTACCATCAAACCAGGCATCCTGTGCAAGGAACCGACATTAAAATGAACCAAATACCAAATCGGGCTTCTGTGTGTGAAGTGATATCGGGAAACGGAGAGCATGTTGTGAATTGCACCGAGAATTAATCTCATTAACCACTGATTAATATCATTTATGAGCCGAGTGACAGCAGTAGGTCTGGTATGCAAGTGGCCTCCCATCGAGCTCCCCTCCTGTCCCATCTTCTTAACACATTTCATTGGCACCCGCATCCAAGAGTTCAACTTCACTTTGAACTAGCTTTTGGCATTCATGTCTTTGATCATTCTTCCAGATTATGTCAAGGGATCCTGCGAGAAGAATGTGCTTGCTGTCTACTCCCAAGTTGGCTAATAGATCAGCAACTTTATTTCCTTCCCTTCTTATATGCTTGAAGAGGAGAGCCCTGTTGTTGAGGAGCCCTCTCTCAATGTCCTCCAAATGTGCCTCAAGCCTCCAACTACTTGCTATTTTGTGCACATGAGCTCCATTAAGGAGTTGAGTGGCAAGGTTGATGAGGATTTGAGAGTCCCCTTCAATTTCAAGTGGCTGCAGCCCAAGATGTTGTGCCTGGAGAAGCCCCTACCAAAGACCCTCTAATTCTGCTGAGTTGTTCATGTCCCAACCGATGTTCCCCATGTAGATTACAATGGGTTTTCCTTTGCGATCTCTTATTATGCCTCCGAAGCCTGCTTTGCCAGGATTCCCTTTGGAGGCACCATCAAAGTTGAGTTTGTAAGTGAACTTAGGGGGAGGGGACCAAGAGTCAGTGGTTTTGTCCGTTCTCGTGTTTTTGTTCTGTTGCTCCTGATGGTGAAGTTGTATTCCCCAATTTTCCCAGATGGCTTTTTCTTTTGCCAGAGTTGGAAAATCATTTGAGTTCCAGGATTGCAGGTCTAATGTCTCCATGAGATTGTGACACAAATTCTCCCATATGATGTCTAGAGGGGCTTTTTGATCCTTGAATATGCGCCTGTTTCTTTCCTTCCAAATAGTCCAGAGGAGAAGACCTGGGATTATTCTCCATAGTTGATTTAGAATCTCACTTTTGTAAGGATTCTGATGCCAATTTCTGATGGAGCTGATTATATCATCCGAGGGACGACAGTTTTGTTGGCATCGAAAACTTACTTTTTCCCACAATTGATTTTCCAGAGAGCAAGAGTATAGGAGGTGTTGCTGAGTTTCCTCTTGATTTCCACAGTTAGGGCATATGGATGGGCCATGAAAGCTTCTTTTTCTCAAGTTATCCCAAGTAAGAATTCTTTGATGCCCGAATAACCAAGGAAATGATGAGACTTTGGGCCAAACCCCCTGACCCCATATTTTTCTCCAGAGTGGATCTTTAGGCGCAGGATCATTGCTGAGAATTTTATAGGCTTCCTGGGTAGAAAAGGATCCCTTTGGCGTGTGACCCCATCTAAGAATATCCCTGCTGTTTGAAGCTCGTATGCAATGGTTTTTGAGTTCAGAATCTAAGGCAACCTCAATATACTCATCCCTGTGTCTTATTATCTGTTCTGCTTGTTTCCACTGCCTGTGACCCTGCATTGCATTGTCTGCCCAGTGTTGCTGTATAGTTTCCATTTGCTGCAATTCCCATTTTGGTCCAGGAGGAGGTTTGTAGATGTTAGTGAGTTTTGGTAGCTGATCCCAAGAATCCATCCAGAATCTGGCTATGCCTCCATCCCTTATTTCCCAAAAACTATGCTGTTGAATGAGCAAATAATGTTGTTTGGCCGCATTCCATATGAGTGAGCCTTGCTCTGATGGAGTAAATCTTATAAGTTCTTCCTATGGTCTGTGGTTGGCATATTTGGCCGTCCAAATTATGGCCCAAGGCTTGTTAGGGGTTGTTAACCATTTCCACCATATTTTGGCTCCCATAATAGCATTGCTTTGAGTAGGATCTCACAATCCTATACCTCCTTGTTCCTTTGGCTTGCAGACCGTTGCCCATTTGACCAGAGCCCATTTTCGATTTGTACCCTTGGACCCCCATAAGAAGTCCCGCTGTAGGGATTTTATTCTTTTGAGTACCCACTTTGGCGCTGCCAAGATTGAGAATAAGTACAGCGGCATTTCCTGTAACACCGCTTTGATTAGGACCAATCTATTGGCAATGTTCAAAGATCTATGAGTCCAGGAGGAAAGGCGAACTTCTAGTTTTTCAAGGAGTCCTTGCCAGGAAGCATGATTGAGGGATGAGGAAATTAAGGGAGAACCCAGGTATTTAGAGGGGAGAGAAGCAATGGTAAAGCCAAGGATTCAGGCGATGGCCGCTTGCGTGATGGGAGGGGTATGGAAGAAGAAGATCTGGGATTTGGCAATATTAATAATCGCCCCCGAGGCTGCCGAGAAGTCATTCAAAAGGGTTTTGAGTCGGGAGGCTTCATGCATAGAAGGGTAGCCGAACACCATGTTGTCATCGACAAACTGCTGATGTGTTAGGGTTGGGCAGTTGTGAACAGAGAGGCCTCGAATCTGCTGAGATCTAAGGGCATTTTTAAGGTGACGCCCCAGACCTTCCGCCATTAAAACAAAAAGGAAGGGGGACAGGGGATCTCCCTGTCTGATCCCTCTGGAGGGGCTGAAGGGACGCGAAGGGATGCCATTGATGAGTATTGAGAAGAAGGCGAAGGAGATAAGACTGGAGACCCAGCGAATCCAAGTGGGAGAAAAACCAAAAGTAGAAAGCACCTTCTGAATGTAAGTCCAGCTCAATCTATCAAAAGCTTTAGAGAGATCAATCTTGAGAATCATACCTGCCTGTTTGGTGTGCTTGAGGGAATGTATGATTTCATGACTGAGGATGATGCCGTCTAAAATTTTCCGTCCTTCAACATAGCCAGATTGCTCCAGAGAGATGAGCAGGGGCAGTAGCGGTTTTAATCTATTGGCAATTACTTTGGAGATAACTTTGTAGATGACATTGCATAATGCAATGGGGTAAAATTTGTCCGGCATGCTGGAGTCATCCTCTTTGGGGATAAGAGAGATAAAGGTGGATTTTAAGGAGGGGAGAAGCCAATGCATCGATCGTGATTCCTCCACCACCTGCCAGACCTCCTCTTTTATTAGATCCCAGAATTTATGAAAGAAGGTGGTCGTGAAGCCGTCCGGTCCGGGAGCCTTGCCCTCTTTTAGCTGCTTCATGGCCAGATCCACTTCCTATCGCGAGACCGAGTGCAGCAGGAGTTGATTGTGCTCATCTGTCGCTAGCTTAGGAATATTCTGAGTGATTTTTTCGATTGTTGGCATTCTGTCCTGTGGAGGTTCTAGGTGCACTGTTTGGAAGTGATTGAAGAATTCCTGTTCTATCTCCACATGGTCTTCCACCCTTTCCCCTGCTTGATTCTTGATGAAAGAGATGGTATTGTGCATTCTTCGTTGAATGGTGGATCTGTGAAAGAATTTAGAGTTTCTTTCACCCTCCTTCAGCCATCTAATGTGAGATTTCTGCCTCCATAAGATTTATTCCTGCTTAGCTCTTTCCTCCATTTGAGTTTGTAATTTCTTTTCTTGCTCCCTGTTAAGTTCCGTGTAGCCTTCGGTGATGATATGTTGCTGGAGATCCTTCATTTCTTTGTGTAGGTTCTGTTGTGCCTGGAATATATTGCCGAAAGTGGTGTGATTCCAGCTCTTTATATGTCCTTTGAGGAATTTGAGCTTTTGTTGGAACTGGTACATTCTAGTCCCTTCTGGCGTCTTGAATCCTGTCCATAGAGAGCTGATGAGGTCATTGAAGGCGGGATGTGTGAGCCAGAAGGCTTCAAAACGAAAGGGACGGCGAGCAGTGTTTCCAGGTCTTTGCCATTGGAGCAAGATCGGCCAATGGTCAGAGCCAGAGATAGGGAGTATAGTAGATGAAAGATCTCCTCCCAGGTAGACTGCATTATCAGAAATAAGAAATATGTCTAGCTTGGAGGCTATATGCTGCCTGCCTGCCTTTAGATTACTCCAGGTAAAGGTGCCATTGCTAAATTGCATATTTATCAGCTGCTGGCCTTGTATGAAGTCTTTGAAGAAGCCGCTTTCTGGTTCTAGCTTGACTCTGCCTCCCATCTTTTCCTCCAACTTGGTGATCATGTTGAAGTCACCTCCTAGAATCCAAAGGGGGTGGATTCTTTCATTATTGAGCACGCCTATCGTGTCTAGAAGGGCAGTCTTGCTTGCTGCTTCCTGAGGGAAGTATACATTTGTAAGGTGTCCGTGAATGTTTGTTCCAATAATATGGAATGTGGCCTGAATGAAGTGATGGGAGGCATGAAAATCAGAGAGAAAAATGGCCTGAGTGTTCTAGGCAATGGCCAGCCCGCCAGATGCTCCCGAAGCATCCACATCGACTGATTGGAAACCTGACCAAGCTTTGGAGAGTATGTTACCTAGCGCGCTACTGTTGCATTTTGTCTCTTGCATGAAGAAGATCTGAGGCTACTCTTGCTTTACCATATTTTTTATCATTCTGAGTTTCCCGGGACTGTTAAGTCCTCTTAGGTTCCATGATGTGAGTTTCATGATTCACTATTTGGGAGAGGTTTGTAGTACTTGGTCAACTTTGCATATCTGCCTGAGTCAACCAGGATTTTTCCCACTGTAATTGTTCTTTCCAGATCTGTTTTTCTTCCTCTCTTCTTGGATTCTTTTGGGGTTTGATTTCCATCCCATCTACTGCCTGGTTGTATTCCTAGTTCTTTCTGATGGAAGGCTTTAGAAATGATGAATTCCAGCGTGTTTAACTGGTTCTCTGGAATCTTGTCAAATTCTTTTCTTTTGCAGGCTTGTTCGAGCTCAAGGAGATCAAGCCCTCTCAGGTCAATGCTTTTCATTTCTTCATCCATTTGTTGAGCTTGACTACTTTCCTTGGAGGGATGACTAGGTAAGCAGTCCACATCCATTCCGTTAGGTTTCCAGTCTGAGTCTTTTAAGGGAGCCTCCACAAGACCAATTTGTATTCCTGTGGGCAGAGGATTGAGTGGAGAATCGGGTGGCAGGGGGGGAGGAGTAGGTTTGACAGACTTGGGAGCAGTCGCATCAGCTTGAGTGGTAGTTTCCGGAACAGTGGCTAAAGCTTCAAAGCTGTTGCTGGTGGTAGGAGAGGAAGCATCAGCAGGGGAGGCTTTTTTCCCATTTGAGGATTTCTTATGGGATCTTCTGTGACTGGTTACTTTGGTAAACCCATCAGGGACAGATGTATCCTTTGGGTCCGTGGTCGGAGGTTTGGCATTGAGCGGGAAATCCCTGAAGAGATGCCCATGGAGGTGACATTTACGACATCGGAAGGGTACATGTTCAAAATCAAGGGGTTGGATCCATTCAAAGTCATCATGATAGAGGCTTACCGAGTCAGGGAGAGCTTTTTCCAGTCGCATGTAGACACAAATGCGAGCATAAGAGGTGTAGCGACGCATCTTCGTTTCCTCCGCGATTTTGATGAACTCCCCCAGCCCCCTGCCGATGTCAGTAAGGGATTCTTCATCCCAGTACTCCAGAGGGAGCGAGTACAATCTGATCCAGACCAGAGCCCAACTAAAGTCCTTCTTGTCTGGGTTGAACCTTTCCACCCAGTCTCTCAGGTATAATCCGATTGAGTTAAAGAAATAAGGTCCTTCATCCAAAACCCTATTTCGATCCTCAATGCATATGAAGATAACAGTGAAAAATCCCTTGGGTCCTAGTTGAAGAGTGATGTGTCCTTTAGGCTTCCATTTGGCTGCAATCCATCCCTGCAGCGCTTTTTCAGTGGGCCAGTATCCAATGAATTTACCAATGAGTGCGTGATCCCTCATAAACTGGATTTGTCCGTTGATCCTGTGGCTAGGAAGTTCGATTTTTGGTCTTTCTGCCGCTATCGGTTTGCAGGTGGATGACTTCACTGTGTGGGTCTCTTTTTGTTCTGGGTGATCTTCTTGAGCTGCACTGTTCTTTTCAGTCGTGTCTTTTTTCGTATCGTTCTCCCTGTTGTCCTGTGCTTCAAGATGCGGGAGATCCGCTTAAGAGTTCAGAGAATGTTCCATTGAGATGGGCTTATCGTTACGTGAGGGGGAAGACTAAGTCAGTCCCATCTCTGCCATGCAGGTACTAATGTCTGCAAAGCTTCGAATGGAAGATGCATGTCGCTGCAAATGGAGATGTCAAAACAATGCCAGCTTGTGCATGGTTGGGTGGCAAACCAAAATTTAAAAAAATAATCTTTAATTCTTACCATTGTTGATATTTATATTAACTCAATATTTTCCACAATGCAACATTGGACCATGGTTAACCATAGTTCACAATGGTTGACTTTCATATGGAGACAATATTTTTCACATTGTGAGATTGGACCATGGTTTACCAACATTAGAGACACATGGGATTGATATTAAACCATAGGAATAATATTAAAAACTCTATGAATAATATTATTCCATAGGAATATGAACTATTAGATTAATAAATGAAAAAAAATTATATTGCACCCATCATTATAAACCCAAGGCATGCATAAACCCAAGGAATTAGTAAATAAATGGCCTAATATTATAAACTCAAGGGATCAATATTAAAAACAAAAGGTATTAATAAACTTCATGGATAAATATTACAATCTCTTGGGATTACTATTATAAATGCAAGAAATTATTAAATCCGAGTTATTAATACTATAAACACAAGGTATTAATACTATAAAATAAATGGATTATTAATATTTTAAACCCAATTGATCAATAAACCAAATGGATTAATATTATAAACTGAAGGTATTAATAACCTAAGGGATTTTTATTATAAACCCAAAGAATTAAAATTGTAAACCAAAATGATTTATAATATAAACCCTTGGGATTAATGTTCTAAATGAAAATGATTATTAATATTATAAACTCAAGAATTTAATATTATAAACCCACGGGGATTAATAAACCCAAAGGATAAATATTATAAATCTAAGAGATTAATAAAACTAATGGGTTAATAATAATAGAAACCTAAGGGATTAATATTAAACCCTAAGATTGATATATCAAACCTAAGATTAATATTATAAACCCTCAAATTATAAACTCTAATATATTATTATACACTTTCGGGATTAATATTATAAAATAGCATGTTATATATTAAACCCATGAAATAATATTAAACCGAGGGATTTATATTTATAAAACAAATGGATTATATAAACTTATGATTCATATCGACATTGAATAAATTGTACTGTAATGTATCATTGTGACAATGATTGTCTCATTTCTTGTTCCATTTTGACAATGCTTGTCACACTGCGACATTGGATATATTTTTGTCCCATTCCAATGTAAAAATATAAACCCTACTATTAAAACAAAAATTATACATCCTTACATTATAAAACCCAAAATTATAAACTCCAAGATTAATATTATAATTTCTACGATTATTATTTGAATGACCGTGATAAATATTATAAACCATAGGATTGATATTATAAACACCAAGATTAATAGTATAAACCTTTGCATCAATATTATAAAACCTAAGATTATAAAACAATGTTTCTAGACAATGTTTGAATTTGGTAGACCATGGTTGATCAAGATTGACCATGGCTTATTATGGTTTAAGAGGGTTAACCATGAATGACTATGGCTAAGTAAGGTTGTGTACCATTGAACATTGGTGAGAATGAGTGACAATGATTGGCTATGTTAGAAATGTTTAACCATATATAATTAAAATGGTTAGAATGTAAATAGTATTAATTATTAAAATTAATCTTAATAGCCCTGGATGCGAGCGACATGACGTGAATGTGAGAAGCCAATTCATCCCATGCACAGGCTAAAGAAGTCCTACACTACTAGCTTTAACCTGATGTGGAACCTCCTCTCAGCAATCATTTGCATGAGCACTCTGATGCACCTAATCTTATGCCATACACTGAATCACATGCAACCCCAAGTGAACTGTCTCAACTCGCATATGTGAGCATGCCACAAAATTTCACAACATCTGTGGGTGTGCCACAGGTCTTCAAAAGGTGCAGTCCTCCCTCATTCTGTCATCCCTATGCTGCTCCAGTTGGCCTCCAAAGCCTTCTTTGCCTACTCACTTGACATTCTATTGCTGCCTCAATTTCCCCGCACGAACCCCTAGCTACATGTTCTCCCTCTCGCATGCCACCTTACTGGTGCTAGCTTGTCGGGAGCCTCTCCCACTATTTCCCTTCAGGTTGTGCGCTGCCCGTGGTGCACTCCCTGGCTACGCGCTTCCCTCCGAAATTCCTGCTTCTTCGAATTCATCCCACTGCGCGCTTTCTCAGGCAAGCTCCCTCACTACACGCCACCCTTCTTAGTGCCCTCCTACTACATAAATTTCTGTTGTGCACCCCCTTGCTATGCTTCTTGGCTGTGCGATCCCCTATTGAGCACATCACCACTTTTAGCCCGACCTTTATCTCTTTGTATGTTAGCCCCCCCATCGCTCCCCGTTAGCGCCAAAAGACCATTAGGGGTAGCCAAAGAGGTGCGTTCTCGGATCGCTATCAACGCGGTCTGGATCACCATTTGGAATCCATTTAAGGCTCCTCTTCTGGCAGCCATGACAGGAAAACACCACAACAGTCTAAGCGCAACCGGGAGGAGATCGCCTTAGCTCAGGAGAATCAGAGCGGCAGAAGGGGCCCTGGGATGTCCACCATTTCACACTCCAGGTCCACTCCTCACAAATCCGAGCCTCTCCTGGTTCAAGAGGCCTCTGGGGAGGACACATATGTGTGGATTATGGACTCGGACGGAGTCTCGACGCGAGTTCCTAACACTAAGAACTCAGTTGCTCCCATCTTCTATGCACCCACAACAAAGCCCCCACGCATGCCTTTAGTTGAGGAGGAGGTCATTGCGTAGGAATATGGATGCTGCATCGAGGAGGAGGACCCTGCTATAGGGGATGATAAAGGAACACCATGGCTGCGCGGTTGCTCGGATCTTTTCTCTTTTCTGTTATTTCAGCACACACTACAGATCTTTTGTTTTTATATGTGTCATGACACACTCTGTAAATATTGGCTGTTTGATGCTTTTAAGGGGTTGGTTTCCTCCTAGGAGGCAGCCCCAAACCTGCGCTATTTTGAAAGCCTCTAAGGCTGGGATTGGTTAAGCACCGCTTACCATCTGAGCCCGATGCTTATGTAAATTTTTCTTTTGATATAATATAGTTTATCCTAACTTATATATATATATATATATATATATATATATATATATATATATATATATATATATCTTTATAGTCTTTATGTTAACAACATTAATGATAATATCATTAATAATTTTAATCATGTTGTTAGAGTGAATAAAATTTTTTAATTTTAATTTTTACTGATAATTATATTGTTAATTATTAGAAAGTAAATATTATTATTTTTAACAATCTTAATATTCTTAATATTTTGAATATTATACTTGGGTCTGCGGTGAAAATTCTGTGGTGAATTTTCTCCATTAATACTTGGGTTTCTGGATTAATACTTGGGTCTACAGTGAATTTTTTGGATTAATTCTTGGGTCTGTGGTGAAAATTTTGCAGTGAATTTTCTCCATTAATACTTGGGTCTGCGGTGAATTTTCTGGATTAATACTTGGGTCTGTGGTGAAACTTTTGCGGTGAATTTTCTTCATTACTACTTGGGTCTGCTGTGATTTTTTCTCGATAAATTTTTGGACCTGGGCACTTGAGGTCTACTATCCGGTTTGCTGATATTCAGGTGCACACTTTCCTTATATTTTTCTAATACATATCTGCTCACATATTCTCAAGTATGAATAATTCACCACAACTAACAAAGATTACCAAAGGTAGACCTAGCACAGTTACTCTACAGAGCCTTTATGAGTATATAGAGTCTTTAGAGAAACGTAGAGAAGAAAGAGAAGTCAAACTACAAACCCAGTTAGAAGCCATGCTAGAAAAAAAATTCACATCTCTTGAAGACAAGATCCAAAAACAAATAGAAAATAAAATAAAACTATTGGAGAATAAAATGGAGGTAATGGAAACTAGGTTGCAAGTCATAGAAAAACAAAACCAAGATACGAACCAAACATCCCAGCAAGGAGATGCTGATAATATAGAGAGTCTTAAAATGAAGGACATGATTAAAGAACTAGAAGAAAAAGTTAACAAAAATCTCACCCTAAATAGTGTGGTAGGTAATTTAGATATCAAACCAATTAAAGATGAAATGAAAAAATTGATCGAATTAGACCATGAGCATAATAAAAGAACCTTTAACCTTATAATCTTTGGTTTGAAAGAGGAGGTAGACGAGGATACTTTAGCCATAGCCCAGACAAAATTACATAATAGATTACAAATTGAAACCATGTGTCTCACAAAAGCAACAAGGTTAGGGAAATTAACTGAGAATAAAGGAAGGTTGATATGAAAAAAGGTGAGCTCTACTGACCATAAGTATGACATACTTAGTAAAACCTCAAGTCTAAAAGGAACGAGAATATTTATAAATGAAGATCTCATTCCAGAAGATCAAGAAGAATTAAGAAAGGAGGTTCAAAAGGTAAAAGAAGCTAGGAAAGAAGGAAAATGGGCAAAAATCAGAAATAGAAAAGACGTTATTTGAGATAGAAACCAAAAAGGTAGTAATAAATAACAATTCAACATGCTCTGAATTCTTTCTTGGAACTGTCGGGGCTTTCCATGGAACAAATTCCCCAAGCTAAGTTGGATCTCAAATGATGTTGATATTATATTACTTGTTGAAACTTGGGAGCACGAAGAATCTAAGGTCCCTAACATAGATGGCTTTTCACTATGGTCTACCAGGAACAAGCAATCCTCCAGTAGAGGCATTGGGGGCATAGCTTGCTACATTAAGAAGAACATCTCCCCCCATGATAGGATTTATAAAAATGACCCTTACAACAAATATAGTTTGATTGAGATTACTCACATTAATGATAAAAATACCTACATAGCAATCTGTTATTCCCCCCCATTAATTCTAACTTATATAAGAGAAAGAATCTAGATAAAAATAGTCCTTACAATGGTTTAGAGAATGATATTTCTATCCTAAGGAATGAAGGTAATATCCTTTTAATGGGTGACTTTAATGCTCGAACTTCAAGCAACCAAGCTATTCTTCTAAGCAATCATTCCAACCCCAATCCTCTTTGGTTAGACGAAGACCTTACTCTGGCTAGCCAGTACAAAAGGAGCTCTGAAGACCTTAGGGATAATTTGTTTGGGTCGGAGCTAGTCAAGCTCTGTAGTGCTCAGGATCTCATAATTTGCAACGGTCTAAAGAAGTGGCCCAATTCTAGTAAGATGACCTGCATCCATGGGCTTGGCAGGAGTGTGGTAGACTATGTTATTTCCGATCTCCATTTATACAACGAAATAATAACTTTTGACATCTTAGATGACCACGAGCCTGACTCTGATCATAGGCCCTTACTCATAACTCTCAATTTTTTCATGCATAGAGATCCCATAGAAGATAATCCTTATAGTCAAAAGAACTTAATCTTTGATAGAAATACAAAAAATCTCTTTTTAAATGAATTAAAAACTAATTTTCTTCCTTTATCTAGTATAGACAACATAGATGACCTCTATCATAATTTTACTACAACCCTCTCATATTCTATTAACAAGTTCTCAATTGAAGTCTCAAGTAATAAAAGAAATAGAAAAACCAACCCATGGTATGACAAAGATTGTAAAAGTGCGAGGAGAGAAATTAAGAGTTGTTGATGAATCTCTCAAAATTAACAAGATAAAAATCTACAAAGCCCTAACTAAAAGGAAAAAAAGGCAATATATTCGTAAAAGACAAGAGAATTTATTACACCTCTCTAAGGTGGCTCCTAAGAAATTCCGGAGGCAAATTCTAACTAGAAAAACTAAAGATAATAATAAAATTGCTTAACACGACTAGAATTCCTATCTTAAAAAGCTTTATGAATCTCCAAATGCTAGGGATTTTGAAACCCTACTCACAATGAAAGATTTTTTCTCATTAGAAGACATTGATTTTGGGGTTAAACGCCTGAAAAATGGGAAAGCTAAAGACGTTGAAGGTTACCAGGCGGAAATCTTAAAATTGGAGGTCCTGTCCTCTTGCCCCACATCCACAAGATTTTCAACCAAGCGGTCAAGCAAGGGTTCCCTAAACCTTGGACTCAGAGCCTCATTATCCCTATTTTTAAAAGTGGGGATACAAATAACCCCTCTAATTATTAAACAATTATGATCAACCCTCTCTTAGCCAAGTTATATGGTATTATTTTGGAAAATAAGTTGAGCATTTGGCTTGAAAGTGAAGGTAAATGGGCGAAAGGCCAAGCGGGTTTTAGAAGGCAGCACTCAACAACGGACCGCCTCGTTACGCTTAGGATCATTGTGGAAGAATGCCGCAATGATAAATCCAATCTCTTATGTTGCTTTATGGACTTTAGAAAGGATTTCGATACGGCTTCTAGAAATAACCTATGGAATAGATTAGAAGAGCTAAATGTTCCTTTTGAGCTAAGAGTGGCCGCTATAAGGTTATACGAGAATTTAATTGCCAAGTTAAAGAGAAATGAGGGGTGGTCGAAAGATATTAAGTGTAATATCGGAGTTAAACAAGGTTTCCCCCTCTCCCCTACCCTAATTTGCATTTACATTGACAAGCTAGAAAGTTGTTTAGAGGAAGCATGATGTGTTGGCACGATCTTAGCTAGGATAGTCATCATCCTTCTTCTCTATGTTGACGATATTGTTCTTCTCGCGAGGTGCCCATCTAATCTTGATAAACAACTTAGAATTCTTAAGGATTTCTGCTCTACCATGGGTATGTCTGTTAACACTGACAAAACAAAAGTTATGATTATCAAATCCAAGAAGGACACTTATGCTAATTTTCTGTATGACAATAGTAACTTGGAGGAAGTGTCTTCTTACAAGTACCTAGGAATTGATATTCATCAAAAGCTCAACTAGAACTATAACATTCAGAAAAGGATTAATGGTGGGTGGAAAGCTTATTTTGGTCTTGAAAATAATTGTAAAACTACAAACCTCGTAATGTGGGATAAAAAGAAGTTACTCTTTGAAACTTTAGTCACTCCTGTTATCTTATATGGATGTGAGGTTTGGGGTTGCAACATCTCTAGAGAATCCTGGAGAAAGATTGAGCAAATATAGAAGCGTTTTATAACGTATAACCCTAAAATTGAAAGCAATACACCCTATCCTATTCTCCTTATAGAAGTGGGTCTTTCCCCTATCGAGAGCCTAGCTATCACTAGGCTTCTGTTGTACAAGCATAAGATAAATAGCATAGGAGACCATAGACTTCCTAAGCTAGCTTTAAATTCCAGCCAAAATCGCCTAAGGCTTAAATGAGGTTGGTATAAAGACACCAGGGCCTGGTTAAACCATTGGGAGATTGACGAGAATGTTGTATTGCAAAACATCAATAACATTAAAAAAATTATTACTTCTAAGTTCAAAGAAAAAATGTGGTGCGAGAAAGATCTAGCAGCTAAAAGAAAATTAAGGTATTATAAGGAGGTCATCAACCCCACCTTAGAAAATCAAAAGTATCTCTATGTTTTAACTAGCTCAAAGAAGAAAATTAATATAGCTAAGATTAGAACGAACTCTCATGAGCTCCATAGTGAAATAGGTCGTTGGACAGTTCTTAAAACACCATGGATGGAAAGGATCTGCCATCTCTGTGAGAATATGAACATCGAGGATGAACATCACTTCCTCTTAGAGTGCCCCACGTACAACCACATTAGAGCTCAATTTTATAATCTTTGTTGCAATACTGACCTTCCTAGCCTTTTAATATGTCAAAATTATAGTGAGTTGAGGAGGCTTCTCTCCAAGCTTTTTGAGCACAGGAATAAAATCTTAAATCAAATTAAATAACTCTTTTCTTTAGGTCCAATAGACCAAAGATTGGTCTAGACGTTAACCATCATTATCATCATCATCATCAATATTCAAAATTGAAAATTTTAAAACTTTATTAAAATCGTTAATATGACAAATATTATTAATATTTTATTTAATGATATTATTAGTAATATTACTTTTAATATTAATTTCAATTCTTATTTTCATTACTTATCATGATATTTATTAATATTAATATTATATAATAATTAAAATTATCATTATTATAATAATTATTATTAATAATATTATTTTTAAATATAACATAAAATTTATTGTAAACCTATAACCGTGTAAACATATAAACATTAAACTTAATTTAAATTTTAATATTACAATGTAAAATAAAGTTAGATACATATTAGAATGTAAGTATTATTAATTATTAATACTAATCATAATAGTATTTATATTAAAAACATTAATGATAATATCATTAATACTTTTAATCATATTATTAGAGTGAATAAAAGTTTTAATTTTTTATTTTTGTTAATACTTATATTATTAATTATTAAAAAGTAAATATTATTATTTTTATAAATATTAATGTTAATCTTATTTTTGTTAAAATTCTTAATATAATTAATAATATTAATATTATAATCTAAATATTATTATCTCAAGAGTATTAAATTTACTATTGAACTTACTATTGAACGTTACAAATTTTAAAATTATTAATATTACAAATTTATTTTTTAAACATTATTAATAAGATTTCTTATAATATTAATTTCAATATTTATTTTCATTTTCTATAATAATAATAATAATATTATTATTATTAAATCTAATATAATTTTTTTATAAACCCAATATTGTAAAGTATACACATTAAATTATTGTAACAATATAAAATTAAATCTAATTTAAATTTAACTCAATATTGTAACATTATACACATTAAATTTAATTTAAATTTTAATATTAACTCTATGACTTGTTGTTTTGAATAGATTATATTATTATATTAATTCGAATTTAATATTATAATATAAAAAATAGCCATGCATGTATCAACAGTTATAATACATTATAAAATTCACACAACTTTCCATTTTTCATTCCAGAAAAAGATGGGAACTGAAATTCGAGGCTACTCAATCCAAATTTTTAAACGAACCTATGGCTAAGGTTTTCTTAATCTGTTCAGAATTTTTAATTATTTAATTACTTAACTCTTAGGACTTATTCCGTCCTAATCTCTCATTTATGAAAATTGTTGTTTACTTTTAAACATGATATTTAAACATGACATTATTGTACATTAACCTCCGAATATGCATCCATGTTAGTGAAAATATTTATAAAGTTATGAAATAGTGAGTCTGCAAATCCAATCAAGAAAACATATTTTACCAAATTTATACACTATTTAAAATTTTTGACATCACATTCCCCGCTCATTCGTCATAATGGAATTGTAAAGAAGCTCACCATCAAATTTAATGAGAATTTTAATATCATGAAAACTCAAAAGACTCTAACTATGCCTCTTGATATAGTGACAACATTAATAACATAAACTTTCTGAACTTTAATAACATAAACTTTCTCACGATAAATATATCACTATTTTAAAATCCATGGGCATGACGATATATTGGTTCAACCGGGCTTATTACATGAAAGTATTTGTGCTTTTGTTGCTAGTGGTGTTATGACTACACTCTCTATATATTGGACAACATTCTCCATATATTCTTGAGAGTCAACAATGTGGTTTGGAAATGTCAAATATATATATAAGTGTGAGAAATAAATAAAGCATTTATTAAATTTATATATAAGTATTTATAATACATTTCTAATGAAATCTAATTTCTAAATAAATTATAATTTCTTATAATGCAATAAAGTATTAATAATTATAATTTAGGTTATAGATAATTATTGTTTCTAATCAAATATAAATTTAGAATAATCATAAAATAATATAAAATATAATACTCTTATATAAAATAATACATAATATAATACTCATATAATACAATGAGTAGATGTTTGTTTTAAATAAAATAATTTATATATTTTTACAAGACTTCAAATATAATTAGCAAAATTATTATTTTTTATATAATTTATTAAAAAAATATTATTATTAATTATAAAATTGGTTTAAAAATAATACAAAATTTCTCAAAAAAACCCTAAAACTTTAAATTATGTTCATTGATATAAAATCAAACATATTAAAAAATCAAATTAATCTACTAATCCAACATAAAATAAACAAATTATGTAATAATTTTTTAAAAGGACATCACATTTTCAAAATAAATCATAAATAGATCCCTAAGTGGGTTCAACAATGGAAAATTATAGCAAAATGTTTCCAAACACATTTACTTAAAACTAAAAAAGTGCTTCATCTACTACTTCATTTACTCCTTTTTAAAAGTGATTATACTATTCATCATATTCTTATAAAAACCATGGCATTGAATGATAGAATTGAAAATTCCTTTGATGTTTCTTATTGTTACACTTAGAATCTAGTTAGATTAAAATTATTAAAGTGACCAAGTAGTACTTATTTAAAATAGAAAAATCACAAAATCATTAAAAAAAAAACTTAGGGATATGTTTCTCGTGTTTCAAATAGTTGAGCATCCCTCAAGGTATTAATATATTCCAAAGTCCTTAAGTTAAATTATGGTCAAGAAAATGAAAAGCCCCACCACAAATTCCAACACTTTTTTCTACTAAATGAACATGGAAATGAAGAGGAAGACCTGTGTTCAATGGTTATTTAGCCTCTACATATCTTTATCATTTGTCCATCTACAATGCGAGCTTCATTTGTGCTTGGTTCAATCCAAATTGAAGAGTTGATATTGCCTAAATCACCTAAAGCATTAACTACAACCAAACAATCAACATTCAACGATTTATTGGTGAAAACCATAAGATTTTGTGGGGATCTAGTTAGATTTTGAGAAATAGAGTAGGATATGAGGTTAACCCTTGGTGAAAAATCTATAATTTATATATGAAAAAAAATAAAGATCAATTTCTGAAAAATTCATATTCAATTCATTTGTAAAAAAATTTCACAATTAAACAAATTGATTATTACAACCCAATTTATATAAACCAAAGTAAGACTTATAGTTTAGTTTGAACATTATTATTTTATCCCTAACAATGCTACTATCCTGCACACAGTTAAAGAAGGCTATTACACATGATTTTCAATGATAATTCTGCCATTTATGTTAGTATGAATCTTTCGTCGTAAAAGATCACTTTAGCTACGCATAACAAATAGCCCTAACATCGATTATGGCTGCAAAATATCTTTAAGTCTGTTGCACAAATTTAGATCTAAGCACAAAAAGACATTAAGCAGATAAAACATAATATGGCTCCATGCATCCAATAGACAAGACAAGAACAAAGTGTTTAAAAGAATGATTTGTATTATATTAAAGAATGGGGCACCTGACAGGAAAACAAGAAAGGTGTTTTCCGGTTCTCCTCAATGGGATGGGTTCTTGAAAGTCCTCAACGTTTCAGATCTAAAATTCCTCTCTCTTATTGTGGTAGAAAACCCTGACAAACATAGAACTCAATGGGAGCTCACAAAGCAAAAATGGAAAATGGTGACCAAGAATAGATCAAGTGTGATCTAATGCAATGAAGGTGACTAATGAATGGGGAAAAACCTCCTATTTATAACAAAATATTAGGGTTATCTAGAACTTGTTGCATGAATAAAATATTATTAATCAAATTCTAGAACCACCCTTTAGGAATATTTTATTATATTTGTTGGAGGGAAAATGTCTTTTGAAGTGGGTCAATTCATTTATTTATATACAATAAATAAATAAATGATTTATTTATTATTTTAGGGAGATGATGGTGATGTAATTAAATAAATAATGATTTATTTAATTGTTTAAAAATGATTTAGTCAAATTTAACTAGGAATGTTATTAAATAATGATTTAAATAACTTGTTCCTGGGAAATAATTAAATAAATAATGATTTATTAATTAATTTCCTTGTTTTGGGTTAAATATGACCAAGAAATATGGACCAATGTTATTTGGCATGGTGAAAGCAATTTTACTTAGGGTAAAACTGGTCTTACATGGTGTACTTGGGTTCATCTAATGATAATGAGTTAGATGACCAAAAAAATGGTGTAACAGATTGCCCCCCAACATACGATTGTTAGGAGCAAATCGTATGACCGAAGTACGTTGTAAGAACTCAATCACTAGGTATTAAAAGGGAAGTGAGAGAGAGGAATGTAAGGTAGTGTAATGTGTTAGAGGACTAGACCCGGAAGAGACGAGACTTACAGGTGCAACAAGTCTCTAGGTGATGAAGTGGTACGAGTGTTAAAGGCGCCAGGGGAGGCATACCTATGCCCGCAGAGACAATAGTACAAAGAATAAGGCGCCCGGAAAACCAAGTTGCCACGAGTTTATAACATGTACTCGGTGGTCAAGCTTACAGCAAAATGGAAATCATACATCAACAAAATTACAAGACCAGACCTCATCGTCGCATTTCGAAGTGATGGAAAAACTCCTCATCACTTTTACATGAAAGAAATGCATCAGACGACTCATACAACATGACCAAAACATAATCGTCTCATGTCAAAGTGATGGCAACATATCATCACTTTTACATGAAAGAGATCTAACACACGACTCATAAAACAAGGCCAAAAAGAAATGTCATGGTCGCTTAAACGAGTGATGGAAACACATCATCACTTTCATAATAAAAACGCGACAAAAGACTTACAAGCATGGCCATGACAAGCTTAACATCTCTAGAAAAAAACAATCTAGAAGAACCACTTCTCATTTATTAAAACAAGTGGATCATTTCCCTGTGGCGAACTTGCTTGTCGATCAGCTCTTTCGACTGGTGTATGCACGAGTGCCTTGGCTTTACGGCGCTGTTCTGGATAAAGTTTCCAGCATGTGGCTCTTTGGTGGCCACTTCAGTTGCAATGGGTGCAAAAGTTATTTTTCCTCCAAACTTGCTTAACTGATTTCTTTTCCTGTTGGGGAGAAGGCTTTTCGTGCCTTTTCCTTCTTTGTGCTGCCATCTTCTTCCAACACTTAGAAATCACATGGTTATTTAAACCACAAAAATAACAAGTTTCACGATGCCATATTTTACGACCATGGTTATCGACATTCTTGTAATCAAAATGCACTCTGGAATAATGAGACTTAGTATACCTTCTGGGTGGTCTCTGGTGCCATCATGATGATGGGAGCTCGCCTCGGTTCCTTCACTGCAACGTTCACTGCCGTGGAATGATGGCGAAGTGTCCCTACCATTCCTCTTCCTTGGAAAGTTCATCATTATTTGTTTTCCTTTGATGTCCTTCGAACATCCTTCGTCAATGTACCCCAAACCTACATAACGAGGTCGTTTCACAACCTCCAATGGTTCGGTGATGCCTTGGCCACGAATGCCAAGTCCTCCTCCTCTGTACCCCATTTTAGTGAGGAGCCTCATGCCGGTACCTGTGATTGGTATCTCCACACTTCCAACTGAAATGACATCATGTGAAGAAACTGAAGAAAAATCAACACTATTTACCTTAGGTGTTGATTGCGAAACAGATGAAGAAAGTTGTTGTAAGCCTTCGTTGCGCTTCACTTCTGTCACTGCCTCTGACACGGCTTGTAGCTGAAGCTGCATCTGCTACATCTCCTCCCTCTCTTTCTGTAGGAATGCTTTTAAGGCATCATGATCTCTCTGAAGAGTTTCGTTATTGCGTTTCAAATCTTCCCACGCCTCTGTCGTGGCTTGCAACTGAAGCTGCAACTGCTGCTTCTCCTCCTTCTCTTCATGTAGGAATGCCTTCAAGGCATCATGATCTGCTTGCAGAATTTCATTGTTGCACTTCCAATCGTCCAACTCTTCTATTGTGGCTTGCAACTGAAGCTGCAACTGTTGCTTGTCCTCCTTATCTTTGTGTAGGAGGGTCTTCAATTCTTCGTTCTCTGCTGCTTGTTTTTCGTAAGCCTCGTACAACATGTCCGCTTTCTCGGACACTCTGAGCATGGTTTCATACATGTCCTTCACACTCTCCATGGCTCAACTCAGCAAACGTTCAATGTTCACGCCTTGCAATCCAATCAGCAAGAATACCTGCTCCGATACCACTTGATCCAGGGTAAAATCTTAATACCCCTTAACCAAGACCTTTTAATTCGACTGATAAATAGAATTGCATTTACTTAAGACGTTAAAGAACTGAAATGAACAATTGTAGCTGTAAATAAGAGGAACATAAATGAACAAGATCAGCAATCATAAGAACACGTTGTTTGATGACAGAGTTCGTCCAGGAGGGACTACATCTCCGGGCCTCGGTGTCAAGATGGTGTAGGCCGCTGCATTATGTGTTGTAAGAAGAGATGTACATGGATGTGTTTCCCTATGACATACAAGGAAAAATTTCCCTCACGCAGGAGTGGCTTGACTTCTTTAAGAGATGTTCTACTGCAGAACTCTCATACATAAAGAAAGACTCCTATCAGTATGACCATAGATGACATGTAATAAACAAGAGTATCCCGCCAATCTTAGCAAACAAGGGATCTCAACAATACACATATGAAATTGAGCATCCCGCCAATTTGGCATAAAAGGGACTCATACATGACACAAATCCATAGCTGAAAGTACATCAATAACAACACAAAGCAAGATCCCACGACTCATGTATCAACCGGGATCTGCAAGACATAATGCATCTCAACAAGAAATAAATGAAGAAGTACATGGAATACACATCATATACCTCATGCTGCCATTTGCTGAAGGCTGAGCAGCTCTGCGGCAGAATCTGAAAACACCATCAATCTTGTGGCGTCGAGAAAGTGGAAAACGACTGCTCACATGTGCAAATCTGACACCGGCATAACCCACTTCCAAAAGTGGCTGAAAAATAGAAAACTCAGATGAAAAAACTGAGCACGCCATCAGACTCATGGCGCTGAGTAGTGCTGAAATGACATAAAATTTGTCCCATTTGGACAAAGTCGAAATTTTACCCTCCTGAAAATTGAGCCTCAATCAGGGTTCCGCTTGCCTCTTTCTGGGCTCATGGTTCCACATGACCTGCATTAAAAAATAATAAAACCTTGATCTGCGTGTGCGCTCTTCCGCTCCTCCATGGCCTGGGCGCACTGTAAAATGTTGGGTTTATATAAATTTCGTGGGCGGAATTACCAACAAAATTCGTTGGCGCGTTGGTAAAATAGGTAATTTGTTGAAGAGAGGTCGGGGGGTCAAATCCCGCCCCTCTTAAAATGGCACGACAATTATTTTTTTAAAAAGACCCGCATTTGTTTTTAACCCAACGAATAATTAAATGGCGGGGGTCGGGCCCGCCTTGGGCGGCCCGCCCAACCAATTCCGCACGTATATCACATTATATGTTATATATATGATGGCTAGATCTGTTATGTGTTGGGCCGTTGTTTAAATTTTGGTGGTGGTTGTTTTAAGTTGGGCCGTCCATGGAGCGGGCCGACCCACGTGGCCGGGCGGGTTCGATTCCCACCGGTCCATATATATATGGTGCCACATGGGTGCCGACGGGGGTGGCGGAGGTCACAGCCCCCACCCTTTTTTTTTTAATAAATTTTTGTTATTAAAACAAATTGCGCCTTTTTAAAAATTCGGTTTTGGACCGAAGGAGGCAAACTAAATAGGCCACAAATTTGCTCGGAATATGGCCTGAGCTTGCCGGAATCCGGTGGACGGAAAAAGTCTAATTTGTGCCTTCCTTAAGGTTGTCCAGTCACTAAGTCAACCTGCAACTTTGACCGCTTATAACTTCTTCATACGGACTCGGAATTGAGTGCCGTCTGTGCCGTTGGATTCAGAATTATGAGATCTACAACTTGAACTTGGTTCGAGAGCAATATGAACAAATTTATTTTTGAGCCTTTTACTCAAGCCTCTTGTACCTGTACCTGATTATTCCACCTGGATCAAACCTCCCCACTGAGGAGCTTTTCGTCCTCCAAAAGCATCAAGCTTTACATATCATCAACTGTCTACAACTGTCGTTGAAAGGCGCATCCCCACGTGACTCCTTCACCTGGCGTACTTCAGAATCAAGATGCAAAGCCATCATGTACAACTGCTACAATGTGATGTCTGAAAAGGCACATCCCTTGAAGACTCCTTCACCTTACGTACTTCAGAATCAAGATGCAAAGCCAACACCTGCAACTGCTAAAATGCAAATGTCTGAAAAGGCACATCCCTTGAAGACTCCTTCACTTCTGTCTTTCGGAATCGGAATGCCAACACCTGCCTAAAGCTTCGCACGAATTACATTCTCACGTGACCGATAATGACCCAAATGTTTCCATACTTGCCACGAGTTTATAATATGTACTCGTGGGTCAAGCGACAAAGAAATGGAAATCATACATCAACAAAATTACAAGACTGCATTCTCATCGTCAGACAAAGCATGGAAAACTCTCATCACTTTTACATGAAAGAAATGCATCAAACGACCACACAACATGACCAAAACATAATCGTCGTATCTCAAAGTGATGGTAACATATCGCCTTTTACATGAAATAGATCACCACACACTCATAAGACAAGGCCAAAAAGAAATGTCATGGTCGCTTAAACGAGTGATGGAAACACATCATCACTTTCATAATAAAAATGCGACAAAAGACTTACAAGCATGGCCATGACAAGCTTAACATCTCTAGAAAAAACAATCTAGAAGAACCACTTCTCCTTTATTAAAATGAGTGGATCATTTCCTTGTGGTGAACTTGCTTGTCGATCAGCTCTTTCAACTGGTGTATGCATGGGCTCTTTGGCTTTACGGCACTGCTCTGGATGAAGTTTCCAGCATGTGGCTCTTTGGTGGCCACTTCGGTCGCAATGGGTGCAAAATTTCTTTTTCCTCCAAACCTGCTTAACTGATTTCCTTTCCTGTTGGGGAGAAGGCTTTTCGTGCCTCTTCCTCCTTTGTGCTGCCATCCTCTTCTAGCACTTAGAAATCACATGGTTATTTAAACCAAAAAATAAACAAGTTTTACGATGCCATATTTTACGACCGTTGTTATCAACATTCTTATAGTCAAAATGCACTCTGGAATAATGAGACTTAGTATACCTTCTGGGGTGGTCTCTGGTGCCATCATGATGATGGGAGCTCGCCTCGGTTCCTTCACTGCAACGTTCACTGCCGTGGAATGATGGCGAAGTGTCCCTACCATTCCTCTTCCTTGGAGAGTTCATCATTATCTGTTTTCCTTTGATGTCCTTCGAACATCGTTCGTCAATGTACCCCAAACCTGCATAACGAGGTCGTTTCACAACCTCCAATGGTTCGGTGATGCCTTGGCCACGAATTCCAAGTCCTCCTCCTCTGTACCCCATTTTAGTGAGGAGCCTCATGCCGGTACCTGTGATTGGTATCTCCAAACTTCCAACTGAAATGACATCATGTGAAGAAACTGAAGAAAAATCAACACTATTTACCTTAGGTGTTGATTGCGAAATAGATGAAGAAAGATGTTGTAAGCCTTCGTTGTGCTTCACTTCTGTCACTGCCTCTGACACGGCTTGTAGCTGAAGCTGCATCTGCTGCATATCCTCCTTCTCTTTCTGTAGGAATACTTTTAAGGAATCATGATCTCTCTGAAGAGTTTCGTTGTTGCATTTCAAATATTCCCATGCCTCTTTCGTGGCTTGCAACTGAAGCTGCAACTGCTGCTTCTCCTCATTCTCTTCATGTAGGAATGCCTTCAAGGCATCATGATCTGCTTGCAAAATTTCATTGTTGCGCTTCCAATCTTCCCACACTTTTGTTGTGTCTTGCAACTGAAGCTGCAACTGTTGCTTGTCCTCCTCGTGTGTGGAGTGGCCTTCACTTGCCGTCGTTTGTTTTTCGTACGTACAATATGTTCCCGTTTCGACAATTTCAGCATGGTTTCTATATACAGTCTCGACACTACGCCAACTCACAAAGCCGCAATGTCTACGGCCATCACTAAATCACCGTTGAATACGATCTGAATCATCACTTCTATCCGTGTAAATTCCCATATCTTAACCAAGACCTTTTAATTCGGCTGATAAATAGAATTGCATTTAATTAAAGACATTAAAGAACTGAAATGAACAATTGTAGCTGTAAATAAGAGGAACATAAATGAACAAGATCAGCAGTCATAAGAACACGTCGTTTGATGACGGAGTTCGTCCAGGAGGGACTACATCTCCGGGCCTCAGTGTCAAGATGGTGTAGGCCGCTGCATTATGTGTTGTAAGAAGAGATGTACATGGATGTGTTTCCCTATGACATACAAGGAAAATTTTCCCTCACGCAGGAGTGGCTTGACTTCTTTAAGAGATGTTCTACTGCAGAACTCTCATACATAAAGAAAGACTCCTATCAGTATGACCATAGCTGACATGTAGCAAACAAGAGTATCCCGCCAATCCTGGCAAACAAGGGATCTCAAAATACACATAGAAAATAAGAGCATCCCACCAATGTGGCATAAAAGGGGCTCATACATGACACAAATCCATAGCTGAAAGTACATCAAAAACAACACAAAGCAAGATCCCACAACTCATGTATCAACCGGGATCTGCAAGACATAATGCATCTCAACTAGAAATAAATGAAGAAGTACATGGAATACACATCATATACCTCATGCTGCCATTTGCTGAAGGCTGAGCAGCTCTGCGGCTGAATCTGAGAACACCATCAATCTTGTGGCGTCGAGAAAGTGGAAAACGATTGCTCACATGTAAAAATCTGACACCGGCATAGTCCACTTCCAAAAGTGGCTGGAAAATAAAAAACTCATATGCAGAAACTGAGTATGCCATCAGACTCGTGGCGCTGAGTAGTGCTGAAATGACATAAAATTTGTCCCATTTGGACAAAGTCAAAATTTTGCCCTCTTGAAAATTGAGCCTCAATCAGGGTTCTGCCTGCCTCTTTCTGGGCTCATGGTTTCACATGACCTGCATTAAAAAATATTAAAACCTCGATCTGCGTGCATGTGCTCCGCTCTTCCATGGCCTGGGCGCACTGTAAAAATTCGGGTTTATATAAAAATTTGTGGGCGGATTTACTAACAAAATTCATTGGCGCATTGGTAAAATAGGTAATTTGTTGAAGAGAGGTCGGGGGATCAAATCCCGCCTCTCCAAGAATACACATACGGTTTTGTTGAAAAAACAATATAATATTGTTTTAGGGGGCCGGGCCCGCATTGGGTGGCCCGCCCCCAATGTTGGTTTGTGCAACCCAACCGTTATGATATGGTTTAAATGGGTTATAACCATATGTAACAAATATTAAATATAAACGTGGCTTGGGTGGCGGTGGGGTTCACAACCCCCGCCCCCATTTAATGTTGACCGTTGTTTGTCTTGGTATATTGGGCCGCCCGTGGAGCGGGCCGGCCCACGTGGCCGGGCGGGTTCGATTCCCGCCGGCCCATTTATGTATATGGTGCCATATGGGTGCCGACGGGGGTGGCGGGGGTCACGGCCCCCACCCCCCCTTTTTTTTTTTAATAAATTTTTGTTATTAAAACAAATTGTGCCTTTTTAAAAATTCAGTTTTTGGACCGAAGGAGGCAATTTAAACATGCCACAAATTTGCCTGGAATCTGGCCTGAGCTTGCCGGAATCCGGTGGCCGGAAAAAGTCTAATTTGTGCCTTCCTTAAGGCTGTCCAGTCACCAAGTCAACCTGGAACTTTGACCGCTTATAACTTCTTCATACGGACTCGGAATTGAGTGCCGTCTGCGCCATTGGGTTCAGAAAGACGAGATCTACAACATGAACCTAGTTCAAGAATCTTTTGAACACTTTGATTTTTGAGCCTTTTACCCAAGCCTCTTGTACTTGTACTTGATTATTCCACCTGGATCAAACCTCCCCACTGAGGAGCTTTTGGTCCTCCAAAAGCATCAAGCTTTACGTATCATCAACTGTCTGCAACTGTCGTTGAAAGGCGCATCCCCACATGACTCCTTCACCTGGCATACTCAGAGTCAAGATGCAAAGCCAACACCTGCAACTGCTGAAATGCAAATGTCTGAAAAGGCACATCCCATGAAGACTCCTTCACCTCACGTACTTCGGAATCGAGATGCAAAGCCAACACCTGCAACTGCTGAAATGCAAATGTCTGAAAAGGCACATCCTTTGAAGACTCCTTCACCTCTGTCCTTCGGAATCGGAATGCCAACACCTGCCCAAAGCTGCAACGAACATTACATTCTCAATGTGACCAATAATGACCCAGATGTTTCCATACTTGCCACGAGTTTATAACATGTACTCGGTGGTCAAGCTTACAGCAAAATGGAAATCATACATCAACAAAATTACAAGACCAGACCTCATCGTCGCATTTCGAAGTGATGGAAAAACTCCTCATCACTTTTACATGAAAGAAATGCATCAGACGACTCATACAACATGACCAAAACATAATCGTCTCATGTCAAAGTGATGGCAACATATCATCACTTTTACATGAAAGAGATCTAACACACGACTCATAAAACAAGGCCAAAAAGAAATGTCATGGTCGCTTAAACGAGTGATGGAAACACATCATCACTTTCATAATAAAAACGCGACAAAAGACTTACAAGCATGGCCATGACAAGCTTAACATCTCTAGAAAAAAACAATCTAGAAGAACCACTTCTCATTTATTAAAACAAGTGGATCATTTCCCTGTGGCGAACTTGCTTGTCGATCAGCTCTTTCGACTGGTGTATGCACGAGTGCCTTGGCTTTACGGCGCTGTTCTGGATAAAGTTTCCAGCATGTGGCTCTTTGGTGGCCACTTCAGTTGCAATGGGTGCAAAAGTTATTTTTCCTCCAAACTTGCTTAACTGATTTCTTTTCCTGTTGGGGAGAAGGCTTTTCGTGCCTTTTCCTTCTTTGTGCTGCCATCTTCTTCCAACACTTAGAAATCACATGGTTATTTAAACCACAAAAATAACAAGTTTCACGATGCCATATTTTACGACCATGGTTATCGACATTCTTGTAATCAAAATGCACTCTGGAATAATGAGACTTAGTATACCTTCTGGGTGGTCTCTGGTGCCATCATGATGATGGGAGCTCGCCTCGGTTCCTTCACTGCAACGTTCACTGCCGTGGAATGATGGCGAAGTGTCCCTACCATTCCTCTTCCTTGGAGAGTTCATCATTATCTGTTTGCCTTTGATGTCCTTCGAACATCCTTCGTCAATGTACCCCAAACCTGCATAATGAGGTCGTTTCACAACCTCCAATGGTTCGGTGATGCCTTGGCCACGAATGCCAAGTCCTCCTCCTCTGTACCCCATTTTAGTGAGGAGCCTCATGCCGGTACCTGTGATTGGTATCTCCACACTTCCAACTGAAATGACATCATGTGAAGAAACTGAAGAAAAATCAACACTATTTACCTTAGGTGTTGATTGCGAAATAGATGAAGAAAGATGTTGTAAGCCTTCGTTGTGCTTCACTTCTGTCACTGCCTCTGACACGGCTTGTAGCTGAAGCTGCATCTGCTGCATATCCTCCTTCTCTTTCTGTAGGAATACTTTTAAGGAATCATGATCTCTCTGAAGAGTTTCGTTGTTGCATTTCAAATATTCCCATGCCTCTTTCGTGGCTTGCAACTGAAGCTGCAACTGCTGCTTCTCCTCATTCTCTTCATGTAGGAATGCCTTCAAGGCATCATGATCTGCTTGCAAAATTTCATTGTTGCGCTTCCAATCTTCCCACACTTTTGTTGTGTCTTGCAACTGAAGCTGCAACTGTTGCTTGTCCTCCTTCTCTTTGTGTAGGAGGGTCTTCAATTCTTCGTTCTCTGCTGCTTGTTTTTCGTACGCCTCGTACAATATGTCTGCTTTCTCGGACACCCTGAGCATGGTTTCGTACATGTCCTTGAGACTTTCCATGGCTCTGTTAGCACTCAAATCTACCTCAGGCTGAAATAAGGTAAAACTCAAGGCTACATCAAACCACGCTCAGCCTCGTAGCTAGCCCTACGAGGACAGGAGAGGGCTCTCTCCGTCAATCTCGATAAAATGAACAATATGGCGCGAGATGACTTACGATGGGAACTGATTTTAGGCTAGTAAAGAGATAAGTATGTTTAATTTTTGATTTTTGGGTTTTCGCTGGAGAAATGGGAAAAACAAATTTTGGGTCCGGGGATAAGGTCAGACCTTTGCAGAATTCGAGTTGGGGCGAGGTAGGTGAATGTCTTGATGCTTTTGATTGGATATATGGACGGATTAGAACGATAAGGAGCTGAAGAGGGCAAAGAAGAACTTGGATCCTCTCCAAACAGTCTAAAACATGTAAAACTAAATGAATTCAAAGGCAGAGCACTGTGAACAATGGATTCAACCTCATCTACTCATTCATTTAATTTAAGAAGCATCAGTGAGAAATGGCATACATTAAACATGAAGAAAATTACAGTAAACAGAGAGAAAACACCATCAAGAACAGAACACCACAAGAATCCCAACAAGTGCCGCAAAACCTCTGATCTTTCCTTAGCCAAAATATGAAAAAATATGTACAATGGTGCCAAAAGTTTCCCAAGAGTCCAACCTCTCCAACCCCTGAAAATGATTGAGAAATTACATCATATAGAGCATCCTAACCCCTTCCCACACCTCTAGGGGTCGAAATCCTCCTTCTAGGAGCAGTTCCAACAAATTCTAATCAAGGAGCTAAAATCTAGGCAGCCAACAACTTGCCTCTAAAAGAGTGGAAACTGATTCATTTACATGATTTTCACTTTTTTGAGAGTGAATCTTCTAGAATAGGTAAAAATGAGCCAAAGTTACATGCCAACCCTCAATTTACATCATGAAAACCCAAAAATTTCATCCACAAGCAAAACTGGTCCCAACTGGCCGAAATTCTGAGCTGGAAGTTGAAAATTCAATAAAAAATTTAAGTGGGTAGCGCCCCTGAATTAAGTGGGTAGCGCGCCTTCCAACCTGATTTTGAGGCACTTCCCAACATCCAAATTGAGCTCATAATAGCTCGTTGGAAAGCCCTGGATGTTGACTATCCAACCCAAGTGGAATTTCTCAATTTTGAGCTCATTTTCCCCTCCAAAACTTCATTCTCCCAGAAGTACTCCCTGCTGGTGCAAAAGGTGGCAGCAAGGTGGTTTTCATGGTGTTTTTGAGCTTTTTGGCCATCCATAATCTGATGAAATACTTCGGCAATGCCTGAGGATGCATAACTTACCATGAAAAATCCAAAAATGCAAAAATTTCCTTCAGCAAGTGTCCCAAAAAAAATGAGCATATGGGCGCGCTACCCGCTTAACTGAAAAACCTATTTTTAGACCAAAAAATTTCAAAATGACAATTTTTTTTCCAAATTTGCTCAAATTAGGAGCGAAGACCCTCCATCATGTATCTTGCCCAGCCAACGAAGCCTCGGCCAAAATCCGGAGTGGATCAGGCCTTTTCCGCCGTTTTAGTGCTTCGCTCAACCTCCTCTTCAGAATCTTCATTCTTGCTTTGCAGACATGCATGCGAGCCCAATAATGGTTTACCACCTTTGCCACCTCTGTGAGGCCTCCGTGGCACATTACCCTCTGTTGTGGAATCACTGTCCAACTCGCGCTCATAAACTGACTCTGTCTCTGACATGGCTTTGAACAAGATATTTGCAATATGGATACTGATATAGATGCAGTGAAAGCAAAGTTATAATGTATGTTCAACACCCAATAGATATCACCCATGTGCCAAAGTATCACAGGAAAATAAAATTACAATGAGGATGGCTCTGTTTTAGTGGCATGAAAACTATCACTGTTTTGACCATAAGTGAGTTTCACAAATGAGTGCCAACTGCAAAGTATGGTGCAAGCTTTTAGTAATGATGGGCAAAATTTGTCAAAGAAGCAAACAAGTATAGGACTGTGTTTATGAACTGAAGAATAGGGAGAACACGACAATAACCATAGTGACACAAATTACTATCACAGTGGTAATAGAATGATAACAACAACTATGGTGATATTATGGTAATGAGGGCTATAGACTAGTCGACATAAGACTGCGCAAAAATATGAAAAGGCATGAACAACAGTGATAAGATGATAACTGAGGGCGTGAGGATCATCTATACAACGTGCCAGGGCGTGAACATATCTACCATTCAAAGGTTTTCAAATTTTTCATAAAACTGCCCATACAATTTCAAAACCCTTATGGAATTAAATTTCATGTGAATGAAGGATTCATATATTTCTCTCCAAGCATGGCTTGTTTCCCCAACATTAATAACATCACAATCATATTAAAAAACTACTGAGCAATGTTTAAAACTTGTTTGCAAGCTGTTGGAGTCGACTTGAATCGAATCTGGGCGCAAAACACGAATTTTCTGGGCTCTGTTTTAAGTGGGTAGCACGCCTGTTTAAGTGGGTAGCGCCCATGTAAATTTGCACTGGCTGTGGAGGTTAAGTGGGTAGTGCCCCTCAAGTGGGTAGCGCCCCTCCTGTATGGGTAGAGCGCACTTTTCTATGAGCAGCTACATAGTGAATTTTGCAGGAGGATTTTGGAGGCCTTCCCGGTGTCCAAATCGGGCGTGTGATAGCTCGTTGGAAAGCTCTTGGAGTCTAATTTCCAACACAAGTGGAATTATGCAATTTGGATTTCATTTACCCTATCAAAAATCAAATCTCCAAAAACTTGTCAAAATAAGCAGAATGAGGCTGCCTCAAGGCAGAGCGCTGTTGCAGCCAATGTTTGAAGGTCTTCCTCAACTCCAAATTGAGCTCATGATAGCTCATTGAAAATATATTTTTGTCTAGTTAGCATTTGACTCATCATGCAAGTCATTTAGCCAACCATGCTAGGAGAAATCTTGATTTTCCCAAGGTCACTTCAGAGGTGCATCAATTCTCCCGAGGCGATTGTATTTTTGACATTTCTCTAAAACCATGATACCTGTGTAAAAAGTGAAAGAGGTTTTTCTTCTTTGGGATGTTGTGGAAAAAAATGTCTCTCAGTTTTCAAAAATTCATCTTTTATTTCTCTGAAACATCTTTTGAGTGAAACTTATCCCGATGTGTGAAACAAGGAATTTTGTCGTAATGAAGCGAAAAGAAGGGGATAGGGGGCTTCTAAATTCTTGGGGAAATTTTTGAAAGTAGGGAGGGATGTTAGGAAGCAGGGGAAAGTGGAATCTCAGAGATTGAGTGAGGGGAAGGGGTCCAAAAGGGAAAAACACAGGCCTAGCCTAGAAAATTGCCAAGTTGTGGCAAGAAACTAGGGTTTGTGCAAAAATGAGGAATTTGGGGGATCTCAGTGATGGGAAGTGTTTAATAAGGTATGTTAAGGATAGGGGAAGGTGTGTGAACATCAGGATACAAGTTTTTTCGATGATTTGACCATCCAAGAGAAATTACCTCCAAAACCCTAGGTGAGGGAAATGGACCTTACCAAGGCACAACTGAAGCATGAAAAAGATGTAAAATGACCCAATGGAACCTGACATGATGATGAAAACCTTCTGAATGATGGTACACTCAGCTGAATGGTGACATGGACCGACATTTGGACAACTTTGAAAAGAGTGAAAACAAACCCTAGACCTAATGCCTAGTGACCAAATTTTGCTTGAAGACTCATTGAAATGAAAAAATTTGACCTTGACACTTTAAGATCACTTTGTAAGAGCATGTTTGATCACTGGAGGAAGGCTGCAAAGGCTGACACTAACATTGGCTCCAATGGGGATGGTAGCTCCTTGGAGGTGCCAAGAACGACAGATCTTTGGGAGAGCAGACCAGTGCCTTATCCATTGGGCAATGGAAACAAAAACTCAAACTGAAATGCCTGACTGAAAAATGATGACTTGAAGACACAAATTGAATCTCACTCAACTAAAAACTAACTCGATACTTAAAAAAAACTGACAAACTGGAAATATGCTCAAAGTAGAGCTTATTCAATACAACCTACTCTAATTGTGCTTTACACCACCCGATCAAGTGTAATGGAACAGCCAATGCAACCATGTAAGCATGCTGGCTGCTGTTTGATTTCTTCCCACATAATTACTGATGCGCAGGAAAAGGAGAGAATCGAAAGGCAACTCCCATGGAAACTTCGAACCAAGTGGACTGTTGATACACTTGCAAAGCATGAATTGACTAGAGGACTTCAAGAATACTGCGAAAGGATATTCATACACATAGCTACTGATTTCCATTAACACATCACTACTCTGATCCAGATAATCTCCATATCTTAATCTTAAAAATTTTCTCACCTCTATGGTGCTTTTCTTTGGTGATTGCAGCAAGCTGTCAAAAGGATCCTTAAATTCATGAATAACCAAACACTGTTGCTGATTACAAACAGAACAAAAGTCTCCTTCATTAATATCCTCATATGACTGCAAACCTTGAAATGAGCTTTGTAATGAAAAATCTGTTAGACAAGACAATGAAGGCAACTTTTGAATAAGATCATCATCAACATTCTTTTCTGGCACATGGTTAACTAATGAAGGAAAAATTTTACAGCAAACATCATCCAACACACGAGCAATAGGATCATCAAAAACTTGAGAAGACTGCTGCACTGTATCCCTTGAAACTGTATGACATCCTACTGGCTGTTCCTCTTTTCCTTGAGAGATTTTACGAAGATTCTGCCTTACAAACTGAAATGCTTCGAAACAAAATGGTATAGAATTTTCCTGCATCATCAAATCATGTATTTCATCTTCCACACCTTCATCTGTAATCTGACCTTCAATTGCATTGGATGGATGCAAATCTGATGCTACAAGCTGCTCATCTGAAGATTTACTATGCAATTTATCTTTCAAAAGCTGAAATGATTCAAAACAGAAAGGTATGGAGTCACCTTGAATCATTAAATCATGTGTGCCCACTTCCAAGTCTTCAGCTGCAACTTGACAATCAATGACTTTTGGGGGCTGCAAGTTTGAATATGAGAAATTTTCATTGCCCTCAAGACGATCCAGATCAAGACTTGTTGACGTTTGATTTCTGATTGCATGGAAGTTATCTCTAATGAACTGAAACGAATCAAAACAAAAAGGCAAAGATCCTTCACTTACATCAAAATTTTCTGCACTTTCCTCATCATTGCCATAGCTAATATGCATCGGTTGATCACTGTACTCGAGCTGCTGAAAGTGAACTTCCTCCTCGCACAAACTAGCTACTGATTTGTCTGCAAGATTAGCTTCTGTTTGGAGAACATAATCATCATCATACTGATCAAACTGAGGCAATTCATCAGTATAAAACACATCATCAAACATACACATCATATCAACAGCTCTTTCTTCTTCACAATGATCTATAAAACAATCACTATGACCACTGGGATCAGAAACAAAATGTTTTGGGTCAGCCACTTGTTCTTGAATGTCATTTTCATTTCTTGCAGTCATTTTCCGCACCATCTCTTCTACTGCATTTACGAAAAGATCAAGCTTGTCCTCTGAAGGTGTCAGCTGCTCTGAAACATCCTTCTTTTCTTCTTCCTTCAACCTTGCCCTCAAGATCAGAAAATGAGCCTCTACATTCACTGCCTTGTTCTGCATCTCGTGAAGTGTTGCAATATTCTTTTCTCTCAGCTGAAACTCCATTTCCGGATCAAAGGCACCCGAGTAGTGCAAGAGAGAAGATCTAGGAGAAGGTCTTATATCAACTGGCATCGAATAATAAACTTGGTTAAATCTAGCAGAAAATTGTTGTACTGTCTCCCCTGGCAATCTTTTCAGCTGGTTATACTCCTCTATAATCAACGAAAAGTTCTGTCCGATCATCCACCTGTCAAGGAAAACTTTGACAAACTGCTGGAAATCTGAAATGCTCGCATCAGGCAGGGCTTTGAACCAACTCTTCACTTGGCCTTGCAAAGAAAGAGCAAAAATCCTGATACTAACATCTTCATCATCAACTTCAAAAAGATCTAGAAAATTCTCAACGTTCTGCACATGTTGCTCAGCGTTGACATTGTTACATTCACCGTCAAATCTTGGTAGATATAGGTCATAATTTTTAGGGAAAGCATGAAGAACAGAAGGTAAAACAAGAGGTTTGTACCGATCTGGGATTTTACAAGGTATATGGGTATGTACAAGAGCTATGGGATCAGTTTTTTTTTCTTTAGGTTTATCACTCTGAAGAGAGTCAACATAAGAGGTGGGAAAATTAAGGAGACCAGGATCAAAGGGAAACTCAGCATTTACACTTTTTGAATGGGTCGAATGAAGATTTTGATCACCTTTCTCATACAACAAATTCTGAAAAACTTTCAGGATAGCTTCAAGACCAGCAAATAAGTAATTTACAAGAAAGCAGATTAGATCCTGAATACCATTCCACTTTAGATACCTGAACTTTGTGTAAGATCCTTCCATTTTCTCAGAGAAAGAGTCAGTCCTCCAGACTTCGAATTAGAGTCACCAGGTGAATGATTTCAGCCTTCTTATGTCTGATCGTTGTTCACCATCAACCATTAGATCTGAACTCGATACATGTACTGGGGAAATTTATAGGTTAAGTGTTACGATTACAAGCTAGACCGGAGATCGACTGAAGCAACATTTATCTACTATGCACTCGCAGAGCAAGAGCAGTTCGAAAGCTACCTGGCGTGACTTCAGGCTCCGTCTGTAGCTATAAATCAATCAACACTAACCAGCAAACCAATTTCTTCCCCAGTATGTTCGCCACTATGTTAGCGCTCAAATATACATCAGGCTGAAATAAGGTAAAACTCAAGGCTACATCAAACCACGCTCAGCCTCGTAGCTAGCCCTACGAGGACAGGAGAGGGCTCTCTCCGTCAATCTCGATAAAATGAAAAATATGGCGCGAGATGACTTACGATGGGAACTGATTTTAGGCTAGTAAAGAGATAAGTATGTTTAATTTTTTATTTTTGGGTTTTCGCTGGAGAAATGGGAAAAACAAATTTTGGGTCCGGGGATAAGGTCAGACCTTTGCAGAATTCGAGTTGGGGCGAGGTAGGTGAATGTCTTGATGCTTTTGATTGGATATATGGACGGATTAGAATGATAAGGAGCTGAAGAGGGCAAAGAAGAACTTGGATCCTCTCCAAACAGTCGAAAACATGTAAAACTAAATGAATTCAAAGGCAGAGCACTGTGAACAATGGATTCAACCTCATCTACTCATTCATTTAATCTAAGAAGCATCAGTGAGAAATGGCATACATTAAACATGAAGAAACTTACAGTAAACAGAGAGAAAACACCATCAAGAATAGAACACCACAAGAATCCCAACAGGTGCCGCAAAACCTCTGATCTTTCCTTAGCCAAAATATGAAAAAATATGTACAATGGTGCCAAAAGTTTCCCAAGAGTCCAACCTCTCCAACCTCTGAAAATGATTGAGAAATTACATCATATAGAGCATCCTAACCCCTTCCCACACCTCTAGGGGTTAAAATCCTCCTTCTAGGAGCAGTTCCAACAAATTCTAATCAAGGAGCTAAAATCTAGGCAGCTAACAACTTGCCTCTAAAAGAGTGGAAATTGATTCATTTACATGATTTTCACTTTTTTGAGAGTGAATCTTCTAGAATAGGTAAAAATGAGCCAAAGTTACATGCCAACCCTCAATTTACATCATGAAAACCCAAAAATTTCATCCACAAGCAAAACTGGTCCAAACTGGCCGAAACTCTGAGCTGGAAGTTGAAAATTCAGCCAAAAATTTAAGTGGGTCTCACCCCTGAAACAAGTGGGTCGCGCACCTTTCAACCTGATTTTTAGGTACTTCCCGGCATCCAAATTGAGCTCATGATAGCTTGTTGGAAAGCTCTGGATGTTGGATATCCAACCCAAGTGGAATTTCTCAATTTGGAGCTCATTTGCCCCTCCAAAACTTCATTCTTCCAGAAGTACTTCCTGCTGGTGCAAAAGGTGGCAGCAAGGTGGTTTTCATGGTGTTTTTGAGCTTTTTGACCACCCAGAATCTGATGAAATGCTTTGGCAATGCCTGAGGATGCATAACTTACCATGAAAAATCCAAAAATGCAAAAATTTCCTTCAGCAAGTGTCCCAAAAAAAAGTGAGCATATGGGTGCGCTACCCGCTTAACTGAAAAACCTGTTTTTAGACCAAAACTTCAAAGACAAATTTTTTTCAAATTTGCTCAAATTGAGCGAAGACCCCATCATGTATCTTGCCCACTCAACGAAGCCTCAGAAGCCTCACCAAAATCCCATTGCACAAAGCCTTTTCCGCCGTTTTAGTGCTTCGCTCAACCTCCTCTTCAGAATCTTCATTCTCGCTTTGCAGACATGCATGCGAGCCCAATAATGGTTTACCACCTTTGCCACCTCTGTGAGGCCTCCGTGGCACATTACCCTCTATTGTGGAATCACTGTCCGACTCGCGCTCATAAACTGACTCTGTCTCTGACATGGCTTTGAACAAGATATTTGCAATATGGATACTGATATAGATGTAGTGAAAGCAAAGTTATAATGTATGTTCAACACCCAATAGATATCACCCATGTGCCAAAGTATCACAGGAAAACAAAATTACAATGAGGATGGCTCTGTTTTAGTGGCATGAAAACTATCACTGTTTTGACCATAAGTGAGTTTCACAAATGAGTGCCAACTGCAAAGTATGGTGCAAGCTTTTAGTAATGATGGGAAAAATTTGTCAAAGAAGCAAACAAGTATAGGACTGTGTTTATGAACTGAAGAATAGGGAGAACATGACAATAACCATAGTGACAAAAATTACTATCACAGTGGTAATAGAATGATAACAACAGCAATGGTGATATTATGGTAATGAGGGCTATAGACTAGTTGACATAAGACTGCGCAAAAATATGAAAAGGCATGAACAACAGTGATAAGATGATAACTGAGGGCGTGAGGATCATCTATACAACGTGCCAGGGCGTGAACATATCTACCATTCAAAGGTTTTCAAATTTTTCATAAAACTGCCCATACAATTTCAAAACCCTTATGGAATTAACTTGCACGTGAATGAAGGATTCATATATTTCTCTCCAAGCATGGCTTGTTTCCCCAACATTAATAACATCACAATCATATTAAAAAACTACTGAGCAATGTTTAAAACCTGTTTGCAAGCTTTTGGAGTCGACTTGAATCGAATCTGGGCGCAAAACACGAATTTTCTGGGCTCCGTTTTAAGTGGGTAGCGCGCCTGTTTAAGTGGGTAGCGCCCCTCAAGTGGGTAGCACCCGTGTAAATTTGCACTGGCTGTGGAGGTTAAATGGGTAGCGCCCCTCAAGTGGGTAGCGCCCCTCCTGTATGGGTAGCGCGCACTTTTCTATGAGCAGCTACATAGTGCATTTTGCAGGAGGCTTTTGGAGGCCTTCCCGGTGTCCAAATTGAGTGTGTGATAGCTCGTTGGAAAGCTCTTGGAGTCTACTTTCCAACACAAGTGGAATTCTGCAATTTGGATTTCATTTACCCTGTCAAAAAACAAATCTCCCAAAACTTGTCAAAATAAGCAGAATGAGGCTGCCTCAAGGCAGAGCGCTGTTGCAGCCAATGTTTGAAGGTCTTCCTCAACTCCAAATTGAGCTCATGATAGCTCATTGGAAATATATTTTTGTCTAGTTATCATTTGACTCATCATGCAAGTCATTTAGCCAACTATTCTAGTAGAAATCTTGATTTTCCCAAGGTCACTTCAGAGGTGCATCAATTCTCCCGAGGCGATTGTATTTTTGACATTTCTCTAAAACCATGATACCTGTGTAAAACGTTAAAGAGGTTTTTCTTCCTTGGGATGTTTTGGACAAAAACCTCTCTCAGTTTTCCAAAATTCATCTTTGATTTCTCTGAAATATCTTTTGAGTGAAACTTATCCCGATGTGTGAAACAAGGAATTTTGTCGAAATGAAGCGAAATGAAGGGGATAGGGGGCTTATAAATTCTTGGGGAAATTTTGAAAGTATGGAGGGATGTTAGGAAGCAGGGGAAAGTGTAATCTCAGAGATTGAGTGAGGGGAAGGGGTCCAAAAGGGCAAAACACAGGCCTAGCCTAGAAAATTGCCAAGTTGTGGCAAGAAACTAGGGTTTGTGCAAAAATGAGGAATTTGGGGAATCTCAGTGATGGGAAGTGTTTAATAGGGTATGTTAAGGATAGGGGAAGGTGTGTGAACATCAGGATACAAGTTTTTTAGATGATTTGATCATCCAAGAGAAATTAGCTCCAAAACCCTAGGAGAGGGAAATGGACCTTACCTAGGCACAACTGAAGCATGAACAAGGCGTAAAATGACTCAATGGAACTTGAAATGATGATGAAAACCCTCTGAATGATGGCACACTCAGCTGAATGGTGACATGGACCGACATTTGGAAAAAATTGAAAAGAGTGAAAACAAACCCTAGACCTAATGCCTAGTGACCAAATTTTGCTTGAAGACTCATTGAAATGAAAAAATTTGACCTTGACACCTTAAAATCACTTTGTAAGAGCATGTTTGTTCACCTATGAAAGCCACAAAGGCCGACAATTAACAAAGCCCAACTCAAAGAAACGTTCAATTTTCACGCCTACAATCCAATCAGCAAGAATACTAGCTCCGATACCACTTGATCCAGGGTAAATTCTTGATACCCTTAACCAAGACCTTTTACTTCGGCTGATACTTATAATTTCATTTAATTAAGATGTTAATGAATTGAAATGAACAATTGTAGCTGTAAATAATAGGAACATAAATGAACAAGATCAACAAACATAAGAACATGTCGTTTGATGACGGAGTTCGTCCACGAGGGACTACATCTCCGGGCCTCGGTGTCAAGATGGTGTAGGCCATCGCATTATGTGTTGTGAGAAGAAGATGTACATGGATATGTTTCCCTATGACATACAAGGAAAAATTTCCCTCACACAAGAGTGGCTTGACTTCTTTAAGAGATGTTCTACTGCAGAACTCTCATACATAAAGAAAGACTCCTATCAGTATGACCATAGCTGACATGTAATAAACAAGAGTATCCCGCCAATCTTAGAAAACAAGGGATCTCAACAATACACATATGAAATAAGAGCATCCCTCCAATGTGGCATAAAAGGGGCTCATACATGACACAAATCCATAGCTGAAAGTACATCAATAAAAACACAAAGCAAGATCCCACAACTCATGTATCAACCGGGATCTGCAAGACATAATGCATCTCAACGAGAAATAAATGAAGAAGTACATGGAATACACATCATATACCTCATGCTTCCATTTTCTGAAGGCTGAGCAGCTCTGCGGCAGAATCTGAAAACACCATCAATCTTGTGGCGTCGAGAAAGTGGAAAATGACTGCTCACATATGCAAATCTGACACCGGCATAACCCACTTCCAAAAGTGGCTGAAAAATCAAAAAATCAGATGCAGAGACTGAGCACGCCATCAGACTCGTGGCACTGAGTAGTGCTGAAATGACATAAAATTTGTCCCATTTGGACAAAGTCGAAATTTTACCCTCCTGAAAATTGAGCCTCAATCAGGGTTCCACCTGCCTCTTTCTGGGCTCATGGTTCCACATGACCTGCATTAAAAAATAATAAAACCTCGATCTGCGTGGGCGCTCTTCCGCTCCTCCATGGCCTGGGCGCACTGTAAAATGTTGGGTTTATATAAATTTCTTGGGCGGAATTACCAACAAAATTCGTTGGCACGTTGGTAAAATAGGTAATTTGTTGAAGAGAGGTCGGGGGGTCAAATCCCGCCCCTCTTAAAATGGCACGACAGTTCTTTTTTTAAAAAAGCCCGCATTTGTTTTTAACCCAACAAATAATTAAATGGGGGGGGTCGGGACCGCCTTGGGCGGCCCGCCCAACCAATTCCGCACGTATATCACATTATATGTTATATATACGATGGCTAGATCTGTTATGTGTTGGGCCGTTGTTTAAATTTTGGTGGTGGTTGTTTTAAGTTGGGCCGCTCGTGGAGCGGGCCGGCCCACGTGGCCGGGCAGGTTTGATTCCCGCTGGCCCATATATATATGGTGCCACATGGGTGCCGACGGGGGTGGCCGGGGTCACGGCCCCCACCCCTTTTTTTTTTAATAAATTTTTGTTATTAAAACAAATTGCGCCTTTTTAAAAATTCGGTTTTGGACAGAAGGAGGAAAACTAAAGAGGCCACAAATTTGCTTGGAATCTGGCCTGAGCTTGCCGGAATCCGGTGGCCGGAAAAAGTCTAATTTGTGCCTTCCTTAAGGCTGTCCAGTCACCAAGTCAACCAACAACTTTGACCGCTTATAACTTCTTCATACAGACTCGGAATTGAGTGCCATCTGCGCCGTTGGATTCAAAATTATGATATCTACAACTTGAACTTGGTTCGAGAGCAATCTGAACACTTTTATTTTTTAGCCTTTTACTCAAGCCTCTTGTACCTGTACCTGATTATTCCACCTGGATCAAACCTCCCCACTGAGGAGATTTTGGTCCTCCAAAAGAATCAAGCTTTACATATCATCAACTGTCTGCAACTGTCGTTGAAAGGTGCATCCCCACATGACTCCTTCACCTGGCGTACTTCAGAATCAAGATGCAAAGCCATCATGTACAACTGCTACAATGTGATGTCTAAAAAGGCACATCCCTTGAATACTCCTTCACCATACATACTTCAGAATCAAGATGCAAAGCCAACACCTGCAACTGCAACTGCTGAAATGCAAATGTCTGAAAAGGCACATCCCTTGAAGACTCCTTCACTTCTGTCTTTCGGAATCGGAATTCCAACACCTGCCTAAAGCTGCAACGAACATTACATTCTCAATGTGACCAATAATGACCCAGATGTTTCCATACTTGCCACGAGTTTATAACATGTACTCGGTGGTCAAGCTTACAGCAAAATGGAAATCATACATGAACAAAATTACAAGACCAGACCTCATCGTCGCATTTCGAAGTGATGGAAAAACTCCTCATCACTTTTACATGAAAGAAATGCATTAGACGACTCATACAACATGACCAAAACATAATCGTCGCATCTCAAAGTGATGGAAACATATCATCACTTTTACATGAAAGAGATCTAACACACGACTCATAAAACAAGGCCAAAAAGAAATGTCATGGTCGCTTAAACGAGTGATGGAAACACATCATCACTTTCATAATAAAAATGCGACAAAAGAATTACAAGCATGGCCATGACAAGCTTAACATCTCTAGAAAAAAACAATCTAGAAGAAGCACTTTTCATTTATTAAAACAAGTGGATCATTTCCCTGTGGCGAACTTGCTTGTCGATAAGCTCTTTCGACTGGTGTATGCACGGGTGCCTTGGCTTTACGGCGCTGTTCTGGATGAAGTTTCCAGCATGTGGCTCTTTGGTGGCCACTTCGGTCATAATGGGTGCAAAAGTTCTTTTTCCTCCAAACTTGCTTAACTGATTTCTTTTCCTGTTGGGGAGAAGGCTTTTCGTGCCTCTTCCTTCTTTCTGCTGACATCTTCTTCCAACAATTAGAAATCACTCGGTTATTTAAACCACAAAAATAACAAGTTTCACGATGCCATATTTTACGACCATGGTTATCGACATTCTTGTAATCAAAATGCACTCTGGAATAATGAGACTTAGTATACCTTCTGGGGTGGTCTCTGGTGCCATCATGATGATGGGAGCTCGCATCGGTTCCTTCACTGCAACGTTCACTGCCGTGGAATGATGGCGAAGTGTCCCTACCATTCCTCTTCCTTGGAGTGTTCATCATTATCTATTTTCCTTTGATGTCCTTCGAACATCCTTCGTCAATGTACCCCAAACCTGCATAACGAGGTCGTTTCACAACCTCCAATGGTTCGGTGATGCCTTGGCCACGAATGCCAAGTCCTCCTCCTCTGTACCCCATTTTAGTGAGGAGCCTCATGCCGGTACCTGTGATTGGTATCTCCACACTTCCAACTGAAATGACATCATGTGAAGAAACTGAAGAAAAATCAACACTGTTTACCTTAGGTGTTGATTGCGAAACAGATGAAGAAAGCTGTTGTAAGCCTTCGTTGTGCTTCACTTCTGTCATTGCCTCAGACACGACTTGTAGCTGAAGTTGCATCTGCTGCATCTCCTCCTTCTCATTCTGTAGGAATGCTTTTAAGGCATCATGATCTCTCTGAAGAGTTTCGTTGTTGCATTTCAAATCTTCCCACGCCTCTGTCGTGGCTTGCAATTGAAGCTGCAATTGCTGCTTCTCTTCCTTCTCTTCATGTAGGAATGCCTTCAAGGCATCATGTTCTGCTTGCAGAATTTCATTGTTGCGCTTCCAATCTTCCCACGCTTCTGTTGTGGCTTGCAACTGAAGCTGCAACTTTTGTTTTTCCTCCTCCTCTTTGTGTAGGAGGGTCTTCAATTCTTCGTTCTCTGCTGCTTGTTTTTCGTAAGCCTCGTACATTATGTCCACTTTCTCGGACACCCTGAGCATGGTTTCATACATGTCCTTGACACTTTCCATGGCTCAACTCAGCAAACATCCAATGTTCACGCCCTGCAATCCAATCAGCAAGAATACCTGCTTTGATACCACTTGATCCAGGGTAAAATATTGATACCCTTAACCAAGACCTTTTAATTCAGCTGATAAATAGAATTGCATTTAATTAAAGACGTTAAAGAACTGAAATGAACAATTGTAGCTGTAAATAAGAGGAACATAATTGAACAAGATCAGCAATCATAAGAACACATCGTTTGATGATGGAGTTCATCCAGGAGGGACTACATCTCCGGGCCTCAGTGTCAAGATGGTGTAGGCCGCTTCATTATGTGTTGTAAGAAGAGATGTACATGGATGTGTTTCCCTATGACATACAAGGAAAAATTGCCCTCACACAGGAGTGGCTTGACTTCTTTAAGAGATGTTCCACTGCAGAACTCTCATACATAAAGAAAGACTCCTATCAGTATGACCATAGCTGACATGTAGCAAATGAGAGTATCCCGCCAATCCTGGCAAACAAGGGATCTCAATAATACACATATGAAAAAGAGCATCCTGCCAATGTGGCATAAAAGGGGCTCATACATGACACAAATCCATAGCTGAAAGTACATCAAAAACAACACAAAGCAAGATCCCACAACTCATGTATCAACCGGGATCTGCAAGACATAATGCATCTCAATGAGAAATAAATAAAGAAGTACATGGAATACACATCATATACCTCATGTGTCATTATTTGTCACATGAAATAAAATACAAAAGAATCAAAATACTCATCAATTCTAGTATGCTGTAGAAAGTGGAAACGCACCGTTAGTGCAACCGACACCGCATAACCTACTCAAAGTGGCTGAAAAATCAAAACCGTATGCAAAATCCAGTGCCATCGTACTCGGGTATGCCGAGTAGTGCTGAAATGACATAAAATTTGTCCCATTTGGACAAAGTCGAAATTTTACCCTCCTGAAAATTGAGCCTCAATCAGGGTTCCACCTGCCTCTTTCTGGGCTCATGGTTCCACATGACCTGCATTAAAAAATAATAAAACCTCGATCTGCGTGGGCGCTCTTCCGCTCCTCCATGGCCTGGGCGCACTGTAAAATGTTGGGTTTATATAAATTTCTTGGGCGGAATTACCAACAAAATTCGTTGGCACGTTGGTAAAATAGGTAATTTGTTGAAGAGAGGTCGGGGGGTCAAATCCCGCCCCTCTTAAAATGGCACGACAGTTCTTTTTTTAAAAAAGCCCGCATTTGTTTTTAACCCAACAAATAATTAAATGGGGGGGGTCGGGACCGCCTTGGGCGGCCCGCCCAACCAATTCCGCACGTATATCACATTATATGTTATATATACGATGGCTAGATCTGTTATGTGTTGGGCCGTTGTTTAAATTTTGGTGGTGGTTGTTTTAAGTTGGGCCGCTCGTGGAGCGGGCCGGCCCACGTGGCCGGGCAGGTTTGATTCCCGCTGGCCCATATATATATGGTGCCACATGGGTGCCGACGGGGGTGGCCGGGGTCACGGCCCCCACCCCTTTTTTTTTTAATAAATTTTTGTTATTAAAACAAATTGCGCCTTTTTAAAAATTCGGTTTTGGACAGAAGGAGGAAAATCCAAATGGTCATTTTCTCGAATCGGGGCCCTAGGCTGTCGTGTAATCCCATGCACAAAAAGTTCAATTTGTGCTTTCTTCCCAAGGTTGTCCGCCCACTTTCAACCAACAACTTTCGACCACTTATAACTTCTTCATACCTGACTTAACGAGTGCTCTTCCGTCACAACAAGTGATCTGCATCATGAGATCTACAATTTGAACTTGGTTCGAGAATCTTTCGAACACTTTTATTTGTGAGCCTTTTACTCATGCCACCTGTACTTGTACCTGATTATTCCACTTGGATCAATCCTCCCCACTGAGGAGCTTTTGGTCCTCCAAAAGCATCAAGCTTTACGTATCATCAACTGTCTGCAACTGTCGTTGAAAGGCACATCCCCACATGACTCCTTCACCTGGCGTACTTCGGAATCAAGATGCAAAGCCATCATGTACAATTGCTACAATGTGATGTTTGAAAAGGCACATCCCTTGAAGACTCCTTCACCTTATGTACTTCAGAATCAAGATGCAAAGCCAACACCTGCAACTGTTGAAATGCAAATGTCTGAAAAGGCACATCCCTTGAAGACTCCTTCACTTCTGTATTTCGGAATCGGAATGCCAACACCTGCCTAAAGCTGCAACGAACATTACATTCTCAATGGGCGATAATGACAGATCATTTAACACCCCGAGTTTATAACATGTATAAATTGGCATTCAGCTTCTGACAAAATGGAAACATACATCAGCAAATTACAAGACCAGACCTCATCGTCGCATTTCGAAGTGATGGAAAAACTCCTCATCACTTTTACATGAAAGAAATGCATCAGATGACTCATACAACATGACCAAAACATAATCGTCACATCTCAAAGTGATGGCAACATATCATCACTTTTACATGAAAGAGATCTAATACACGACTCATAAAACAAGGCCAAAAATAAATGTCATGGTCGCTTAAACGAGTGATGGAAACACATCATCACTTTCATAATAAAAATGCGACAAAAGACTTACAAGCATGGCCATGACAAGCTTAACATCTCTAGAAAAAAACAATCTAGAAGAACCACTTCTCATTTATTAAAACAAGTGGATCATTTCCCTGTGGCGAACTTGCTTGTCGATCAGCTCTTTCGACTGGTGTATGCACGGGTGCCTTGGCTTTACGGCGCTGTTCTGGATGAAGTTTCCAGCATGTGGCTCTTTGGTGGCCACTTCGTTCACAATGGGTGCAAAAGTTATTTTTCCTCCAAACTTGCTTAACTGATTTCTTTTCCTGTTGGGTAGAAGGCTTTTCGTGCCTCTTCCTTATTTGTGCTGCCATCTTCTTCCAGCACTTAGAAATCACATGGTTATTTAAACCACAAAAATAACAAGTTTTATGATGCCATATTTTACGACCATGGTTATCAACATTCTTGTAATCAAAATGCACTCTGGAATAATGAGACTTAGTATACCTTCTGGGGTGGTCTCTGGTGCCATCATGATGATGGGAGCTCGCCTCGGTTCCTTCACTGCAACGTTCACTGCCGTGGAATGATGGCGAAGTGTCCCTACCATTCCTCTTCCTTGGAGAGTTCATCATTATCTGTTTGTCTTTGATGTCCTTCGAACATCCTTCGTCAATGTACCCCAAACCTGCATAACGAGGTCGTTTCACAACCTCCAATGGTTCGGTGATGCCTTGGCCACGAATGCCAAGTCCTCCTCCTCTGTACCCCATTTTAGTGAGGAGCCTCATGCTGGTACCTGTGATTGGTATCTCCACACTTCCAACTGAAATGACATCATGTGAAGAAACTGAAGAAAAATCAACACTATTTACCTTAGGTGTTGATTGCGAAACAGATGAAGAAAGCTGTTGTAAGCCTTCGTTGTGCTTCACTTCTGTCACTGCCTCTAACACGGCTTGTAGCTGAAGCTGCATCTGCTGCATCTCCTCCTTCTCTTTCTGTAGGAATGCTTTTAAGGCATCATGATCTCTCTGAAGAGTTTCGTTGTTGCATTTCAAATCTTCCCACGCCTCTGTCGTGGCTTGCAACTGAAGCTGCAACTGCTGCTTCTCCTCATTCTCTTCATGTAGGAATGCCTTCAAGGCATCATGATCTGCTTGCAAAATTTCATTATTGCGCTTCCAATCTTCCCACGCTTTTGTTGTGGCTTGCAACTGAAGCTGCAACTGTTGCTTGTCCTCCTTCTCTTTGTGTAGGAGGGTCTTCAATTCTTCGTTCTCTGCTGCTTGTTTTTCGTACGCCTCGTATAATATGTCTGCTTTCTCGGACACCCTGAGCATGGTTTTGTACATGTCCTTGACACTTTCCATGGCTCAACTCAGCAAACGTTCAATGTTCACGCCTGCAATCTAATCAGCAAGAATACCTGCTTTGATACCACTTGATCCAGGGTAAAATCTTGATACCCTTAACCAAGACCTTTTAATTCGGCTGATAAATAGAATTGCATTTAATTAAAGACGTTAAAGAACTTAAATGAACAACTGTAGCTGTAAATAATAGGAACATAAATGAACAAGATCAGCAATCATAAGAACACGTCGTTTGATGACGGAGTTCGTCCAGGAGGGACTACATCTCCGGGCCTCGGTGTCAAGATGGTGTAGGCCGCTGCATTATGTGTTGTAAGAAGATATGTACATGGATGTGTTTCAATATGACATACAAGGAAAAATTTCCCTCACGCAGGAGTGGCTTGACTTCTTTAAGAGATGTTCTACTGCAGAAATCTCATACATAAAGAAAGACTCCTATCAGTATGACCATAGCTGACATGTAATAAACAAGAGTATCCCACCAATCTTAGCAAACAAGGGATCTCAGCAATACACATATGAAATAAGAGCATCCTGCCAATGTGGCATAAAAGGGGCTCATACATGACACAAATCCATAGCTGAAAGTACATCAATAACAACACAAAGCAAGATCCCACAACTCATGTATCAACCGAGATCTGTAAGACATAATGCATCTCAACGAGAAATAAATGAAGAAGTACATGGAATACACGTCATATACCTCATGCTGCCATTTGCTGAAGGCTGAGCAGCTCTGTGGCAGAATCTGAAAACACCATCAATCTTGTGGCGTCGAGAAAGTGGAAAACCACTGCTCACATGTGCAAATCTGACATCGGCATAACCCACTTCCAAAAGTGGCTGAAAATTTGAAAACTCAGATGCAGAAACTGAGCACGCCATCAGACTCGTGGCGCTGAGTAGTGCTGAAATGACATAAAATTTGTCCCATTTGGACAAAGTCGAAATTTTACCCTCCTGAAAATTGAGCCTCAATCAGGGTTCCGCCTGCCTCTTTCTGGGCTCATGGTTCCACATGACCTGCATTAAAAAATAATAAAACCTCAATATGCGTGCGCGCTCTTCCGCTCCTCCATGGCCTGGGCGCACTGTAAAATGTTGGGTTTATATAAATTTCGTGGGCGGAATTACCAACAAAATTCGTTGGCGCGTTGGTAAAATAGGTAATTTGTTGAAGAGAGGTCGGGGGGTCAAATCCCGCCCCTCTTAAAATGGCACGACAGTTATTTTTTTAAAAAAACCCACATTTGTTTTTAACCCAACGAATAATTAAATGGTGGGGGTCGGGCCTGCCTTGGGCGGCCCGCCCAACCAATTCCGCACGTATATCACATTATATGTTATACATACGATGGCTAGATCTGTTATGTGTTGGGCCGTTGTTTAAATTTTGGTGGTGGTTGTTTTAAGTTGGGCCGCCCATGGAGCGGGCTGGCCCACGTGGCCGGGCGGGTTCGATTCCCGCCGGCCCATATATATATGGTGCCACATGGGTGCCGACGGGGGTGGCGGGGGTCACAGCCCCCACCCCTTTTTTTTTTAATAAATTTTTGTTATTAAGACAAATTGCGCCTTTTTAAAAATTCGGTTTTGGACTGAAGGAGGCAAAATAAAAAGGCCACAAATTTGCTCGAAATCTGGCCTGAGCTTGCCGGAATCCGGTGGCTGGAAAAATTCTAATTTGTGCCTTCCTTAAGGCTTTCCAGTCACCAAGTCAACCTGCAACTTTGACCGCTTATAACTTCTTCATACAGACTCGGAATTGAGTGTCGTCTGCGCCGTTGGATTCAGAATTACGAGATCTACAACTTGAACTTGGTTCGAGAGCAATCTAAACACTTTGATTTTTGAGCCTTTTACTCAAGCCTCTTGTACCTGTACCTGATTATTCCACCTGGATCAACGGGCGAAAGAAAAAATAGGGGTTTTCTTCTAATAGGGCATTTTCCCTCCAAAATCATTCATTTGCTTGTGTAGCTGTGGTGAATGTGGAGAGGAGAGGAGGCCCTAAATATTGCGGCGATTTTGATGGATTCAAATTTCAGATTAGGGATTTGAATCTCAGTAACTGCCCCTACTTCCTCATTGCGGTCGGGTCACACTTTTTGGGGCAAAAGATGCGACCTGGGACACAGGTTTTGGCCTGAAAAGTGCGACTTGGCCCAAGTTTTGCCCAAAAAGTGCGACCTGTTAGATGTGGGGGGTTTCAATGCTGTCATGGGCTGAGATGATGTTTTGGTGTAAGTTAATGCAATTTTGTTGATCTGGAGGCTGACAAAAATGATGTTTTTGTGCAGATATGGCAGATATACAGATCAATTGGAGAGAGAGAGACTTAGGTACATTACGGATGGAAATCCAGGCGGATCAGGGTGTCCATCATGCACTGGCTAGGTATGGGGTTCTGAAATTTTTGGAGAACCCGTTGATGAGGGCTGGAGAGCCTTTGTTGGCCTGGATTATCAGTTATTGGGATCCAGATCATGAGGCATTTGTAGTGCAGGGGCACAGGATCGAGCTAACGGTCCAGGATTTGTATTTCTTGACTGGTCTCCCACCATTAGGGATGGTGGGAAATACACAACCAGTGTTACCACGTGGGTGTAACATTATGGAGTTTTTTGAGCAGCATGGTCAACCAGGTGTCCAAGTCAAAGGGACTCGGATATCCATTGGTGATCTAGAGAGGTTGGAGACCCGGGAAATGGCCACAACAGTGTTGCGGATCTTGGGTAGCCAGGCATTCCATCACATCACTGGAGGGCAGATGATGATTTTGGATAGTGTGCTGAGTGGGACCTACTATGGGTGGGCCCAGATGATGTTGGTGTCGGTGAAACAACAACTGTCTCTATGCAAGCGACAAGTGAATCATGATTGTGCCTACGGGACTGTTTTGTGTTCTTTCTTCTTTGAGAAGATCCCGACCTTATGGCCTCATATACAGTTACCTGATGGAGGTCCGAGAGAGCCTCAGATGCATCAGTGGGGATGATTACTGTGTAGAGGAGGAGGAGGGGCAGTCAGATGGGTGTTCCGACCAGAGTTCTTCGCCCATTGGGATCAGATGCCACTATACATAGACGACTATCCCTATAGTGGGATGAGTTATTGGGGAGATCTAGACTTGCCGCTTCCGCCTGGTCGAGTGTGGGGGCCCGATGGTAAGTGACAAGCAACTAATCTGTTATGTGCATTTTAGAGTTTTTGACTAGTATGCATGGTACTAATCGTTATATGTTTTGGAATGCAGATATAGCTCCGGTGAAACCGGCCAGATATATGGGGCGACCGGTAGCAGCAGGAGCTACAGGTGCAAGTGGATCAAGGACAACACAGAACGAGGATATGGTCGCTCTGGTGGAGGACATCTGTCATAGATGTGAGGGGTTGCTGACCAGTGTGTCGAAGCGCGGTTGGCAGGATTTAGATGACTAGTACATAGAGTTATGTATTGGGCTACCCTTGGAATGGTGAGGTATCATGCGACGCATGGTGATGGCTGGTAAGACTGTGCGTGATCTACGAGCTACAGGAGTAGAGCCATTGGCTCAGGATCCTCCAGAGAGTGATTAGATGTAGGACAGAGGGTGCCCCCCAGTGTTTTTGTAGGGGCAAGTGGTGCCCCCCATTTTGTAGTTTTTCTTTTTGTACCATGCTATGGGCACGTGATATGTTTTAGAGCAAATGGACTCTAAAAACACATGTTATATGATATATATGATTTATGTATATTTTTTGGATGATGTGAAATTTTATTGTCTTATGTGTGATAAAAGCGAGTCTAGAACATGATTTGCAATTTGATCGACGTAGTGATTTTGACGTCGAGGGATATGGTGGAAAGTAATAGATGTAAATGCACGTATCAAAAGTTTCACACATAAATATTGTCTAAACAGGAGAGGGTTATGTACACGATAGACACCATTAAGTTGTAGGACAAGAAGCAGGGAATCTAAATGAACATGTAGATGGAGGATGTGATGAGAGAGGGCATCGGCTAAGAGACCATGCACGGCATCATATTCGGCCTGATTATTGGTGGCATTACCAATGTAGACCCCATTTGCAAGAACCAGGGTATGCAAGGGGGTAAAGATGGCCCATGCTGCCGAAGCAAGATTCCGGGAAGAGCGACTTGCCCCATCGGCATAGCCAAGATAATGGGTGGAGGAGAGGGCTGATGTAATAGTGTCACGGGACAACAACTAGGAGGGATGAGAAAAAGGATGGAAGCGTGAGTAGAGGATAGACATCCACTGATGGCTATGGGAGGGATCAGTCTGGGTAGGAAGTCTAGGACTCATAGATTGACTAGAGGGAGATGAATGAGAACTATGGGATGAAGAGCGAGAACTCAGGCTGCGAAGAATATCGAAGATACGGATGGTATGATCGTGAGTATGGGAGGGAATGGAAGGGTCAAGGGGACCATACGACACTGCAAAGTTACCGAAGTCAACAGTATGGGAAGAGAGGCGCAGATATGGGTCATCACGGGGAATGACAGAAGAACAGGTAAAAAGATGGTCAAAACATGAAGAGCCCGAGAATGTGTCTGAAGGAGGATTAAGCAGAACAGATTGAGTGGATTCGGAGGGAATGTACTCAGATGGTTGTGCGGATGATGATAGGTATAGTAGGGGAGCAGCAAATTCGGACATTTCAACATCAGGGGGAGGAATGTCAATGGTAGCAGGAGGATCCTCGAGTAGACCTGACGCATATTGAGCAAGGATGGGAGAGGCAAATTGATTTTTTTTCAATTTCGTACTCGCGAATGACCTCTAAAGAGGCTCGGTAATGCGTGAGGTGAGGAAAATGGTGAGAGTAATGGCCGTGGACACCATATAGAACACAGGGTTTGTTGGTGTGAAGAGTATTTGAGGTCTTGGCTGCGGATGAGAAAGAACCAGAGGTTTTAGGGACCGTCGATTCAGGGAACGCGACTTTAACCATGGGTTGGATACGGGGAAACTTAGGACAAGTATGGGTGGGGAGACCGATACCATCACACAAGGCACAAGGCTTGGCAGGTTGGGGAAGGGGAGGGGTAGGGTCGAGTGCAGTGGCCTTGTCTTTGGATGCCCCCTTTTGAGTTTTTATTTTCTTGCCTATAGGGGTTGTCACATGGGGAGGGTCCTCCGGAGGGGCTAGGGGCACTGTAGCGGTAGAAGGAGCAAAGGGAATCGGTTGCACTGGTGTCACAACTATGTATGGTTTGGGGTGGCCCGATGGGGTCTCGACTGGAGTAAGATACCATACTGGTATTCCCAAGGTTAAATTAGGTAGGGAAAGGGTGGCCATGATGGGGACCGAGTAGATGCCGGGGGGGGGCTAAGGAAAGGTATTTGACCAGCGGGGTAATGACCAGGGGGGACGGCTCGCATATGGTGGAGACCTGAGGGAATGGACTCAGAAGGGTAGGGGAGTTCCTGAGTATGATGGGAAGGGTTAGGTGAAAAATGTTTGGTTGACTAATGCGAAGGGCTAGGAGCAGGAGGCGGTGGGCGAGATTGAGGTTGCTGACTAGCCGGAGCAGGCTGTGGAAGGCCAGCCTGAGACGATTACATCATGCAAACATTCGCTAAGCTGGGGTCAGAGACAGGAGGAGGGGGAGGACCGGGAAAAGTTCCAAGAAAAGAGGAGTCTTTGTAGACGCCAGGGGAGACATAGGTCAAAGAATCAACAGTTGGTTTATTGGTGACAGTAGAGATGGTGGACTCAGGGGAGGTCTGATATTTTGGTTCATGGTAGGTCAATTGCTCAATGGTGACAATATTTCCACTATGAGGGAAAAACATCTTGCGGTGGACTGCGAATGGGATGGATGACATGGCATAGGTGTAAATACGCCCCAAAAGGATGTTGTAGTCAAGAGGGGCGTCAATAACTTCGATGTTGACACAAAAAATCTTTCCGGCAAGTGTGATAGGACAGTTACGGAATAGGCCAATGGGCTGGGAGGCATGGCCATCCCACGCACAAAGGTTGATGGTGGAAGGGGCCAGTTCAGGGGATCCAAGTTGTTTCCAAACCGAAGTGGACATTATGCAGGTAGATGCCCCCTCATCAATAATACACCGAGCAGCATTGGCGTTTCAGATTTTGACTGGGATTTGGAAAGCAACCGAAGGAGGAAGAGGGGGATGTTCTAACTGATGAGCATCGAAAACAATCGATTGGTCATCAGCAGGATTGACAGTGCCCACGACAGATAGTAGAGCCCTCTTTTGAGAAGAACATGAATGGAGGAGTTCCAGTGTTGAAATGGCAGCAGGAGATTGGGCCAGATCATCTACTATGCTGTATGAATGGGCAGCCTGACCAGAGGCAGCATTTTGGCGTAATGGTCCCTTAGGAGGCTTGGGATGAACCTCAGCTTTGGGCGGAGGGAGTTGCAAGGGACCATTGGGTGTCGATAGAGGCTCTGTAGGACCTGACAATGGAGACTCAGAGACGGATGGAACGGGAGGTGTGAAATACTGATGGGACCGAGTTTGAAGGTTGAGGTCGATGGTGAGAGGTGGGTCAGAGACCATCATGAGAATTTGGTAATCAGAGGAACCAGAAGGGGAAGGTTGAGTGGTTTGAGTGGCCACAAATCCTTGTTGAGGGAAAGGATCGGTAAACACAGTGGGTTGAGAAGTAGCTGGGGTAGGAGGGACAGTAGGGGAGGAATGTTTTCCCCGCACAGTGGCCTGAGAGTCCCACATCTGCCGCATTTGTGGTAATAAGGGACAATCGTGAGTGTAATGACCATAAACACCGCAACATGAACAGGGCTTATTGGTGCGAAGTGGCCTGTTCGGCTTGGGCTGAGAACCCTGTGGCTATGTAGAAGTGTGAGGATCAATACTTGAAGGATTGGGTCCATGATTACCAGGGGCAGATTGATTGCCTTTCCTCTTTCTTTGAGAAGGAAGAAAATTAGGTGCCCCCTGCTGTGCAAAGACTTGCCCTGGAGGGGGTAGTAAGTGCGGTTTCATGGGTGGAAAAGGCAAGGGAGTGGGAGGTCTAAATGCTGGAGGGGTTGGGACACCAGGCTGCGAATATGGATAAGGGGTAGGGTGGGTAGCAGTGAGGTAAGCAGGAGGGTGGAAAAAAGGAGGAGGCATGCTGTATCCTGAATACATGCTACTTGGAGGGGAAAAAGTGCCAGAGAGGCTAGCCCCTGGAGGGAAACCATGGCCCAGAAGAGGTTGGGCAGAGGTATGTGATAGGGCTCCAACGATACCATCGGCAGAGTGAGATGCCCCCGAGGCATTAGGGCCACCGGGCTTAGGAAGGTCAGGAAGGATGGTATAAACATAACCAGATTGGGCGTAGATAAGATCATATTTCAAGGCTATTTGGAGGGCGGCTTCCTCAGTTTGGGGAAAATGGGATGCGACATCTTTGCCAATGGGAGGTAAGAGAGAGCGAAGGAACCAGTCCATGTAAACCTGATTTTCAAAGGGGGGAGTGCGACACAAGCTTCGTCTTCGCCGCCATTCCTGGACATGAGCAGAAAGGCGGGTCGAAGAGGATTGATGGAAAGAAGTTAAGAGTTCAGTGCTAGTGTCGTATCAGAGAGGGAGCTGGAAATAGGATAAAAAGGCTTAGGCAATGGTCGCAAAGGTGGTATGGGAAGAGGTGGCTCGATCAACATACCATTCGAAAGCTTCATCGGTAAGCATGCACTGGAACAAGTGAAGACGGATGGAGTCATCGGTGATGGAATTGGAGGAACACCACATGTGGAAAGATCGGATATGGTTAGAGGGATCTTCACAAGCAAGGCCTTCGAACTTGGGAATGTCGGAGGGGAGCTTGGTTGGCATGGCAGGCCAACTAACATCGTGGCGAATAGGATCATTAATCAGCTAATTGAAATCGGGGAGACTGAGGCCGACCATATAAGGGAGTAATGGGGCAGTCGAGGTAGGTCCCGTAGTGGTTCCACTGGAAATGGACCCAGCGGTAGAACTGGGGTTAGGGCTAGGTCCTGAACTAGACATGGTGAATGTAAAAGAGGGAGAACCAGAAGTAGTGGGAGAACTAGAACAATCAGAAGAAGAGTCGGAGTGCGGACTCAGGGGAGGACTTACTCGAGGATAAAGGGAGGGAGGAAGTCGATCGAGCGGAAACTGAGGGTGAAGGCCAAGAAGTCTCCGGGAGAAGCGCCTTGGGGGCGCAATGATGACGGGAAGAAGAAAAACCGACAAGGGCAGGGAGGGATAAAATCAAGTGAGGTCAAGGGTGGAGAGGTGCAGTGACAATTGATTTTAAAGTCTTTGCCAGGCAGTGTTAACCAGGCTCTTCTTCACTTAGGTTCAATGTGTGGCGTGCGTTAATTTTAATTGTTTAAACCTAGAGGTTTTGAGAGTAAAATAAAAAGTGTGTTGTGTAACTGAAAATAAATATGCAGGAAATAAAATGAAAAGAATAGAAAATTAACAGCTACTAATGCATCAATTTAACCCAAGAAGGCGGGTCTCTCAAAAATAGTCTATAAGAGGGAAAAACTAAGCCAATCATGCAAAAAGGAGGCCAATAGATGTAATGTCAGGAGGGACTAGGATCTAAAGGAGAAATCTGCTCAAAAGTGGTGCAGAGAACAACAAATAGGCAGAGGCAAGGATGCTGCTGAAAAGGAGCAGATCAACTAAAAATAGAAGAGACAAGGTGATGGCCATGGAAATGAACCCAAAATAAATGATATGAGGTGATTTGAGAGGGAGAAGAGCTGATCTAAATGGATCTGAAAAGGAGGTATCAGATTTGAGAAAAATAAGGCTGAAACTCTGAAAATTCAGACTTCTGAAATAGCAAAGACTCTCCCACAAAAAGTGGAGGGTACTAGAGCCCTAAGGGGAAATATTCCCTCTTAGTTGAGTGAAACAGATCAGAAACAGGTCTAAACGGGCAGAGACGGAGGCTGGAAAACCCTGGCAAAAGCTTCAGACAAACCCAGAAAAAGTGTGGAAAAATTTGCAGAAAAAATCTAGGTCACAAGTTCTGACCTGTTTTCAGTCCAGGTCACAGGTTTGGGGCAGAAAAGTGCGTCCTCAAGCTCAGGTCACACTTTTTGGGCCGATAAGTGCGACCTACAGATCCGGCTCTTTCGGCGGCAAATTTCAGAAAAATTTGTCGTCTCACCTACGACTGATGTCTGTCACCTGCGCAATAAGGCCAAAAACACACTGAAGTTAGAAATTTGACTGTTTGAGGGTTTTAGAGGTGAAAAGCACCATAAAAATAGGAAAAACAAGAAACTGAAGAGAATCCCTAGGGTCTGAAACAAATGGATATGCAGGAATAGATAAAATGATAGCGGTCGTAAAATAAAACTCGTGTGGAGTCACCAATTGTTAGTATGAATCTTTCGTTGTAAAATATCACTTTAGATACGCATAAAAAATAGCCCTAACATCGATTATGGCTGAAAAATATCTTTAAGTGTTCTACACAAATTCAGATCTAAGCACAAAAAGACATTAAGCAGATAAAATATAATATGGCTCCATGCATCCAATAGACAAGACAAGAACAAAGTGTTTAAAAGAATGATTTGTATTATATTAAAGAATGGGGCACCTGAGAGGAAAACAAGAAAGGTGTTTTCCGGTTCTCCTCAATGGGATGGGTTCTTGAAAGTCCTCATCGTTTCAGATCTAAAATTCCTCTCTCTTATTGTGGTAGAAAACCCTGACAAACATAGAACTCAATGGGAGCTCACAAAGCAAAAATGGAAAATGGTGACCAAGAATAGATCAAGTGTGATCTAATGCAATGAAGGTGACTAATGAATGGGGAAAAACCTCCTATTTATAACAAAATATTAGGGTTATCTAGAACTTGTTGCATGAATAAAATATTATTAATCAAATTCTAGAACCACCCTTTAGGAATATTTTATTATATTTGTTGGAGGGAAAATGTCTTTTGACGTGGGTCAATTCCTTTATTTATACACAATAAATAAATAAATGATTTATTTATTATTTTAGGGAGATGATGGGATGTAATTAAATAAATAATGATTTATTTAATTGTTTAAAAATGATTTAGTCAAATTTAAAAATAGGAATGTTATTAAATAATGATTTAAATAACTTGTTCCTAGGAAATAATTAAATAAATAATGATTTATTAATTAATTTCCTTGTTTTGGGTTAAATATGACCAGGAAATATGGACCAATGTTATTTGACATGGTGAAAGCAATTTTACTTAGGGTAAAATTGGTCTTACATGGTGTACTTGGGTTCATCTAATGATAATGAGTTAGATGACCAAAAAAATGGTGTAACAATTTATACTTCTAGCCTGTGATAAAATGGCTTCTTTACAAAGAAATGAACGATAGAATGTGTGGAACCCTTCCATGAGAAGGGGAGCCGTGTATACCATAAATTACCTAAACCTTTTAGTGCCATCAAACAATCAACATTCAACAATAACAATTTATTGGTGAAAACCATAAGATTATGTGGAACCATAAGATAATGTGGGGCTCTAGTTAGATTTTGGGAAATAGAGTAGGATCTGAGTTTAACTTTTGGTGAAAAATATGTAATTTATATACGAAAAAAATAAAGATGAATTTATGAAAAACTCATATTCAATTCATTTGTAAAAAAAATGCGCAATTGAACAAATTGATTATTACAACCCTGTTTATTTATACAAAATGAAAGCAAGGCTTATAGTTTAGTTTCAACATTATTAGTTTAGACCTAACAATGCTACTATCATGAGCACAGTTAAGGAAGGCTATTACTCGTTGGATTTCCAATGATAATTTTCCCATTTATACTTCTAGCTTGTGATAAAATGAATTATTTGCAAAGAAAATGAATGAACAATAGAATCTATGGAATGCTTTCATGAGAAGGGGAGCAGTGTATACCATAAATTTCCTAAACCTTTTACTGCAACCAAACAATCAACATTCAACAATTTATTGGTGAAAACCATAAGATTTTGTGGGGCTCGAGTTAGTTTTTGAGAAATAGAGTAGGATACGAGGTTGGACCTTGGTGATAAATTTGTAATTTATATACCAAAAATAAATAAAGATCAATTTCTCAAAAATTCATATTCCATTCATTTGTAAAAAATCTTCACAATTAAACAAATTGATTATGACAACCAGATTTATTTCTGCAAAACCAAAGCAAGGCTTATAGTTTAGTACTATCCTGCACATAGTTAAAGAACGCTATTACTCACATTGTTTTCAACGATAATTCTGCCATTTATACTTCTAACCTGTGATTAAATGGCTTCTTTGCAAACAAAATTAATGAATGATAGAATATGTGGAACACTTCAATGAGAAGGAGAGCCATGTATACCATTATGTTTCTCTATGATCTCATCACCATCACTATTATAATTTACTCATGAGCAATAAAATCTACAAAGTTTTGGGGATCCATAACAAGAGAATCATATTTGTGAGGAATTGAAATTGACTTATGGTGAAAGAGAGCATGTGGAGGGAGTGGTTAAACTTAACTAGGACACATTTATGACAAAGTGGCTTAAGGAGAATATTAACATGGAGTCCAATAACCTAGTAACATTTATGAGAAAGATAAGGCTCGAAAACGTGTTGTTATTCTTCCAATTTTAACATTCATATGTTTCATAATGCAAACAAAGATATGTTTCAAATTCATATTAATTTTTTTAATTTCATTTTCTCTAATCTCTCATAAGTGGAGATAAATAAGAGGCACAATAATATTTTAATGATAATTTGGTAAAAAAATAATTTAAGTAGGGTTTAAACACTTTATTTAGATATGCAAGGATGTTATGATTTTAAATTTCATTCATTAATGGAGTGGTGATGAAGAGAATATACTGGCATCTTTCAATTTAGATCATCCGATGAAAAATATTAATTAGCAAAAATTATAAAGTAGCTATTTACAATAAGGGAGACAGTTATCAATGTAATTAATTGGCCTTAGAGAAAATGTATGTACATCAAATAAAGAAGCCCTAAACAAAGTCCTGATTAAGGTGAAATAGTTTTCGAGGTAGTTGAAAGAATGAAATAGTTTTCCATGAAATTGAAAGAATGCAACCACCAAGTTGAATTATTCAATGAGGATCGAAACCATCTATCAACCTTACAAGATCTATAAAAGGAATTTTATTACAAAATTCAAAAGGATTCCCTCTTTGCACACTTAGATGTTTCCCATGTGTGAGTGAGTGTGACCAGTTGTAGGCTTTCTTTGTTTTATTCCTAGTTTCCTTCCTCATGCATCTCACTTCTATTTGTGTGATGTCATTACCAAGTATACAGGATGCCTCTTTCAAGGGCCTCTTAGAAAATGACTACATAGCTCTACCTGTTTATAACCGAGTAAAAGTAAGAATTATCAATGCATTAGTTTCATTATTTTACCATTTAAATTGGTGTTGACTTTGTTATTGTTATCCAAGGACAAATCTTTATACTCACTGTGAACTAGTTTAAAATGACTATGTATCACCTTCCATTTTTCCACATATTCCACCGTGTAGATGTGTACTTGGTTGAGAATGCAATAAAATAAAGAATTTCCCATGCTGATTGAATCACTCTTCAATGGTATTTGGATTTTGGGCTCAATTTTTCACATTATTTTTCAAACTTTATCTTTATAACCCTTTGTATAAATGTTTTATTTCTTCTTAGATTTGTAAAGTTTTGGAATTTATGTGTTTTCTTTAACTTTATATAAATTTTCCTTTTTTAACATGTTTTATTGTTTATTACACTAACCATAATTTATGTAAATAGTGTTAGTTTATTTAATATTTATTTTAGTTAGTAATACTTTTAAATTTTGTTTTGTCTCTAAACATTTTTTATTTTTGTTTAATTTACTAACTTCTTTCATTGACTACATGCCATTTTTAATTGATCTTATTCAATTAAATAAGATCAAATTGATCTTATTCATTAAATAATTTAATTATACATTTCACATAATAAATTAAGATTTCATTTTCATAAAATTAATACAAATACAACAATTTAAGGATTATAGAATGTAGTGCTAGAGCGACACTTTCATTCCAAAACATCAACAAATCCTATAAATAGTTCTCTAATACGCCATTTATATAAAGTTTTATCTAATATTTTGAAAATTCAATATATTTGAGAAGAGAAAAATATTATGTATATATAAAATTATTTTTTATGATGAATTAATAAGTATAGTATAATATCTTTGTTTCGTTAAGAGGAGTGGTTATCTTATGTTTGTTTCAATGAGAGGTTACTCTACAGTTCATTCACACAAAGATGTTGTCAATTAACATTATATTTAAGAATAATAAAATAATACTTATATTAAAAAATAATTTAAAATTAATAATAACAAAAAAATCAATTTCTACTTTAATTTTATATCAACTTTATATAAAGAGATAACTTAATTGAAAGTAAAACAAGTTTAATTCACTTTGTAGTATAAGAGAATATGCAATTCCTTCACTACTTAAAATGGAATTGATAGATGACATATAAAAATAATATTATTGAGATTAGATTATGTGTAATTTCTTTTATCTAAGTTCACATATAATATTTAAAACAGAAATATATTAATGAAATAAAATATTTAACTATAAATAAAATATTTCAATGTCCATATTAAACAACATGATAACATAATTTTATATTAACTTTATATAGAGAAAAATAAAGTGAGAAGTGTAATTTATTTCATAATAAAAAAATATATTAATAAAAAAAATAATGGGGGTTATAAACAAAATATTTTAATATGCTTGTTGAATAAAATATATTAATATACACGTTGAATAAAATATTTTAATATGCGCGCACACACACACATATCATAGATCCATCTTAACTTTGGAACCACCAGGAGTTGAGGAATAAAATATCTCTACATGTAAAACCTTCCTCAATTTTTGCACTCAAAAAGAAGTTTGCTTATATATAGAAAGATATGTAACATTTTAAAAAGTATTAATAAAAAATTCTATATGTTATTGAGCCAAAAGGCTCATTCTACAATCCAATATGAGGGAGATGTTAAGTATGTCACGTCCTCAAAAAATAATAAAAATAATTTAAACAATTAAAAATCTATTAACCCAACAATTAAGTGTTGATATTATAATTGAGCCAAAAGGCTCATTGAGCCGAAAGGCTCATTCTACAATCCAATATGAGGGAGATGTTAAGTATCTCACATCCTCAAAAAATAATAAAAATAATTTAAACAATTAAAAATCTATTAACCCAACAATTAAGTGTTGATATTATAATTGAGCCAAAAGGCTCATTCTAGAATCCAATACAACTGAGATGTGTAAGTATGTCACGTCCTTAAAAAATAATAAAAATAATTTAAACAATTAAAAATCTATTAACACAACAATTAAGAGTTGATATTATAATTTTATACAACTTTATAGAAATAAAATATATATATAGAACTTAAAGAAAGTGTTTGAATATCCATATTAACTAATATATTTCAGCATGGATTTTCTCTCTCTACAAAAAGTGTGTATATATATGTGTGTGTGTGTGTTAACCTTAGCTTGAAAGGAAAAATTAATTGAAGGTAATGTAGAGTATTTACTTTTTAATAAGAGGAAAATGTGTGACTAATTCAATTTTTAATATAAAATATTAATAATGATAAAATATAAAATTATACAATTTAAACAATGAAAAATTACCACATAAAACTATATTAATCACAAATTTACGAAGCAGTAAAATGTATTAATTGACATGTAATTTAAAAAAAAAGTTTGATATTGGATCTCTCGAGGCCCTTGGTAGATATGTGGTTAAACTGCATCTATATTGTTTCTACATCCCAGTGTGAAGGCTATGTTAAGTATGTTCATTCCTCGTAAAATAAAAATAAAATATTATCTAAATAGAAAAACAATGTCGGCTATAATAAAAATGAATATATATATATATATATATATATATATATATATATATATATATATATGCTATGCTTTTTTAATTAGTTGTCCATATGACTTAATATCATGTAGAGTAATTAGAAGTAAAAAAAATATGTGAGTAAGATGTTTAAACCTTATGTTTTTAAAAAATATTTTAATAAGTGATATCAACTTTATATAAATCTATATATAGAAAAAAATGTTAAAAGAAAATATTTTAATGTATGATAGAATCAAATATCCAATGTGAGTTATGAATAAAATAATTTAATTTGAATTAATATAAAATGTTTCAATACACATGTTATGTAATCTCTATAACAATCAAAATTGAAATTTAAACAATAACAAATTTTTGTATTCTAAAATAAGTTTGCAACAAAAGGAATTTGATCCCTTTCGGCTCATGTTAGATCTATGTTTTAGATGGATCTATGCTGGTATAAAACAAATGAAAATGAAAATTTTCTTATTGTTAAAACATGTTATTAGTATGTTGTTCAAAACCAACATAGATCCATCTTAATTTCAAATCTACCATGAGCTAAGAGGAATTGAACCTCTAGAGATGCAAATATTTCCTAACCCTTTGCATTTAAAAAGAAGTTTTCATATTGAGAGATTTGACCCCTCTAGGCCCTTGGTAGATTCAAAGTGAAAATGGATATATGTTGGTATATCTAATATCAGTTTTTTCTATTTCAATTTAACTCATTTATTTTTTATTACTAGATATTTGCTATAATTAGAAATTGGTGAACAAAAATGATATTATTGAAGTTAATTGAAACACTATATGTGTATGCTTATCTACTATTACAATTTATTCTAATAAATTGATTTGCAATACCATTATTATTATATGTAAGTATGGATTATGAATTGAATCTAGGTGGGGGATCCTAATTATTCCTTGAAATTATAGAGGATAAAACCAATTAACATATTTAATATTTTTAATTATACTTATAGAAAGTTAATTTTATATAAAATGATAATTATTTAGATTAAATAATAATAATCAATTTTACTTTTATTTTTTTATCCGAGAAGAAATGAGAAACTACTAATAATTCTATGGGGTTCTATAACTTATTCTCCTCTCCACAATTCAGATTACAATAAGGGGATTTAAATTTTGGATCTCTCAATTTTAGAGATTTCATATTAGTTGGATCACCAATTAAAATGTTCTTAAAACATAATCAATTTTAATTTTAATAATATTACACAATATTAATAAAAAAAACTAATATAAATTTAATAAAATATACTTTTCATAAATAACTAATATCAAAATAATAAAATATGAATTATTATTTTTTAAATAAAATATAAATTTATATATCAAACCCATCTTTCTGTAGGAGAAAATAAATTGCATTGTGCTTTAATTATCCTATTTATGCCCCATCTTTCATTAGGAAAAAAAATCATTGCATTGTACTCTAGCTATCATGTAACTACATGATTTATGCTTATTTCCCCGTAACTTGTAATTCATTTTGAATTGTAATCAAATTCTTATTTTGAGCTAAATGTTTTAACAAACTTTTAACTGAACTCCAAAATTTTAAGTGTAGCGAAGTTAAAAGCAACGTGATGAGAGTCTGACCTTAGACACCTCTCTTCTCGATCTTTGAAAAACCCAAAACTAAAGATGATATTCCCTTTTAAAAAAAATCAAAACTAAGGAATACCATATTCCCTTAAAATTAAAACGCTAAGAACCCAAAACTAAAGAAGTTTGATGTTCTTTTTTTTCCTACCGAAGTGTTAGTAAATGTTCACTAGAGTTTCAAAATCCTTTGAAAAACTCAAAACTGAGTATGATATTCCCTTCTTGAAAAGAAACACTCGAAACTATAAAACTTTGATATTCTCTTTGCCTACGGAAAGTAAAGTTGAGTAAATATTCACTATTATTTATAGTACACTTTTAAGTTTGAGTTTCTTCTTTCATTATTATCGTTTGTTTATTATTATTTTTAATATGTAAAATAAGATGCTTCGAAATTTTATGTTTGAATTATCTTTGTTTGTTATTATTATTATTTTTAAATATGTAAAATAAGATGCTACAAGTTTATTACTATAGTACACTTTAATTTAGAGTTGTTTATTTGAGAGTTATTCTGGTTCATTATTATTTAATGTTTTGTTTTTCATTTTAATTAAATTTAGTTTTATTTTTATAAAAAGAAAATTTAATTATAAAAAAGAAAATAAAAATAATTTATTTATTTCTTGTATTGTATTAATTTATTGGTTTTATTATAAAATTTTATTTATATTATTTTTTTATAAATTTAATTAGAAAGTGATAAACTAATTATACTTTTGATTACGATGTAATTCATAACTGTTTATTAATTTTCTAGGATCACAATTATTGTTTAAAAAAATTCAAGAAGTTTTATAAAGATTTTTAGTAATAAAATAAAGATTCATCAAATTATATAAACATATCTTAAAGATAGAAAATAGTGAGCAATTTTTGGATACATTATTTTTTTGATAAATGTAATAGACTTTAACTTTTTGTTGACATGAAATTTTACATAGTTAATTCATGCATCTAACTTGTATAGATGAATTTGTTGTCACCATTGTGTATGATTGTATGTTTATGTGCATGTACATCACTTATATATATGGGAGAAATTTTACACACAAACAATATTTATATACAAAGATATATGGTTATCTCATTTACATCCATGAATGTGCTAGACAAATATCACAACTCTTCTATATATGTATATGGATTTTGTGTGTGAGAATGCAAATCTTATAATATATATATATATATATATATATATATATATATATATATATATATATTAATTACCACATACAACCAACATACCACAATCGCGCATATATACTATAATAAAAATAATTACATAGAAGGTGTCATCTATATTGGAATTGAGTTTGAGGAATTTCAAAATTTTAAATTATGAGTGGCAAAAACTTGATAATCTAGGAATATTCTTCGTCTAATACATGATCTGGTGGATAATGTAGAAGTTATGTGAATATTTTTTCAGTTTTTTTGGTTTGCTCCTATCTTTAATTTATTAGAAGAAAATATTCATAAATAGCTAGAACTTAGGGTTACATATAATTTGATAGTTTAATCATTTTTAGTGTTACATCTAATTTAATAATTTTTATTTTTATTTAATAATATGTTTGAAGTTTTCGATTAGGTCACCCCAAGAAGCCATGGATAGTCATGGATGTAGGTTGGTAGTGAGCGAAAAGGACGACCTCACACTCTCCCTCATAAACTTTAAACCATCTGTTGCTCAAGCATAAACCTAAAATATCTATTTTTCTTTTTGAAACCTCCTTAGGATTTTGTTCGACAAAAGGGATGTCAATTTTTGGCTGCGACAAGGAATTGTAACTGTAAATTTGTAATTTCCATTTTCGTTGTGTACACAGAGAAAGCATAAATGCGGAGTGTCAAATTTATATCTTCAAAATTTTGTGGAGCACGAAAGAAATATTGTGTAAGTTTTTTAACAGGATATTCAAATTTTTGTGGTACCATTGAATGTTTTTGGATAGTAAATGCTCCGTGGGAATTTCAGTATTAATTTTGATGTACCAAACTTCTAGGAACTATATTCTTCATGGAAAATTTTAATGTTAGTAGGTTTGATTAAAAAATATTAAATGATAATGAATATTTGTAGTTTCATTGTGTTAGTGTGTTTATGGTCTTTAATTTTTTTTCCAGTCACATCCAATCAAGATAAAAATTAACTATTTTTTTTTATAAACTTGGCAGTAACTCTCTATTAATCATATGTAAAGAAGATTACAAAATATGTTTCTGGTGACCTCAACCTGCCCGTAGGAAACCAAGTCTGTTGGCCACCAATCAACATCATATTCCATCCATAATTGAAATAGTTTGAGGATGTCCAACTAAGATTTCAAACCTACCATGCCTACTATCAAGCTATTTTGACTAATGTAACTGTAAACGCTATCCAAAATCATAAAAAAAATTACATGAATTTTCAAGAAGACCATGACTTTCAGGATTCAATCATCTTACTATTCTACCGAGGCCGGGTACTTTGTGCTCAATCCTGATATCTCTTGCTACTGTAGACTCTACAATTGTTTCTCCATACATCCAAGATGTACATTCTGATGGAATAGTTGCACTTGGAATCATTGAATTCCCTTCTGAATTATAGACAAACTTGGATCCTCTTATTGGGGCTACTGTTGTCCTTGCTAGTGTGGTACTTCCCTCTGCTGTGGGTTTATCATGGCTTTCACCAATAGGATTTTCATGATCCAATAAGTTTGGATGACCTATTTAAATAGGGTCAACCTTCCTCTAGTATTTCTTGGGTCCACTATTGGTGGTTCCCATTTTTCCACTTGGATTGGTTCCTCTACTTCCTTTGCCTTCAGTTATATTTCCCATTTGGAGATTTCTGCTTTCACCTTGGCTCGTGAGCCTTCACTGTATGCATGCAATAAGTTCTGCATATTTTCCTCCCTTGTTCATCTATCTCTCTCTTTTTTTTATCTGCTCGTTGAGCTTGGTTCCTTCTGTTTCCCATTTCTTGGTTCACCACAGCCGCAATGACCCTCTGCTGCCTCCACCTTCATTATTGAAACCTCTGAATTGGTCATCTGATGCAAGTCCTATGGTACCCTCTCCGAGGATAACACCAACAGAGCGGGAGTGGAAGGGGAAAGAAATTTACTCGAACCAGAAAGAAATCCGTAGTGAGAAATCATGTTAGGATTTTTTTTCTTGTACATTCAATACATCACAACAGTTTTTCACAATATTTCATTCCATTACCAATTGTCCATGGCATACCTTGGATGCATTTGGTTCCCTAATTTCTCTCAACCGGTACCTTAAGCTTGACATCTGGTTCCTCCACTTTTTGACATTTCCACAGACATAGAACCCGACCCTCTACCCGATTATCGACATAATTTGTTACTAGACACTAACATGGTTTCAATCCTACCACCTTAGGAGTACCCCCTAGCCCCAATTCCATGTTAGTTACCCACTCGCTCAATTGGTTTAAATAGGATATCTCGACCCAACCTCTACCGCTTTCCTTCCTTTTGTGGCTCCCCATCACCTGGAGTTTAAAAAAACTCTCCTCTATGACAGCTTTACTAGCCCCTGACTCCCCAGTCTCTCCCACCCAAACCCACCAATTGAATAAATTATTAAAAGGCCAAAGCTCAAGGGTTGACGTTGCCATCTTTCCCAGACGCCCATTTCCCCCCTGCCAGGACTCCCCAGATGCTCCCAACCATACAAAATTTCAAAATTTAACAGAAGGAAAGAGCTCGAAGGTTGACATTACTAGCTTTCTGGGAGACCCAATCCTCCCTTGCGAAGGTTTCATGAAACAAACAGAAGGTAGCAAGCATAAGAGGACTGAAAGCTTCCCCATCCCTAAACCTGTAACCCCATGCATAAGCACCCATGCATATATCCAAATTCTCATCATTTCGCGCCTCATGACCTCCATTTCAAGAAAAAATAAGGTATGCACTACATACCAAGACCTTCGCCTTGCCGTCGACCTGGAGCTCTCGACGTTGTTGTGCTACCAATTCCACTAGTGTTGGAGCTCATTCTCCTGCCTCCCTTGCTTCCTTAATCTCCCATTGTTACACAATTTTTTTTGCATGTAAGGCATACACCACACCATATACCACCTGCTGGTACATTCCCTCACGGTGTACCAGCTAGCCTGCTCATGGCCTGACCCAACAATAAGTGCTCGTAATGTTTGGCGACGTTGGGTAGCTCGCCCACACTCCTTGCCCTGTTGTCTTACTAACATGTTCCTAGTTCGCGTGTGGACCATATTCCATCCTCAGACCCTGATCAGGGGTTCTGATTATCATTCCCTTCTGCATCCCTTTTAAGGATTTCCTATAGTTCTACCATCCCTTCCTCTTGCTCGACTCTGTCACCATGTATGTCCAGATCCTTGCCCTGATTGTTGCATCCCTAGTTTACTAGGAAATTATCTGCAACATTTCTAGATTGGTGAACATGCATTGGGATGATGTATCCCATACCTGAAATCAATTCCCCTACTTCCTGAGTGAGCCTCAATGTTCTCCATATTTTACTTATCTTTTCCCACTAGGTTCCATGATGAAGATTTTTAATTGTTTCTATTACCAAAGTTAAATCCCCTTCCACCACTAATTTATGGATTCGCTCTCATCGTATAATGATTAATACATGTTTCAAAACAGTGAATTCCACCTCATTATTGCTTGCAATTCCACAATATGATGCAAACACTCTGAGCACCCTGCTATGAAATCTTTTAAAATTCCTCCATATCCCTCTTCTCCTAGATTCTCCTTAGAGGCACCATTGAAATTCATTTTTATGAATTGTACAAGTGGATTTATGAACTGTGAAGGTGATGGGGATGGGTGAGATTGAGTTTTTGAAGAACCTAATGCTAGAATTTGTGGGGTAAGTTTAGCATGTTGAGGATCCTAGCTTCTTGACCCATAGCTTTCTAATCCTCGAGGTACCATTTCTCTGCTAAAATGGTTTCGTATATATTTTGGTTAATGGTATTCTAAACCTCTAAATCTTCCTGTTTTTTTTCCTTAAATATCCTCATGTTTCGTTCTTTTGAAACCGCCCAAAGTAGGAACCCCATGGAGATAACGCAAACTCTATTAAGGATCGGGTTTTGGTAGACGAGTTTCCTCCATTTCTCAATTGTGGTCTGGATACTAGCCATGTCTCGGTCTGAGTAACAAAAGAAGTTTTCATGGTTTTTCCATAACCTATTAGTGTAGGGGAAAGATTTTAGGAGATTTTCCATCGTTTCTATTTTTTCCCCACACATATTACATATTGAGGGTCCATTCACACCTCTTCTTTGTATTGGATCCCATATAAGGGCCCAACCATGGCTAACGAGATAGAGGAAGAACGCCACCTTCGGTGAGAGGTGTTGGGACCATATTTTACTCCAAATTGCTGGGAGATGCTGGTGTTGGTGCTCTACCTTCCTTTGGTTCCTTCCTATATCATGAACATCCCTTTGTTTTGGTATCCCCACTTGAGGATGTCCAAACCCTCAGATATTGAAATCATGTGGGATTTGATCTCATTTTCATATGCTTCCCATTGGGGTGATTCCGGTGCATTAGGAAAATGTCTTCTTGTTTTCCATTCTCTCCATGTTAATCCAGTCTCTGAGTTCCAATATTTTTTTACCGTATGATTAGTATGTCTATTATTAAATAGGAATATCTTTGCAAGGTCCTGTCGGGTGAAAATATTTTCTATCTGTTTCCATGCTTCCTCCCAAAACAATTCCTTATCCCCTCCTATAATCTCCCAGAAACTATGGATATGAATCGGTTCATGGTTCTCTACTACTAGATTCCAAATTGTAGATCCTTTTCGTGTTCCTTGAATTTTGAGTCTTTCTTCAGTTGATTATGGCATGTTTTATTTCATTTCCCAGATCTGTTTCCACATATCGTTACCGCCTTGGATCCATCTCCACCATAACTTTTATCCCATAACTTGGTTAAGAATATACAAGTCTCTGAGGCCCAGAACCCCTTCCATCATGGGCTTAGTTTGACATTTCCAAGATATGTGTGCCCATTTTTTTGCCTTTTCATGTCCTTACCAAAATAATCATTTAAAAATATTAGCCATTTCATTGCAGGTCGTTTTGGGGGCCACTAGTCCATAAAGTTTGTAGATTGGGATTGATTGCAAGACAAATTTTAGGAGGATTACACGACTCTCCATATTAAGGGCCCGAAAAGTCCAATTTTGAAGGCGACCTTGGAGATGCTCGAGGAGAGTTTTCTAGTTTGATACTCTAAGGGAATTGAGGCTTAAGGGGATGTCTAAATATTTTTCTGAGAGGGAGCCAATGTGAAAACCCAAAGTTATAGCTAGGAAGGCTTGGGTTTGGACTGTGATGTTGTAAAAGTAAATATCATACTTGTCTTTGTTGATTTGAGTTCCTGAGGCCTATAAGAAATCTTTGAATATTCTCAATATACTTCTCACCTCCTTCAAGGTTTCCTGGAAAAAATAATTATATCATAAACAAGTTGCTGGTGAGTGAGGGTTAGGTCATTTCCCCACGTCTGCAAACCCTTAAGATGGCCTTCTTTGGTCTTAGATTTAATGTATCTTCCTAGTCCTTCTGCAATGAATATAAAGAGGAAATGGAAGATTGGATCACCTTGCCTAAGACCTCTAGAGGCATTTAAATTCTGAGTAGGGGATCCATTAAGGAGAATGGAGAACATTGTAGAGGATATGAGAGAGGATATCCATTGAATCCATCTCGCATCAAAGCCGTAAGCTTGGAATATTTGTAGGAGTCAAATCCAACTTATGCAGTCATAGGCTTTTAAGAGCTCAAGTTTAATCATAATTCCTTTATAGCGAAGAATTTTTAGGGAATGAATGGCTTCTTGGGTAGTCATTATCCCATCTAAGATTTGGCGATGTTTAACAAAACCAGTTTTATCTAGGGATACTAGAGAGGGGACAAGGGGCTTGAGCCGATTCACGATGATAGTGGAGATGATTTTATAAATAACATTAGATAATGAGATGGGTCAAAATCTTTGGAGCTCTATAGAATGTTATGATTTCGTTATGAAAGCCAAAATAGTAGAGTTGAGAGTAGGTTTTACCTTTCTTTACCTCCTTTATTCTTCTACCAATTTCAGGATATTTGTGCCCATGATTGGCCAAGCTACTTGGTAGAATTCTGCTGGAAATCTGTCCAGTCCTAGTGCCTTGTTTTTGGCTAAACCTTTGACTACCTCCTCCACTTCTTCCAACGTGACTACTCTCATTAGTACCAGGTTCTAATCTCTACTTACCAGATGGGGTATATGCCCTATGATCTGGCATATTGCCTTAGAATTGTTAGGATTCAGTTCTGACAGAATATTTTGGAAATGTTTACTAGGATTTTTTCCATTTATTCATGCTATACTAACCTATTCGCTCCTCGGTCCAGTAGGGAAAATATTCAGTTGTGTTGTCTATGTTGCACCAGTGCCTTGTGGAAGAATCTGGTGTTCCTTTCCCCTTCCCTCATCCATTGGAATCTTGATTTCTACCTCCATAAGATCTCCTCCTTCTTCCTCCTTTCCTCAATCTATGTCACCAGCTTGCCTTCCACCTCTACCAGGGCTTCCGATCAGCCCTGCATTATCATTCTTTGTTGGACCTACTTCATGCTAGTCTGTATTCGTTCTTGTTCCTTTTGGATGTTCCCTAACTCTTCTTTGTTCCATTTCTTTATATTTTGTTTTAACTCTTTCAGACACAGCTAGAATGTATGCATGACATTTCTCCCGTGTTCTCAGCTCGATTCCCACCGCTCCTTTACTTTGTCGAGGAATGATGAGTTGTGTAGATATAAGGACTCCAACCTAAAAGGTATATTTCGGTTCCCTTGCTTGAGGACTATCTCCATCCTGATAGTCCAATGATCAGAGCCTAAACATGGTAGGATCGATTCTTCATAGTATATGTCTCTGCTAATGAGCTCCTCAGATGCCAGGAACTGGTCCAGTCTTAAGGCCACCTGGTGCACCCCTCCCCTCTTGTTATTCCAGGTATGAATTCCATATATTATAGGTATATCAACCATCTGCATATCAACTTGCATGTTTTTGAATAGTTTCATTTCTGGTTCCTCTCTTCTGATGCCACCTTTTATTTTCTACAAGTGAGATTATCATATTGAAGTCTCCTCCTATCAGCCATATATTTTCTTCATGTAGCTCTCCTATATTTCCTAAGCCATGAAGGAAAGCCTCCTTCTCTCCTAGTGCGTGAGAGTAGTAGACTACCGAGATCAGGACCCATTCATTGGTTCCTATGGGCTTGAATATTCCTGAAAAAATTTGGGGCATGCCAAACCACAGATCTACTATTACCTTTGTGGGGTTATAAAGAATAGCAATGCCTCCTGCACTTCCTTTCACATCTATTACTACTACTTCATACCTTAGGTGTATTCGGCTAAGAATGGCCTCTATTTTTTCCCCTGATATCTTTGTTTCTTGGAGAAGCATTATCTGAGGCTTATCCTTTTGCAAATAATCTTGTAGGTATCATTTTTTACCTTGGTTTTTTAGGCCTCTCACATTCCAGAATATTACAATCATTGAGAAACCTTGTGTAGGTGGTGGAGTACTTCCCATAGCAGTATTACCTTACCTGAGTTCACCAACGTTTCTCCTACTAGTTGTATCTAATCCTAGATATTCTTTATTCCCTTTTTTTCCCTCCTTTCCTTCTAGTTTTTGTTTATGGTTGATCCCCCGGGTCTGAGTTCCTTTTTCCTTGGTTGGCCATATATTTCTGGAACTTTCCCTATATAACTTATTTTTGTCTTTTGGGATAAACCTTTCATCTAGATGCCTCCATTCGTTCAGTAGCCTTTTCAAAAGTGTTTCCTGTATGCTCAGCTCCTCCTTTCATGCATCTGCCTCCATGGATGAGAGATCTATTGCTTGTTCCTCATCCTATTTATCAAGTAGGTCAGATTGGGTTTTCCTTTTCAGTGTGGGTACTGTTTTTGGATGATCTTGTTCCTGGTCCTATTCCTTCATCATATTTTCCTCTTTCAAGGATTCTCCTTCCTCTTGTGGTACTTCAAACCTGTTTTGATTCGTATTTTTCTTTGGAAAATTAGGTTTTGGGGTCTGCGGCCCTTTTGTATTTTTTATTATTATGTGTTACCTCCTTGAACACTTCATTTTCTTTTTTTTTGTGTTTGCCTAGTCCTGTCCCCCCTTCGTTGCTACAATATCATACTAGTTCAATGGTGATCCGGATTTATGCAGGAACACAACAGAATAAACATATAACCACAAATACAGAGATGCAGCGGAAATAACACTTCATTTCATTAATATCAAAGAACTAAAATTTTCTTACAGACAAAATGGAAATAAAACTAGCTAGGGCGCTGGTAGCTATCTCTGAGAAGAGATGTGGCGGCTACAAGCCTCTGAACTGAGTTACAATGAGGCTTGAGGGCCTATTTATTATTTAGAAACAATGGGAAATCCTAAACATCCAAAACCCTAACCCTAGGAGATGAAGCGCCAAAACTATGGGCCCCGTTTGGGTAAATTGGTGTTCCAAATTCCCAGGGGCGTAACTTTGGCATACGATCTCCGTTTGACGCGTACCATACCTCATTAGAAATATCTATCCGAGGACTACAAATTTGGAATGAGAAACATTGGTCCATGAACCCATGTTGCTCTCCGTTTTCCCAAAAAACGTCGTTTAGGGCCTCAAAACGGCTCCGGAAGTTTAGGACCCGAAAAACTGCTAAAAATAGTAAACTGTGCCGAAACTGAAAAACTGAAATAGACAATGGTGGAGCCCCAAGTGGAATAGGCGGGTGACCACCAATATCCACCTGGATCATTCCTCCCCCTTAGGAAGCAATGGTCCCCATTGCGTTAAGTTCCTCCATGAGATGAGGAAATTTCTGCTGAACTTGGTCCCTGGTGAACCACTTTCCTTGGTGCAGGAGTTGGCCAGCTTTGACAACCCGATACAATTGGATCTTCTGTTGGCGAGTGTTCTTGAGTTGCATGTCTATGATACAATCTGTGGTGGCCTGTTCCATGTAGTCTGGGTTTAACTCTATTGGTGTGAGTTGTTCTGCAATGTCCGAGGTGTCCAGTAGAGGTGGGAAGTAAGGACGAAGGCGATCCACATTGAAGACTGGGTGCAGACCAAGGAATGGTGGAATACTGAGCTCGAAGGCATTGTTACCTACAGCCTTGGTGATGGTGTACGGCCCGTATCACAGCGGGCGAAGCTTGCGGTGGGGTCCAGTGAGGCGCTCCTTCTGCAAATGCAGCCATACTTTGTCGCCCACCTGGAAGTTGTGTGGCACCCGGTGTTGATCATGGCACTGCTTGTACTTCGCATTGGCTCTGTCCAATATATCATGAACCTGTTGGCGGATGTGTTGAATGCGCTCAATGAAGCTACTTGCTTTGTCAACTTCAGACTGGACGTGCGCTGAATCGGCCTGAGCAGCTGCAAATGGCATGGCTACGTCAATGGGACATAGTGGCTGGAATCCCAAGCCCACCTGAAAGGGGCTATGGCCAATTGAACTGTGGAGAGCCCGTTTATAACTATGTTGTACATAGGGGAAGCTCTCATCCCATGTGCGGGGATGCTTTGAATTGTACATGCGCAAAATGTGTACAATCATTCTGTTGACGACCTCTGTCTGGCCATCTGTTTGGGGATGGAAAGCTGTGGACTTGGTGAGCTTTGTGTCCAACATTGACCAGAGGCTGGACCAAAATGTGCTGAGGAACCTGCTATCCCGATCTGATATGATAGACCGTGGGATCCCAAAGTGCACCCACACTCGTTCAAAGAAGAGTTTAGCAGTGGCTTCTGCTGTGATATTCTTCTTGCAGGCCGCCATAATGGCCATCTTCGAGAATCTGTTGACGACCACAAAAACACAGTCATTTCCCTGCTTAGTAGAAGGCAGGCCCGACATGTAATCCATGGAGATGGATTCCCAAGGTCGACTAGGGGTAGGTAGAGGAGTATATAGGCCTTGCTTCTTGATGGACGGTTTGGCAATGGCATAAGCAGTGCAGGATCTGATGTGCTTCTCGACATCCTTTCGAAGGTTCGGCCAATAGAAATACTTCTGAAGGATTGCTACTGTTTTCTTGACCCCGAAATGCCCAGCGACTCGACTGTAGTGTGCTTCCCATATCATCTTGGCACGCTCACTTGAAGGAACACAAAGGTGTCCGATGTGACATAAAAGTTCATCTTGGAGGAGAAAATTTGGAACTTGCGTACCCCCCAAGAGTGCCTTGTAAGTTTGGCCGAATTCTGGGTCACTCTCATAGAGAAGCGGCCAATCAGAAGTCTCGTGCCCACAAGAGTTGAGCACAGTGGTGAGCGCCACGATCGGTGGTCGACTGAGGCAGTCTGCAACATGATTGGTGCTACCCTTCTTGTACTTGATGTTCAAATGAAACTGTTGCAGATATGTGGACCACTTCTGATGGCGATCATTCTGCAACTTCCCTTGTGTCTGTATGAACTGCAGGGGCCGGTGGTCTGTGTCGATGATTGTTTCCTTCCCCAAAATGTAATGCTTCCATTGTCGACAGGCTTGCACAATGGAATACATTTCTTTGTCATAGGTGGGATACTTGCGAACTGTCTCAGACAATGTCTCACTGTGATATGCCACTGGATGTCCCTGTTGAGTAAGAACTGCCCCAATAGCATAGTCAGAGGCATCTGTCTCGATCTCAAATGGCCGCTGCAAGTCTGGTAAGGTGAGCACTGGGGCAGAACAGAGGCGATTTTTCAATTCTTTGAACGCCTTCTGTTGAGGTTCCGACCAAAATAATTTTGCTCTCGCTCCTCCTTTGGTGACTTGACTCAAGGGCCAAGTGATATGAGAGAATCCCAACACGAATCTACGGTAGAAATTAGCAAGACCCGGAAAGCTGCGAAGCTCTGTTATAGTAGTCGGGGCTGGCCAATCCCGAATGACTTGGATCTTGGCTGGATCCACATGCACCCCCCTTTCATCAATAATGTATCCCATATATTGAACCTGGGTCATGCCAAACGTGCACTTCTCCAAATTGGCACACAACTTGTGTTGCCGCAGTGTTTGGAGGACTTGTTGGATGTGGTGAAGGTGCTCTTCCCAAGTTTGGCTGAAGATCAGAATGTCATCCAAGTACACCACTACAAATGAGTTGGTGAATGGCCGCAAGATGTCGTCCATCATCCTCATGAAGGTTGCGGGAGCATTCGTCAACTCGAAAGGCATGACCAGCCATTCAAAAAGGCCTTCCTTAGCTTTGAAGGCAGTCTTCCACACATCAGAGGGTTCAATTGGTACCTGGTGATACCCAGACTTCAGGTCGATCTTACTGAAATATTTTGCACCTTGGAGTTGGTCCAGAAGGTCACCAATCCGTGGGATTGGGTACCTATTCCGGACAGTGATCTTGTTCAGCGCCCGATAATCAATACAGAGTCTCCACGTCCCATCCTTCTTCTGTACCAACACGATCGGGCTCCCACAGGGCGATGAACTTGGTCTGATGTGACCTTTCTGCAACAGCTCCTGAATCTGCCCCTTGATTTCATCATTTTCCAGAACAGAGCGTCGATAGATCGGTCCATTGGGTAGTGGCGCACCTGGGGTCAGATCAATCGGGTGCTTGACCTGGCAGTGCAGAGGAACCCCCGTGGGTGAGGTGAAGATGTCCCCGTACTCCTCCACGACCTTATCCATTTGTTGTTGTCGTGCAGAGGGGCCCTGTCTAGAGGTCGTGGCCACAGTCTTCTTCTTGCCCTGGGGGCGGATCATCAGGAAAACGAATTTCCTGGTTTGGGAAATGAGCTTACTTCATTGTTTTGCAGTAACCAAAGAGATAGCGGCAGGAGGTGGTACCTCTGGTATCCTGTACAACTTATTTCCCAAAGTAACAATAACAACACGAGGTCGAGACTCATACACAGCATGACGCTTCCACAAGTATGGTTGTCCTAATAATACATCAGAAACATAAATAGGAGCAATGTCACATAATACCCCATCCGTGAAGGGCTTGATGCTATAGGGAAGGCGACACTGCCAGCTGACGCGGAGATCTCGTCCTTGGTGAAGCCACCCGATGGTGTATGGATGTGGGTGAGCTGTGGACAGCAAGCCCAACTGCTTCACGGCGTCTACTGAAATGAGGTTCTTTTGGCTCCCATTGTCGACAATGAACTGTACCGAGGAGCCCTTTACCCACATATGGGAGTAGAAGAGATGTTCCTCCTCCTCTGGATCTTCCGGTTCCTCCTTTTGGATCTTTGTAGTGGCAACAATGGCATTGGGCTCTGCATCAATAATATGTTTCCCTTTTTCATTCGCCTTTTCAGGTTCTGATTCGGAGTCAGAGCATGCATCTGACTCAGAAGCCCTCATCTCGGCCACTAGCGACTGCTTGGCCCGACACTCACTTGTGTTGTGAGTGGAGCTCTTATGGAACTCACACCACTTTCCCGTGTCCTTCTTTGGCTTTGCGGTGCTATTATTTTCTTGTGGCTTCGATGAGTTGTCTTTAGCCGCCATGCCTTGGCTCTGTCCTTTGTTCTGCGGTTTGGAAGCACCTTTCCCTTGCTTTTGATTCGCAGATCCAAAGTCTCGCTTCTTTTGCTTGAATTTCTACTCAATCTTGGCAGCATACCGGTATGCCGTACCAAGCGAGGAGATGTCAAGGAACTCCATTTCCTCCTGAATGTATCTATGTAGACAACTGCGATACTTTAGCACCAGATTTTTCTCTGAATCTTTGATACCCAACTTTGTGCGCAGGGTATGGAACAGATTCGTAAGCTCATGCACATCTTGATCCCTTTGTTGTCGCAGTGTGGTCCATTGTATGTACTTGTCCTCATAGCTCCCCACGGGATAGTACTGTTCCTTGACGGCGTCTCGGAAAGAATTCCAAGTTGGTACGTCCGAGAACAGAGAGGGTTCTGTCTGGTCCTTGTTCTCACAGTAGGTTTCCCACCAGTCCTTAACATGGGGGGTAGCTTTGAGGAGTGCAAAAATAATCTTCTCCCGGTCTGAAAAGTCATGAACCGAGAAATATCCTTCTAACAGATTCAACCATCTATCTACGGCATCCGCGTCTATTTGACCCTCAAATATGGGAATGTCAAAATTTACTTGTACCTTAAAAGGAGTCGTGCCTCCAGAGTGGCTGCTGGATGCAGATGCGCCGCCAGTGGGTAGCCGTTGAAGGATCTGAGAAAAGTTATCCATCATCGCGTTCCTTTGTTTTTCGAGGGCCTCCTAGAGCAATATTTTGATAGGATCTCCTGCTCCCTCATCTTTCTTTTCGTCCCCCATGGGCGTCCATCGAGGTTTGCGAGGCTAATCTTGTAAAGGTTCCACCAGATCGAGCCCTAGCTCCTTATACCCCGACCTCGTTGGGGACATGCAAAGAAGGATCGAGAAAAAGCAGACCGCTCTGATACCACTGATCCGGATTTATGCAGGAACGTAATAGAATAAACATATAACCACAAATACAGAGATGCAGCGGAAATAACACTTCATTTCATTAATATCAAAGAACTGAAATTTTCTTACAGACAGAATGGAAATAAAACTAGCTAGGGCGCTGGTAGCTATCTCTGAGAAGAGATGTGGCGGCTACAGGCCTCTGAACCGAGTTACAATGAGGCTCGAGGGCCTATTTATCATTTAGAAACAATGGGAAATCCTAAACAGCCAAAACCCTAACCCTAGGAGATGAAGCGCCAAAACTATGGGCCCCGTTTGGGTAAATTGGTGTTTCAACTTCCCAGGGGTGTAACTTTGGCATACGATCTCCGTTTGACACGTACCATACCTCGTTAGAAAGATCTATCCGAGGACTACAGATTTGGAACAAGCAACATCGGTCCATGGACCCATGTTGCTCTCCGTTTTCCCAAAAAACATCGTTTAGGGCCTCAAAACGGCTCCGGAAGTTTAGGACCCGAAAAATTGCTAAAAATAGTAAACTGTGCCGAAACTGAAAAACTGAAATAGACAATGGTGGAGCCCCAAGTGGAATAGGCGGGTGACCACCAATATCCACCTGGATCAAATGGGCAAGCTTTATACAATTGGCCATACTCATGGCATTGGTGACATCGAAATGGTATTTTTTCATAATCCAGATGTTGCTGGAAAACCTCATCCTGTATTCTAGTTCCACCATTTTAGGGAGGGGATCTGATATATCCATGTAAACATAAATGTGGGCATAGGATGTATATCTTCCCCTACGAGTTGATTTAGCTATTTTGACAAATCTACCAATTTAGTTTCCAATTCCTTCCAGTATTTCAGGATCCCAAAAGTTGACAGGTAGGGAAAAGGGATGAATCTAGACAGGTGCCACCAAGAAGTGCTCCCTATCTAGGTTGTAGCATTCCTCCGAATATCTCATGAAGAGGCTGGAATTGTGGTAGAAATAAGGGCCATTTTCAAAATTAATTTCTTTGACTTGCAAGTTTAGGAAAATTACTGTGAAAAATCTTATGGCTCCCAGCTTTAGTTCGATGTGCCATTTTGGATATAATTTCTGTTGTATCCATCTTATCAAGTCCATCTCCATTGGCTATGTTTCAATAAACTTGCATATCAAGGCATGGTCCTTCATATAGTTGCGGCATTGGTCCATTTTATTCGTTGGGATCATGAATCAGGGCTTCTTGGCTACTAGTCGGAGGCACTACCATCGCATTCATGCTTGCCAATGGGCACCAAGGACTGGGTATGTGGTTCTGCCATTTTCCGAAGGGTCATTTTTCTTTCTCTGATTTCTACTTGCTTCTCTAGCAATTAAATTGTGGTAGGAGGGGATCACTCCCACTCCCCCACTTGGGGCTTTCATCTCCCCTGTCAGATTCATCCTAGTGTGTTTTGTTGCAACAGGTTTCACGATCGCTTCACATGCTCCGCAAAACCCTAGCTGGTAATATAAAAATTAACTATGAATTAATGCTATGTAAATATATTACTTTTGTATCTATTTTTTCATGCTCACCTCAAAATATTCCATAAATAAACTGATGATTCCAACATATTAATGGATACAACTTAAGAGAAATGATATTACCAAAATGTTGATGGCTATGGAAGGGATATCATAGATCTAAAAATTGTTGGATCATCTTTTATTTGTTGAGATAAACCCTCTTTATGGGCTTTGGATCTTCTTGTAATTAAATAACTCATGGTTGAGGAACCTTTATATTCTAATCTCTAGATCTCCAGCTTGTTTGTTGTTTTTCTCTCTATAGAGTATGCAATGGCTATATATTATACAACCCATTACAGTATGTAGGGACTAAATGAATTAGTTTTGTTTTATAATTTTTCTACATGTAATTTTGTAACTTTATTCAAAATGACCACAAAATAAAATAAAATAAAATAAATGTGATGAAATTTGAAAGAAAAACATTGATAACTAAAACTTGATAACTTATGTCATATTAAAACAAACACAAAATAGGGGAGATGCTTCTATTGTTGTGCAGGGACCAATAATTGTTATAGTATTTCTCCCACACACCCATCAAAACATGACCAAAAAACATTCATAATATAAACATAAATAGATGATATTAAATTATTTAAGTTATTAAATTATATCCAAAATGGGCCCATATATTGATTGGGCTTACATCTATCTAACACTAGCCTTTAGTATCACAATTTTATTAGACATAGTGTCCCAAGTGCCTCCATGTTTGATTTAGAAAACAATTCAAAATTAACTTTCAAACATTCCATCTCATACTATCCAATAGTACACATATCACATTAGGCCAACCTCAATAGATATACACTCGAGCAGTTATGACCAAAGTTCATTGATACTTGCACACGAATAAAGAATTTATATGTCAGCCATAATTGCATATATCTTCATCAATGCAACATGATCAAGGAAATAAATGACACCAACACACAAGATTCATGAATTAAATATAGTAAAGCACAAGGACCAAACATAAGAGTTTATTAGCCATTAGATCACATCCAAATCAATCCACACCATACATTTGAATTTGAAAAAAGGAAATCCATGTCAAATCTCCATACCAATAAAATTCAACAACAAAAAACTATAAAACAACCTCAAACTTTACTGAATTGCTTCATAAAATTTCATTCTTCTCATCTACAGCTAGAGACATGCCATCAGAGAATATGTGCACATTGTAATCAAGTTTGAATACTTTATTTTTTTCCTTTCTGTTTTTTTTAATCTTCCACTAATTTACAGTATAAAATTCAAATTTTTTCTTTCTTTCTTTCTGTTATTTTAATATTCCATTAATTTACCATATGAAGGTAATATGTGTGCAGTTTAGCTACTATGTGTGAAATTGTAGACAAGAATTTAATCATTCCCAACAAATACAACAGAGACAAAATACCAGAGAATCCAAACAAAACACATAGGCATGATATTTCTATCAAATAAAGTTCTGATATTTATGTATGGAGATTCAAGTCGATACATTTGAGTTTTAAATTCATCTCTTTAATAGGTACATATTTATTTCACATCATAAAACTATAAAAGCCACTTGTTATTAAAGGTCCACCTATGGGTATTCAAGGTTTGAAGTCATGTCAACAAAAATACCAGAGAATCCAAACAAAACACATAAGCCTGATATTTATATCAAATAAATTTATGATATTTGTGGATGGAGATTCAATTTGATACATTTGAGTTTTACATTCAACTCTTTAATAGGTACATATCATTTCACATCATAAAACTAGCAAGGCCACTTTTTATTAAATGTCCACATGTAGGTCTTCAAGGTTAAAAGTCATGTGAGGTTTAAGTCTAGAAACAAGAAAATAATGTAAAATGAAGATAACATAGGGGAGGTAGGCCTATGTTAAATATCAAAAGAACTATTTCCATAGAGAAAACCATTAATTAGATATTCAAATAACACTCATTGATATATGTAGGTTTCCACAGAACAAACCATTAATCAGGTATTCAAATAACATTCATTGATATATGCAGGTTACAAACACACAAATTTCTTATTCAAATATATGCAGGTTTTAAGTATTGATTAGCCTTTACATATTTAAATTTATTATTAAAATAAGACTGAGTTTCTATTGTTGAAACAACTTCCACTGACACAAATTAATTTTAACAATATGCATGTTGTTGCAAACATGCCACGTGTTCAAATTGTAGATCGTATAAGGAACATGAGGAGGTGAGGGACCTGTTAGGTCTCCGTAGTTTGAAATATTGGCAAGTAAAAACGCTACAGAGATTACATCAAAACCACTTTGGAATCTGAGGATCTAGCCATCCTAGATTCAGAGAGGGATCTCTCTATAGATGTGTTTTCAAAGATATGATCTTTAAGGCTTATGATATGATATTAGGCTAGTTATAAGGCACAAGGGTTTTGTTTGTTTTGGTTGGGATGAACCTCATAAAAAATAAAGGAAGTCTTATGAGGGGTAAAGGTGTAAGTAGGTTGAAAATGGATCAGCTGATAATATAAGTAAGAAACATCTTCAATCCATTGGGCTATGGAGTCATAAAGGATTTAATTGCACAACAAGTTTCAAAGGTGGTCCATGGGGAAAGTCATCTATGTTAAAGGATTCTTTAGATTGATTTGATGATATGGAAACATAAAAAGTGTTGTGAGAGAAGCAAACACACAAGAAAAACAAAGGACAACCTAAGATTAGGTAAGTACTTCTAAACTAGCCTGCTTTTGGCATGCACTTAATAGAAAGACACAAAGTAACCTAAGATGAGGTAAGTACTTTTAAACTAGCCTACTTTTGATATACTTTCAAGAGAAAACATTAAAAACAAAGAATAGCTTAAGATCAAGTAAATACTTTTAACTTAGCCTGCTTTCAGCATATTCTAAAAGGAAAAACATTTATGATGAACATAAAAAGTAGTCTAAGATCAGGTAAGTACTTTTAAACTAGCCTGATTTCAACATACTCCTAAGGGAACTTTTCAGAGTAACTTTTGGAGAAGAAATCAGAGGAAAGGGCTAACCATAGACTTCCCTAATTCAACTCTACTTATCAAAATCTTCAAGAAATTTTAAAGACAATATTTCAAGTTACACTCAGCAAAACATGGGCTTACCAACATTATTTGACTGATTACACTCTATTGATTTATCCTTAAATACACAGTTCAGCAGAAAACATAAAGATAAAGATTATTGAGTGAGATTTAGGGTACTTAACAGTAAATCCTAGTCTATAGTTGTTTTTCTTCATCAAAGAAAAGTGGACAAAATGAAAACATAAAGAAAATAACAATTACAATGAGAAACACATCACCATTGACATAGACCAGGATCCCATGAATCAGCTTGTGTATTTGATGTTCAAACCAGTTACAATCTTCAAGTCCAGTGGGTCTTTACAACTTCAAACTTCTCATCTTAGCCTATCTTTCTTCTATTACAATATGGAGCTTCAACAGCCTCAAAAGCTATTTACAATTAAAGAGTATTCAAAGACCAACCACTATATTGTCTTCTACAGAAGTATTTATAGAAGAATGAGGAGGTGGAGTGTAAGAAGGGTTCATTTGTTCAATTAATATAGAGTAATGGTTTATTGACCTTTGGGAGGCCTAAGGGAGAATATTTTGACTGCTCATCTTTGTTTTAATTAATTTTACATTAAATTCCATCACCTTTAGTTGCTTTTGTTGACCTTTAGGGTTTTAGGTAGGTTGGTAGTTAATTTTGAGCTATCTTAGGAAAATATCTCTGACTGTGCATTCATTGTGCCTTCTTTTGAGGAAATAAGCCTATAGGTGGCAGTTTTGGCTTTAATCGTCACTAATGTGGCATTTGGAGGCTTCTTTTGCTAATCTGTCTGTTTTTGTGGCTTTAAAACACTTTTATAACTTCGATTCCGCTTTATGCCCTCATAATCATCTCGGAGTCTTTAATCCTAATATGTTGTTTGTGTTTACTATTATGGGCTTTGTCATCTACCTTTTACCTTTTCCTGCCTCCCTTAACTGTAGGTTTAAACCTTTAATCCTCATCTTTTGATATTTAATCTTTGACACTGTGTATAAGCCTTCAAACTGTTAGATTAAACCTTTAATCCTTTAACTCTCTATCAAGGACACCAGAATTGCTTCATTCTTTCGTTATTTAACCTTTACCCTATGTTCTTTTGGATTTTAACCTTATTTTACTGACACTTCTTTGTTTTGTTGTGTGCAGGGTTTCCTTTGGGTCCACTAAGGGTTTAATAGTATAAATAGTTCTCATAAAGCACTAATTAACCGTAAAACGAAACCTGGCAGTTCTTTTTATTCGTGTTTTGGTCTTCAACAGGTGGTGATCTTTGACCCTGCCCCTTTATAGACAATGGGAAGGGTTTTTACCTTTAAAACACCATCAAACCTGCATAAGACAAATAAAACGTTAATAAAACCCTACTGGTGTTGGCCAAGTTGCTTTTACAGAGGTCGGGTAGAAGCGGAAAGAGCATTGAGGAGAAAAAATGTAAGCGAAGGAGGCTCTGAGGAGAAAAAACACGCAAAAACCTGGTTTAAAACGACTTTGGCACAAAATAGACAAAAGTGGTTTTCAAAATACCGGGGGTGGTAATGCGTTCAATTCAGGTGGTAAGTGGTTTTCACTGAATCGAACGCGATCCAATTGTATCACGCCATGTGGCTTTTTCAATACCACTGGTATCGTGTAACTTTGGAGTGTTAAAATTTGGACGTGAAAATTGCATGATATGTAATATCGACCATTGGATCAAGCAAGGCAGATCCAACGGTTGGGAGAGAATGCGATGGGAAAGGTGCACGACAGGAACTTTGGTGGGGACCAAGTGTCAGCACATGATTGGACGGGCGCTTTAAGTATGGAAGATAGGCTTATCACATTGGCGTTTTGCCAAGGAATAAGGAAAAGGGAAAAAAGCAAAGAAATTATGATTGCGCGATGCGATGGGGGCTTTAAGATAAGCCCTAGAGTATGGTTGTATGGCAGGGTAAGTGACCAGGGGCGGAAGAGAAGGGGGATTATCGCATCGGCGGGGAACAAAAAGAAATGGGAGAAGAAAAAGAAGAAGCGCCGATGTAATAAGCGCTAGCCATTGATCTCAGGAGGGAGTAAACGGTTGAGATTAAATCTGGAGAGCGCATCGGAAAATCAGAATTTTGAAGGGAAAACAGGCAAAGGGATGAAGAACGGAAAAGGCCGATTGTTGTGTAACCAACTTCAAAAATAGAAGAAAAGAGATATCAACGCCTTAGAAATAAGCCACTTCGAGGGGGCAACCTCCAATACATTACATAAATGCACAATTCTTCGATGATACAATTTACAAAACCTCCTTTATATATATAGGAGTCCATGGGGCCATAATGTAATCCTAGTGGGCCACAATGTAATCCTAGCCGACCTAACAATAATAATTTAAGGGCACAATAATAACAAAATGGGGGTTACAAGTGTACAATAATAACAATAAGGGGGTTACACTAACAATAATAAGGGACTATACTAGTGATATAGGGACCTAACATGCCCCTCTCCTTCAAAAAAGTGTTGTCCTCAACGCTTGAGTAGCTTCGAGTGCTTCTGTATAAAATTCTCATCCTCCCATGTAGAATCTTCAGTGGGTAAGTTCTTCCACTTGATGAGATACTCTGAAATTGATCGATTCTGTAGCTGTCGAGTTCTTGTTTCCATGACCACTTCAGGTTCCAATATGATTTTCCTTCCTCATCAAGTTCTGGCAATATTGTTTGAACTGGAAGATTTTCACCTATAACCTTTTTTAAGCATGAAACATGGAAAACTAGATGTACTCGCGAAGAAGCAGGAAGCTCCAATTTGTATGCCATAGAACCAATATTTTTCAACACCTTGTAAGGACCATAGTACTTTGGTGATAATTTATTATCCTTCTTAGCTTGCTTGAGGGACATTTGTTAGTATGGTTGTAGCCGTAAAAATACCCAATCTCCTACATCAAAACTTCTCTCGCTACGATGTTGATCTGCCTGTTGTTTCATTCGATTTTGTGCCAAATTCAGGTTATCCTTTAAGAGTTGGAGAACTTCTTGCTGATGCTCGATGTGATCTTCCACTGCTTGAACCTTCGAATTTTCCCTTAAAGATGATGTGATGGATGGTGGATGATATCCATAAAGTGCCATAAATGGGGTCATTTTCGCTGCAGTATGGAAGGAAGTGTTATACCACCATTCAGCAAGAGGTAACCACTTGACCCATTGTGTTTGTTTATCAGATACAAAACAACGAAGATATCCTTCCAAACATTTATTAACGATCTCAGTTTGACCATCAGATTGAGGATGATAAGATGAGCTATGAGCTAATTGAGTACCCAAACAAGAAAATAACTCCGTCCAAAAATTTCCAGTAAAAATGGGATCTCTGTTGCTCACAATAACCCTTGGGCTTCCATGTAGATTTTGAATTCTATCCATAAATGTAGTAGAAACTGTACTTGCTTTAAATGGATGAGATAATGCACAAAAGTGTGCATACTTGGTAAGTCTATCAACTACCACCATGATGACACTCTTTCCTTCGGACTTAGGTAAACCTGTGATAAAATCCATTGAAATCTCCTCCCAACATTGAATTAGAATGGATAAAGGTTGTAGAAGTCCCAGGGTCTTAATTGTTTCCACTTTATTCTGTTGGCAAACCAAACATTCCGCCACAAACTTTTGAATATCAGATTTAAGGCCATCCCAAAAAAAATCTTTCTTCACCCTGTGGTAAGTTTTTAAAAATCCTCAGTGTCCTCCTAAAGGAGAAGTGTGCAATTCCAGAAGAATCTTTTGTTTTAGTTGGGAATTATTACAAAGATATTAGTGATCTTTGTACCATAAGGAATCATTTTTCCAACTAAATGTATCAGATGTACTAGGATCTTGCTGCAACTTTTGAATGAGTGTCCATACATCTTTGTCCTTCTTCCATTCATCTCCTGCTTCGGTTATCCAATCTGGTTGGATAATAGAAATGGCACAAAGCAATGCTTCCACCTCTTCATTCTTTCTTGAGAGTGCATCTGCAACAACATTAAGCTTTCCCTTTTTGTAGATTATTTCAAACTCATAACCCAACATCTTTGTGACCCATTTTTGCTGCTCTTCTGAAGATAGTCTTTGTTCCAAAAAGTGTTTAAGACTATCATGATCAGTTTTTACCTTGAAGTGTCTTCCCATTAGGTAAGTTCGCCATTTCTTTATTGCATGCAGTATTTCTAACATTTCCTTCTCATAAATAGGTTTATGTAAATACTTTCCTTTGATTGGATGACTTTCCAAAGCAATGGGTCTTCCTTCCTGCATTAAAACTGCACCAATTCCATTTCCTGAGGCATCACATTCCACAATAAAGGTTTTTGTGAAGTCTGGCGTAGCTAGGACCGGTGCTAGGCACATTGCTTCTTTAAGATGTTCAAAGGCCTTAGTTGCTTCATGAGTCCATGAAAATGCATCTTTCTTCAATAATGTTGTTAGAGGTGCTGCTATTCTCCCATAATTCTTAACAAACTTGCGATAATACCCTGTTAACTTGAGAAATCCTCGCAACTGCTTTATGGTTGTGGGGACTTTCCATTCCTTAATGGCTTTAATTTTGTTAGGGTCTACTTTAACACCCTCGTGAGATACAATATGACCCAGATATTCCACCTCTTGTACTCCAAAGAAACATTTGGATTTTTTTGCATATAATTGTTTCTCCTACAATATTTTGAGCACCCTATCAACATGTTCAACATGATCCTTCCAAGACCTGCTGTAGAATAGTATATCATCAAAAAATACTAGCACAAATTTTCTAAGGAAGGGTTTGAAAATGGAATTCATCAACCCTTGAAATGTAGAAGGTGCATTGGTAAGGCCAAAAAGGCATGACCAAAAATTCATAATGACCCTCATGAGTTCAAATGTTGTTTTTGGAATATCTTCAGTCTTCATTCTAATTTGATGATATCCTGAACGAAGATCCAACTTGGTAAAATAAATTGCTCCATGTAATTCATCCAATAATTCATCACTCACGGGAATGGGAAATTTGTCTTTAATGGTGAGCTTATTGAGCTCCCTATAATCCGGACACATTCGCCATGATCCATCCTTCTTGTGTACCAATACTACGGGAGCAGAGAAAGAACTTTGACTAGGTTGAATTATACCCGCCTCTAACATTTCTGCAATCATACGTTCAATTTCTCTCTTTTGGAAGTAAGGATATCTATAAGGCCTGATGTTTGGAGGAACACTTCCTGGAATCAAACGAATAGCATGATCATGATCACGAATAGGTGGGAGTCCTTTGGGAGTTTCAAACACCTTGGAATGATTGTCCAAGACTTGTTGGAGATTTGCAGAAATAGATGATTTTGATGTCGGAACTTCTAGTGAGCATAATTGTGCAATTATGCCTCCTTGTTCTTTCTTTAGAAGCTTTGTCATGACATTAGAGCTTATTATCCTTCCCGGCTTCCCTTCAATACCCCGTAATTCGACTTCCTTTCCTTCTGAAAAAAATTTCAAGAAAAGTTCTTGAAAATTAAAAGCTACCGTCCCCAAAGATTGCAACCATTGTACTCCTAGTACAACATCAGCACCTCCCATAGGAATGGAAAGCATTGGACTAGTCAATACATATTCCCCCATGGTTAGCTTGATATTATGGCATTTCCCAGAGCAATTTCTAGTTCCTCCATTTGCAACCATCACTTGGCATTCTGGTGCTGGGTATAGGAAACAATTTAATTCCTTGGCTACCTTACAATGAATAAAATTATGGGTTCTACCTAAATCAATCAACACTATTACCTTTTTCTTCTTGATCTGTCTTGCTATCTTGAGAGTTTGAGGAGTGGTAATTCCTGCCAGTGCATTACATGATATGGTCGGATTCATTTCTTCCTCTTCTATGGCTGGTTCCTGGTGTGTATCCTCTTCTTGTTCATTTTCTTCTTTTTCTTCACAATCTATGTAAAATAATTTCTTTTCAGCACACTTATGACCTTTGGTGTATTTGCTATCACAACTGTAGCAAAGCCCTTTTGCTCTTTTTTCTTCCAATTGTTGTGGTGTCAACCTTGTAGGTTGTGGAAATCTAGGCATAGCAACACTTCCTTCTTTATAGAATTGAGTGGTAGGCTTCCTTGTCGCCATAATTGTACATTCAACTTTTCTTGCCAACCTGAATGCCTTCTCTAATGAATCAGGTTCCAACACACGAACTTCATGTTGGATGTTATCCTTTAGAGTACCTATGAAGAGATCAATCCTGTGTTCCTCTGGAAAATCAGTTACCCTTATATTCAATTTTTGGAAGTCCTCAATGTGCTGCCCCACTAAACCCTTTTGTTTGAGATTTATCAATTGGCTATAGAAGGTGTTTCTCTTTGTATCCTCATAATGTGCTATCATTTCCTCCATAAAAATTGACCAAGTGACATTTTTTTTACGGGAGCAAAGCCATCGATACCATACAAATGTATTTTGTTTTAAATGTAAAGTTGCAATGCGTACCTTTTGTGTGTTTTTCACATTATGGAGATCAAAATATTGCTCCATCTGTAGTATCCATGTTACAGGATCCTTTCCATCAAACTTCCTCATATCCATCTTTGGAATATGGTGGTTCTTCCCGCCAAAATTAGAGTTTATGAAATCACAATTGACATTTATTTTGTTCTCATCATGAGGTTCTTCTACTATCTTTTCACCATTAGGAAACCTTTCTTGTATAAACTTTGTCAAACCTTCCATGTCTGCTTTTAGAAAATTCTTCATGTTTTCCATTTTCTCATCGATCTTAGCTTCCATGTCATCCATTTTAGATTCCATGCCAGCCTCCATGCCATCCATATTAGCCTCCATGCCATCCATATTAGCTTGCATGCCATCCAGCTTAGCTTCCATGCCTTTCTTCAAAACTTCCATTTCATTTTTTGTTGCTCTTTGCGAGAGTGAAATTTGTTGCACTTGCTCTTGTAATTTTGATAGATCATGTTGCAATTCTTCATCTTCATGAGTCATAGTAGAGCTTTCCAATGGCTTAATGGGTGTTGAATTATTTTTTGGGGCCATTTTATAATCCAATACTGATATCTATTCTACAATATTCCCTTGCAATCAATTCAACTTTATTCTTCAAACAAGACTTATGCAATTCGGAAAAAAAATACACACCTTTTACTTGCTTTTGAGGAGCTCGATATTGAAATTGTATTATCTCTGTGATTGTAGCTATTCTATATCTGAAATTCAGCACTAAAGTAGCCCTCTAAATTCTCTTTTGAATGCCACAGGTCTGACCTGATTTGGATTCTCCAAGACAAAGTTGTGTCCAATCTCCCACAATGACCTAATTATGGACTGGTTTAGTAGAGCGAACTTGTACGACTTTCCATGTGTCAATTTTTTGTCCTTTGTCTCTGAAATTGATAGCAAATAAACTAAAGTCTGTTTACTTGTGACCACTTTTTACGGCAATCCAATCTGATGCCCAGAGAGAGAGTTATTGAACTTTTTCCATGATCACCTATTTGAGATGAAATTCAGGAGCCTGAAAAAGCACTACCTTCCACAGATCATATCTCCAAAAATTTTGCGAACCAAGATCTGAAATTTTTTGACAACTTTCCTCAGGATTTTAGCTTCGCACCATACAAGTTTTAGATTCTGAACCTTCGTAGAAAAAACGTTATAGCACAAATTCCATGATGACCTATTTAGGAGCCTGAAAAACGACCTAACTTCCAAAGATCATATCTCCGAAAATATTGTGAACCAAGATCTGAAATTTTTAGAAAATATTCCTCAGGCTTTCGGCTTCGCACCCTAAAAATTTCAGCTTTTGAAACTTCATATAAAAAAATTTATAGCGAAAATTCCACGATGACCTGTTTGGAGTAGCGAAACCCTAGAATCCAAAGCTCTGATACCAAATGTTGTGTAACCAGCTTCAAAAATAGAAGAAAAGAGATATCAACGCCTTAGAAATAAGCCACTTCGAGGGGGCAATCTCCAATACATTACATAAATGCACAATTATTCGATGATACAATTTACAAAACCTCCTTTCTATATATAGGAGTCCATGGGGCCATAATGTAATCCTAGTGGGCCACAATGTAATCCTAGCCGACCTAACAATAATAATTTAAGGGCACAATAATAACAAAATGGGGGTTACAAGGGTACAATAATAACAATAAGGGGGTTACACTAACAATAATAAGGGACTATGCTAGTGATATAGGGACCTAACACCAATATGTGATTGCGTTAAGGGACTTAAGGCTTTAGCGTGAGGTTTCGGGGCTTTAGCCATATGGAGGGAAAAGCCAAGGTTTAAAGTCCTAGGAGGCTTAAATCCTGTTTGTTAATATAAAAAGAAGAAACAAAGGTCAAGTGGGTTTTTATGATTTTTTAGTGTTCCGATAGGAAGAATATGGGTATTTTTAAATAATAAAAAGGACTTTTATGAGCCTAAAAAGGCATGCTTGAAGGTTTTTTGAGGGGAACAGAGGAAAATGGAGGATAAAAAAGGGCCACAAATTAGTGAATGAAATGATGAAAAGGGGGCTGTTTATGGAAAATTTTTGAAGGGAACAACAGAATTCTTGTTGGATTTTTGGAGGGAACATCACTGTTTTTAAGGCACAGTAGTTAAGGAACAGTAATAAGCAAACATCAACCTTCAAGAGAGACTAATTTTCTATGAAAATGATCTCTTGAAGGCTCAAGGACTGTTTTAGCCATCATTTTCTTATGAAAAAAATTAATGATGGCTAATAGGACCTATTGTATCTCAAGAAACAATTCCTAGGCTGTGGTAAGGAATCAGTGCTTAAGACATTTTATAAATGCATGTCACAATTACCATATCAAATGTCCTCTGTTTAACACCCTTGGAATTTGGTTACTTAATACACTCAATAATCTGATATAATGAAAGCCTTCACAATGCCATAAACTGTTGATATTTGAATGGAATGAAAAGAAGAACTGTAAGAGGAACTCAAAATTATATGCTAAAAACACAAAATCTACCACTTTAAGTTTCAGAGGAAATTCATGGAGGAAGAGAGAACTTAAAATAATATGTTGTAAACACAGAATATATCACTTTAAAGTTCTATAAGGAGTTTATGAAGAGATAAGAGATGAGGTGAAGGAGCGCAAATTAAGGTTATTTAACTCTTACTCACAGATGTAATTAAGAGATTGTTTACTACATTACTTCACATAATTCAAAGAGGAATAGCCACAGAGTGAAATAGAAAAGATGTATCAACATCAACAAGTGTAGGTGTAGGTTTTAAACCTGTACAAAAATTATCTGCAAACGAATCTTAAAGACAAAAAATAAACAATAGAACATATATACACAGATTTTCCCCTGGATCCCAAATCAGGACTACCATCTTGATTTTTCATTATATTCCTTTTAGTGTTACAACACATATATATACATGCCGAAGCATTCATAAACCCCAATCCATTAACCCTGGATTAGGACATAACCGTAATTCCCTTGACTGGATCTACAAAATACCAGGGGCCGAAAACCATCGTTCCCAAAAACCATGTGCAAACCCATGCACAAAGCCATGGGTGGGTCTGACCATCGAAAAAAGAAATTCCCTGGGCGCTACCCCATACCGCGATATGGGGGGCTGTCGTCCCCCATGTGACCCCCCTACTGTGCCCGACACAACGTACAGTGTGTGTAACTGATCGCGGAAAGAATATAACACATACCCAACATTCTCCCACTTGTTGTTTTCTTTCCACGGGGGGGCCACAGGAGAGATTAATCATCAGTCCAGCTCTGCAAAACCCATTGTTTCTCTACACCAAGAGAAATTTTGAGTGCTCACAGGCTTCGTCAATGCATCTGCAATGTTATTCAAAGTTTCCACCTTTACTAACAACACCCTTTTATCCTCAACCATATCTCTCACAAAGTGATATTGAACATCAATGTGATTTGTCTTTGAATGATAAGTAGGGTTCTTAGCTAAGAAAATTTCACTTTGGCTATGACAGTCTATCAGTATAGCTCGCTGGACCAACCCCATACTTGAACACAATATTTGCAACTAAACTGCTTCCTTTCTTGCATGAGTGGCTGCCATGTATTCTTCCTCTGTAGTTGAAAGAGCCACTACAAACTATCTTTTACTCATCCAACTGACTGCACCTCCAAATAGGCTAAACACATACCTACTTGTAGATCTTCTTTGGTCCAGATCTCCAGCCCAGACTGCATCAACAAAACCACGAATGTCCTAAAATCTTCCCAATCCTAGTCTTCCTTGGTAGCACAAACCATAATCGCTAGTGCAACGCAAATATCTAAAAACTCACTTCACTATTGTCGAATGATCCTTCCCTAGTTTTGACATAAACCTGCTTAATACTCCCACTGCATGTGCAATGTCTGGTCTAGTACAGACCATTGCATACATCTGGCTAACCACTGCACTTACATATGGAATACGGGATATATCCTCCTCTTCTTCTTGTGCCTTGGGATACTATTCAATAGATAACTTTACACCTACAGGAATAGGAAACTTCACTGATTTACTATCCTACATATTGAACCTCTACAATATAGTCTTGGCATACTTCCTTTGGTTTAACCAGAGCTTCCTCTTTGCCCAATATCTCTTAATTTCCATGCCCAAAATATAGTTTGCAGCACTAAGATCCTTCATGTCGAATTTGGAGAACAATTGGGTCTTCAAATCTTGGATAAATTCTTTGTCATTCCAATCAACAACATATCATCTACATACAAGACCAAATAAATAACATGGTCACCAATTAATTTAAAATAAACACAGTGATCCTCCTTGCTTCTGGTGAAGCCAAGTCCCCATATATAGGTATCAAATTTATGATACCACATCCTTGGTGATTGTTTTAACCCATACAGAGACTTCTTTAACTTGCATACCAATTCTTTCTTACCCTTTACCATAAATCCTTTAGGTTTCTTCATGTAGATCTCCTATTCTAGATCCCCGTGAAGAAATTTTGTCCTCTCATCCATTTGTTCTACCTCAAAGTCAAATGCAACAGCAATAGATAAAATTAATATAATAGAAGTAAGCTTGGCAACAGGAGAAAAATTATCACCAAAATCAATTTCTGACAACTAGGAATAACCTTTTGCTACCAATCGAGCTTTTTATTTCTCCACCTTTCCTTCTACATTCATCTTCTTCTTAAACACCCATTTTCTCCCAATAGGCTTCCTTCGAGCCGGAAACTCCACCAAATCCCATGCCTCAATTTTGTGCAAGGATGCCATTTCATCAACCATGGTCTCCTTCCAGAACTTTCCATACTCTGAATCTATTACCTCCCTGACAGTTCTGGGATCATCATCAGTTATAGTTAAAGAAAAATTTGAACAGAAGGAGGATGGACTATACCTTTCTAGTTGCCTTCTTTCCCGAACTAATCTTCTCATAGCTAGAGTTTGTGGCTCTTCCTCTTGAATCTTCTTCTGTTGTAGAGTATGATTCATCCTCCTTTAGTTCAAACTCTATATTCTCAGGTTCCTTTGGTAGGACTTGATATTTAATAACATCTTTCACCTCTCTAAACACCACATCTTAGCTATACACAACCTTCCTTGTTTCTGGATTCCAAAGCTTGTAACCTTTTAAACCATCCTTATACCTAATAAAAATGCACCTTTCAGATTTATTATCCAACTTGGCCCTTTTCACCTTTGGAACATGTACATATGCATCACATCCAAATACCCTTAGATGTGAAAGAGAGGGTTTCTTACTAGTCCATACCTCATGTGGAGTCTTATCCTCCAATGCTGATGAAGGTCATATTTTAACCAGGTAACATGCAGTCTCCACTGCTTTTGCCTAGAATTCATGTCCTAACTCAGTACCACTAAGCATGCTTCTTGCCTTTTCCATCAGTGTTTGGTTCATTCTTTCTGCAACTCTGTTTTGCTGAGGTGTTTATGGATTAGTCTTCTGCTGTGCTATACCACACTTTTTACATAATTCTTCAAATTCATTCTTGCATAATGCTCCACCATTATCTGTCCTCAGAACCTTTATCTTCTTGTCTGTCTCGTTTTCCACCAGAGCCTTAAATTCTTTAAATCTGTCAAAGACTTCAGATCTCTTCCTCAAGAAATATATCCATGTATGCCTTGAGAAGTCATCTATGAATGAAACATAGTACACAAACTTTCCTAGTGATGAAACCAACACAGGTCCAAACACATCACTATGCACAAGCTCTAATATCTTGTTTTCCCTCTTAGCACCAGAAGGAAAAATCACCTGATTCTGCTTCCCATATACACAATGTTCACGTAAATCGAAATCTAGAGAGAAATTAGACATACCTTCTACCATAACATTTCTATGAAGTATCTGAAGGCCCTTTTCTCCAATATTTCCAATCCTTTGATGCCATAGCATGGTCGTTTCTCCAGAGACTGCTAGGCCTTCCACTCCACTTTCAGGAACCATAGAACTGTTGCACCCATAAATAACACTACTACCCTGAAGCTTGTACGGATTTCCAATCTGAACTCCCCACATTAATAAAAGTGCTCTCTAAACCATCTTGCAGGTATCTTTCTCGAACACTATTTTTACGCTTGCATCATCCATCTTGCTTACAGAAATCATAATTCTGGCCAATGCAGGAATATACAGAACACCAGGAAATGTTCTAATCCTTCCACCTTGTAGCTTTAGCTTGAAGTTTCCACGTCCGATGATTTTGGACTTCCTATCATCTCCTAAGAAGACATCACTACCATCATACTTCTCATACTCGCAGAACCACTCCCTATGGGGAGTGAAGTGAAAGGATGCACCTAAGTCAATCAAGCATGACTCGTGATCTACATGTTTATTTGAAGAAGAGGCCAAATACACATCCCCACTTTCGTTCGAGGTGGATTTTTCCTCTGCAAAAGAAGAATCCTCAAATCCCTTTCCTTTCTCAGGAGCTTTAGATTTGTAGTCCTTTTTGTAGTTCCCTTCCTTTCCACATTTCCAGCACACCTTTACAAAGTTTCCCGGAGATGTAGATCTCCCTCTAGATTTAGATCTTCCACTCAAAACCTTATTCTTGTTTCTATTCTAGGAAATTCCTCATACAAACAAGGCATCTCAATTCTAGCCGTCCATATTTCACCGTCTCATTTCCTCCGACAACAAGGCTGAGACAATGTCATCAAAATTCAAGGTAGTTGTATTGATACCTATTGAAATAACCAAAATGTCCCATGAATATGGTAGAGAACACAACAAAATGATGCACTTATCTTCATTGAGATTTTAATATCAACAGATAATGCTGAATTACCACACTATTGAAGGCATTCAGATGCTCTATCACCGAGTCTCCATGCTTCATCCTCAGGTTATACAACTTTTTCCGCAGGAACAATTTATTCACCAGAGACTTAGATTGGTACAAAGTCCCTAGCTTTTGCCACAAAGTCTTCATCGTAACTTCCCCAATAAATTCAACAATACTGAATCTGAGACACAAAATCGCATTATGCACTTTTCCTTCCAATCTAGCTTCGTCATGTCTTCATCTGACATTTCCATTGGTTTAGTACTTGGATCTACCATGATCCACTGATCTTTATGCATCAACAGATCTCCATCTTGAGCTTCCACAACTCAAAACTCTGACCATTAAATTTCTAGATCTCTATCTTTCCACCGCTCGTCATCTTCTTTCACTTCAAGAATTGATCCCGTAGATCTCCCACTAAACAGGGTCTACCACAGGTCTGAGCAAAAAAAAAAAAAAACCCTCAGCAGAAAAGGCATCCCCTTGAAGCTGAAACTGCTCTGATACCAAATGCAGGTTTTAACCCTATACATAAACTATCTGCAAATGAATCTTAAAGATAGAAAATAAACAATAGAATAGATATACACAGATATTTTCCCCTGGATCCCAAATCGGGACTACCAGCTTGATTTTTCATTTTATTTCTTTTAAGTGTTACAACACATATATATTCATGCCGAAGCATTCATAAACCCCAATCCATCAACCCTAAATTATGACATAACCGTAGTTCCCTTTACTAGATCTACAAAATACCAGGGTCCAAAAAACATCGTCCCCCAAAACCATGTGCAAAACCATGCACAAAACCACGGGTGGGTCCACCCACCGAAAACCATGGGGCGTGTGCAAATGATCGTGGAAAGAATATAACACATACCCAATAGTAGGAAACTTGATCTTCTTTCATTAATTTCTAAGAGAATTCAATCATCAACTAATAGTCATTTAGAGGTCCAAAACTCGGAACCCCTTCTCTTTATTTCTATCTCCTTAAATACATCAGGGTAGTTCGTAACTGTTGAAATTCTTGAACTATTCGACTTCCTAAACTGTTAAGATTACTTACACAATTATAACAAGAAAACAAATTAAAGTTTGGAAATATGGTTTTCTTTTCTGAATCTGATGTTGTTGATGGTTCCTCCCGAAGTGCCGAGGTGGCCTTTCTAGTCATGATGCAACGGCTACACAACTCTGTAATGATGCTTCCGTACCTAACTTGACCTAGCTGTCGTGCTCCTAACGGTGCCGCTATATGCTTTTCTCCCCGACTCTGACTATGCCCCTGTGCTTCAAACGTTATCACACGTATCACCTGCTACCCGACTCTACCTCTTGTCCTTTGTTTCGTGTCAGGTCACTTACTCGAGTTTCTCTGTCATGTTCTTCCTATTTCTTCATTGCCAAGGCGTTTCACTAGTTTCATGTTATAATGCTCTTTTCTTCCTCCGACAAGGTTTAACACATGAAAATGACTTACTTCCGGATCTAAAAACCTTTGGAATTCACCTTTGAAACCACATCGCATCCACCCGCACATCGCATTTCACAAATTTTACCTTGTCTTTTACACTTCTCTTCTAACTCTTGTGATGTGCATTATGCAGTCGGGTCCCACCAGGTGTTAGGAATCGCACTTCAGAGACTTTATCAATTATCTCCTGTGGTTATCCTTTAAAATTCGTGACTAGTGATTTTGCGATTAGGCCCCACCACATCGCATATCACACTTTGATAATTATAACTCAAACCCTTTGCACTTGACTTTTAAAACTTGCGACATGCAGTATGCAGGCTAGGACCAAGTCATCTTCCACATCATCGCATATCGCACTTTGGCAGATTTAACATTTACCTCCGCACTTATTTTTTAAAACTTGCAATTTGCGATTTGCAATTTAGCCCCATCGCATCACATATCGCACTTCAATTCTTTTAACATTTACCTCCACACTTATTTTTCGAAACTTGCGATTTTCGATTTGCGACCGGGCCCCATCGCATCGCATATCATACTTCGGTGCTTTTAACATTTACCTCTCATGCATATCCTTTGAAAGTTGCAATTGGCGGTTTGTGATTTAATCTATGTCGTCTATCTCTCCACTCCAGTTCTGTGCTTTGATCCCGACTGTCCATGTCTTCCTTTGCGCCTCCTCCAAATCTCTTAAGTTTTTAAGGGAAATGCGCCCTTTCTCTGCCTTTGAGAAATTAGTTTGTTTTCTCCATACTGTAACCCTCCGGAGTTTATCCAGTGTCCTACCACGCTAGTCCCTCCCAAGCTTGCGAATGAGCCCGACTCGACCCTATTCAACGTGAAATGCTCTGAACGCACCCATCAGTCTGGCTCTTGAATCGTTCTACACACGACCGAGCCCGACTCAACCCACCTTCACATCTCATCATGTAATGTTAAATTTTCCAAGATATAAATCTTCTATGACACACAAAATTTTACATTTTCTAATATATATGTTTTTTTTGGTGTTTTGAAAAATGTTTCAAAGGTAAATGAAAATGAGCCGCAACATCTGGATCCACCTAGGGATAGTGATTTCTTCCATGGAAGCGCTAAGAACCACAGACTAGTGCCTTATCCATTGGGCATGGAGTCAATATTTCTTGGTGACATATGAACAATGAGCAATTCGGTATTTACAATGGTGGTGTGTTGACTTTTAATGTTGGAAGTAATGCTTCAGATACTGCACGTTCACAGGTAGCTGTACTGGCTCTCAATCTAGATCCTCTAAAATGAATGTGTTATTTGACCTTGCCTCAGAGATTCTGAATGGACCATACCATAGAGGATCAAATTTACCATGCGTCCCCTTTTCTTGTCGTCTGATGTCTCAACTCATTACCCGATCTCCTGCTTGAAAGAGAACTTATTTTTCTTTCATGTCGAATATAGACTTCATATTTTCTTGATAAGTAATCAAATTGTCCTTGACTTTGCTTCTGTTTTCACTTGACTCAATGATTTTGTTTAATCTCGTTACTAGATAATTAGGCTCTTCCTAAGGTTCTTGAAGGAAATAAATCACTCATTTGGTCAGTTGAGTAGGAAACAACGCTTGAGTTCCATAAATCAGTTCATAGGGGGACTTTCCAATACATCTCTTAGTAGTGACTCGAACTTCCCACAGGGAAAACTTCAACTTCATATCCTAGTCATTCTGATTTTTAGCGATTGTCTCTTTAAAGATCCTGACCAATGTCTTGTTTAAGGAATCTACCAATCCGTTCCCTTGAGGGTGATATATTGTGGAATGTGATAATATTACATTATATGTTTGACAAAAATTAATGAAATGAGCAGAGTTGAATACTTGAGCATTGTCAGTCACAATTTTGACTGTACATCCGAATCTACTAAAGATGTTTTCCTTCATAAAATTCATCACTACTTGATCATTTTCCTTCTTCGTGGGCATTGTCTCAACCCATTTTGTAAAATAATTAGTGGTAGTCAGAATCCACTTGAACTATCCACTTGATGGTGGATTGATATCTCCAATAAAATCCAATCCCCATTTCCTGAAAGGCAGTTCAATAAGTCGTGGGATGAGAGGTAATGAAGCAAGTTTTTTCTTTTCAGCAAACAACTGACACTTCTAACAACTTTTGGCCAGTCTGTAAACATCTAAAAATAGGGCTGGCCAAAAGAAGCCTGACTCGAGAATCTTATGAGCAGTGACCTTCCAGCTATAATGTCCTCTGCACAGACTTTAATGATATTGTTTGGTGACTTCAACAGATTCATCTTCGGTCAAACATAACAGAAAAATACCAGCAGGATCTTTCTAGTATAGCTTCGCTTCTATGATAACATATGGCTGAGATTTGAGCTTGAGAGCTTTGCACTTTGTTCTATTTAGTGAAGTCGGGTAGGAAAAGAAAAACAGGTAATGTACAATATCTTTATACCAATCAAAGCACAAAAACTTATATTGAATACCTATTTTTGACTTGCTTTTATCTGCTTCACTAACAACTCCATCGATTGGTGCCAACAGATTAATTCCCAAGGCTTGAAATTTTTTCTCTGTCAATAACTTTGGTAGCCCCTGTCCCTTAATCAGTTTGATGGGTTTGATGTCCAAGTTATATTCTTGTATTTTCGCTATCCACTTCCCCCTCTTTCCTTCGACATCACCTTGGACCAGCACATCTTTCATAGTAGAATTAAGGACATAAGCAGTTATCTCTGACTGTAACACATAAGTCCTAAGGGCTTTCAGTGCTTTCACCAAGGTGTATACTTGTTTCTCCATAATATTGTATTTGATCTCAGCATCTGGGAGGACTCTACTGAAAAATGCAACTGGTTTCTCTTTACTATTTTCATTTTTCTGCAATAACACATCTGCAATAGTAGTCGAGGATGCAAATGAGAATACCTGAAAGGCTTTCCGACAGTCTGGACTAATTAGAACTTGAGCTTCCTGCAGTGCTTCCTTTATTCTAAAAAATGAGTCTCTTGCTTCCCTATCCCATTTCACTTCTGCATTTTCTGTCAACATATATGTTATAATTCTCACCATCTCAGCATAATTGGGCACAAACCTCCTCAAAAAGTTTATTTTTCCCAAGAATCTATGGATATCCTTCTTGCTTCTAGGTAAAGGAATAGTATGAATGGCTTCCACCCTTGTTGGGTCAATCTTTACTCCTTGTTTAGAAACTATGTGACCCAATAATTTACCTTCTTCCAAGGAAAATAAATATTTCTTGGGAATTAAATGACAGACCATACTTTCTACACTTTTGAAAAGTTTTTTTCAAATGCTCCAAGTGTTCATCATTTGACCCTGAGAAAATAGTTACATCATCCAGATATATAACTACAAACCTGTCACCAACAAAAGTTATGTCCATGGCCCTATGAAAATTTTCACCTGTGTTCATAAGGCCAAATGGGATCCTTGCGTACATGAAGGTTACCTAGGGTGTAGTGAAAGCAATCTTCTTCTCATCTTCTTTTTCTACTGCTACCTGATTGTACATAAAAATCCGTTGAGCATAGACAACATGTGAGCTCCCGTCACCTTCTGTAAGACATAATCCATTTTTGGTAGAGGATAATTATCTTTTAGAGATGCTCAGTTCAGATTCCTGAAGTCTACACACAATATTATCTCTCCATTCTTCTTTCTTACAGGGACCAAATTAGAAACCCAGTCTGAATATCGGAGAGGGACTATAACTTTCGCCTCCAACAGTTTCTTCACTTCCTTTTCGATTGGATTTAGCAATAATGGATTGATCTATCTAAGCTTCTGCCTGTGTGGTTTGAGTCCTTCTTTCAAGGGAATATTATGATTAATTACACCTTTTTCATATGTTTTCAAGTCTTCATATGACCATGCAAGTCTATATATTTCTTAAAGAGATCAATGTATCTTTATTTGTAGTTTTTGGGAACCCCTTTGAAAAATTTCACTATTTTGGGCTCCTCTGAGTTTCGAAATTACAATATTCCATCTCTTCTTCTTGATGTGTTTTCTTCAAATCAACAACTACTTCATTAGCATTGAATAATCTGTCAAGCGAAACCAACACTCTAAGGAGCACATTATATTTCAATTGGATACTAATCTGTTCACCTATTGACTGCTTGAGGTTTCTTAATTATGTTCTCTACTCTGTTTGTTCTTCCTCTTGGTCTATCTCAGCATCTTCCATTTTTCCAACCATTGCCAGGAACTGATTTATATGTTCATCATCATCAAACATTTTCAGGGATAGAAGGTCTATGTCTAACTTCAATTTCGTACCTTAGCCTTGGATTTATGGGGGTTTGAAGGTGTTGGCTGCAACTGCTAAATAATTAGCCAATCTATTCTCCTCCCTCAGAATATATTGAAGATTGAAGGCTTAAAAATAGTTTTCTATCAGATCCCAAACTTCATTCCTGTATGATCTTAATCTTGAATGCTTGGTTTGAAAATGATTCTTGATCTGCCTTATTATCAACTCAGAGTCACCACAAATTGAATCACATTGAACCCCCATATGTTTAACAACTTGAAGGCTTGAGATTAAGGACTCATATTCAACCACATTGTTTGTTGAATGAAATTCTAGTTTAAAAGAGAATGGCATGAGGTTACCTTGTAGTGATAAGAATTTGTCACCTACGCCTTCCTTCGAGTAGGTGCCATAAAAGTAGCACTTCCAAATATTTTTTGAGTGCAGCTCATTATTTACAATTGCTGAAGAGAGCTTCTTCCCTATGTCTTCAGCAAATTCTGCATCTTCATGCATCATGAAACAATAAAGACCATCTGTTTCTTAACTATAAATGGGGGAATTTTCTGCATCTTTCATAGAGGTGGTCTTCACAAACCTTTTTTCCCTGTACAATCTCCTTTCTTCCCCATTAAAAACTAGAATGATAGCATAAGTGAAATCTAACTTTTGTACACCTCCCAAATTTTCTCCCCAAGATCATGACAGGAGCATTCCAAACCTGGCAAGGATGTCAGCGACCACTATATCCATGACTATGCTCTTTGTGCCAACGAAGCTGCTACATCTTTAATTACCCCAACACCTTTCACCCTTTTGGAATCAAATGAATACAAATCACTATAAGGTTTGGTAATCTGCAAGTTAAGTTCCTTCATAACAGATAATGGCATGAGATTATGGGACGCTCCTGAGTCCAAGAAATATAGAAATATAGAATGGCGGAACAGAGGGATCTATTTCTTCTATAGGAGGACCAAAGGTGACCACTGGCTTTTCTTCTTGTAAGTTCACTCTGCCACTTATGTCTTCCACTAGTGTGATATTAATAAATTCTAAAATTTCTTTCTTGTAAGTTGGTATTTGGCTAATTCTAGAAGAGGCACCTGAATTTTTAACTTCTCCAACTCTTTTGTCAAAATGAAAGCATGATTTTTCTTAACGTTCTTATCAGGTTCTTCTTCACTCTTTTTAGAATTTTCTGCTTGTTCAAGTACAGGAACAACTCTCTCCAAGATGTTAGTGTCAACTGATTTGTTCTGTGAAGATTCACCCTGCTGCACATTTGTTCTAATAGGTGAACTTATATGTTGTTTCTTATCACTAACCTATTTCGTAGGGTCCTTTTATGGTGGAGTCACCATTGGAGGAGGAATGGAACCTTGTTGTTCAAATTCATTATCCTGCACTCTAGATCTCTTTCTAGACCTCAAATCATACTTTTTATGTAACTCAACTTGTATGAAATCTGTGAATTTCCTATAATATTCATCCATTTCATCTTGATCAAAAGAAACTTCAGCTTCAGCATAATCTCACTCCCAATATTCCTCTTCATCTTCTTCTATTGCATACATAGCAGATACCTGATCCTTGGTCTCCCTTTGGTCATCGTCTATTGGCTCTGTGGGTGCTGCTTCTATATACAATGGTGCTTGAACCTGGTCTTGATCTCTTCTTTCCCTCTGCAAAATTTGCATGGGATGTCTTCTGAATTTAGGGTTAAATCCCCCTCGGTTTTTTTGTACTTGTCTTTGGGAGTTATTATTTTCTAGTTCCATCTTATCTAGCTTATTTTTCAAAATTTTCATCATCTTTGCCATATCTTCAATCCTTATATCTTGTGATGATTCTTTTTTTTCCTTCCATTTCTCTTGGAATGGCTGTTTCCCTCTCACCTTTCCCGCTGCAGTCATATTAGCTTCAATTTCTAAAACATATGTCTGTATCTGTTCAAGAGTAGGGGCTCTTCTCTCTTTCAATGTAAATCTAAAATCGGCTTCAAAAGCCCCAACAAAAACTACCTTCGCTTCTACAGGGGGGGGGGGGCTTCATCTCTGCAGGTAAACTATTGTACAATTTGTTGAATATTTTTTATAAACTCATAAATGTTTTCATTAGGCTTTCTTTTAATCGCATTAAACTCTGTCAATGAGTAACCATGATCTCTCTTCTCTCCCCATCTACGAGTGAATTGATTTTCTAACTCTTCCCAGTCATTTATGAAATTATTTGGTAAACCTTTGAACCATTTCCTAGCCTCTCCACTTAGAGACTGCACAAATTATCTCATCACAACATCAAGATGTTCTACATTTAAATTCTTAGTAAGAGTGAAAAACAAGGGTAAATGTTGTTCTACAGTTACTTCATCTTCTCCAGTGAAACGAGGAAGTAATTTGAGGTATTCTTTAGGCATGGAATTCATTGGTTACGGAAGATTTAGTGGTGCATATCTATCCATTAAGAAAGCTAGTATTGTCATATTAACAACTTGGTTAACTGCTCCTTGGGTGGTTGAGGTTGATAAAAATGCTGTGAAAGTGAATGAAGGTGGAGGTAAAAGTGATATGGGGGTAGGATGATGGAAAATAGCAGAGAGACCATAAAGTATATTTGGTTGAGCTTGAGTGGAGGTAAAATAAATAGACTCGAAGGAATGTCCTTCTAACTAAGGTTCTTGAAAATAAATCGGTGTGGAAGGGGTATCATGTTCCAATAAATGGATTTCCTTGGAAATATCTTCAAAAAAAGGGTTATGCGAATTTCTGCTAGGAGTAGGCAGTGCAAGATCAGGTATTAAAGGATTTTTGGGTTTCTGAGCCTTGTTAGAAAGCAATATTTTTGGATCTAGCAAAGCAGGGACTATCTGCTATGAGGTATCTGACCTCATGTGAGGCCTCTTGGAAGCCAAAATTTTGAAAACAACAAACACAACTGAATATTTCCTCCTCACTGAGCAACCAGAGGAAATAATGCAAAAAAAACCAGGGAAAATAAACTCCATTTCTTCATCCCCGGCAATGGTGCCAGAAAATGTTGTCTCTCAAGAAACAATCCCCTGGCTATGGTAAGGAATTAGTGCTTAAGAAATTTTATAAATGTATGTCACAATTACCATATCAAATGACCTCTTTTTAACACCCTTGGAATTCGGTTACTTAATACCCTCAACAATCTGATATAATGAAAGCCTTCACAATGCCATAAACTGCTAATATTTGAATGGAATGAAAGGAAGAACTGTAAGAGAAACTCAAAATGATATGCTGAAAAAATAGAATCTTCCACTTTAAGTTTCAGAGGAAATTCATGGAGGAAGAGAGAACTTAAAATAATATGTTGTAAACATAGAATCTATCACTTTAAAGTTCTATCAGGAGTTTATGAAGAGAGAAGAGATGAGGTGAAGGAGCGCAAATTAAGGTTATTTAAATCTTACTCACATATGTAATTAAGAGACTAGCTGCTACATTAATTCACTTCATTCAACGAGGAATAACCACAGAGCGAAGTAGGAAAGACGTATCAACATCAAGAGGTGTAGGAAACTTGATCTTCTCTCATTAATATCTAAGAGAATTCAATCATCAACTAATAGTCGTCTAGAGGTCAAAAACTCAGAACCCCTTCTCTTTATTTCTATCTCCTTAAATACATCAGGGTAGTTCGTAACTGTTGAACTTCTTGAACTCTTCGACTTCCTAAACTATTAAGATTACTTATGCAATTATAACAAGAAAAACAATTAAAATTTGGAAATATGGTTTGCTTTTCTAAATCTGATGTTGCTGATGTGTCCTCCCAAAGTGCCGAGGTGGCCTTTCTGGTCATGATGCAGTGGTTAGATAGCTCTATAGCGACGCTTCCGCGCCCAACTTGACCTAGCTATTGTGCTCCAAATGATGCCACTATACGCTTTTCTGCCAAACTCTGACTATGCCCCTATGCTTCAAACATTTTCACTCGTATCACCTACTATCCGACTTTGCCTCTTCTCCTTTGTTCTACATCGGGTCACTTACCCAAGCTTCTTTGCCACATTTTTCCTATTTCTTCATTGCCAAGGTGTTTCACCGGTTTCACGTTATAACACTCTTTTCTTCCTCCGACAAGGTTTAACACATCAAAATGACTTACTTCCGGATCTAAACACCTTTGGAATTCACCTTTGAAACCACATCGCATCCACCCACACCTTGCACTTCGCATCTTTTAGCTTGTCTTTGACACTTATCTTCTAATTCTTGCGATGTGCGCTATGCCGTCGGGTCCTACTAGGCATCACACATCACAATTAGAAGACTTTAGCAATTACCTCCCATGGTTATCCTTTCAAATTCATGAATTGCGATTTTGAGATCGAGCCCCACCGCATTGCATATCGCACTTTGGTGATTATAACTCAAACTCTTTGCACTTGAATTTGAAAACTTGTGACATGCGATATGTGGGCCAGGGCCACGTCATCTTCTACATCATCACAAATCGTACTTTCGTGGATTTAACATTTACGTCCACACTTATTTTTTAAAACTTGCGATTTGTGATTTGTGATCGAGCCCCACCGCATCACATATTTCACTTCAGCACTTTTAACATTTACCTCTGCACTTATTTTTTAAAACTTGTGATTTGTGGTTTGCGATCGGGCCCCACCACATCGCATATCGCACTTCGGTGCTTTTAACATTTACCTCCTGCGAATATTCTTGGAAACTTGTGATTGGTAGTTTGCGATTTAATCTCCGCTGTCTATCTCTCCTCTCTAGTTCTATGCTTTGATCCCGAACATTCATTTTTCCCTTTGCGCCTCCTCCAAATCTCTTAAGTGTTTAAGGGAAATGTGCCCTTTCTCTGCCTTTGGGAAATTAGTTTGTTTTCTCCATGGTGTAACCCTCCTAATTTTATCTGGTGTCCTGTCACACTGGTCCCTCCTGAGCTTGTGAATGAGCCCGACTGAGCCCTATTTGGTGTGCAGTGCTCTAAACGCGCCCATCGGTCTGACTCTTGAATTGTTCTGCACGTGACCAAGCCTGACTCGACCCACCTTCACATATCATCACGTAATGTTAAATGTTCCAACATATTAATCAAAATTCTTTTATGACACACAAACTTTTACATTTTCTAACATATATGTTTTTTTTGGTGTTTTGAAAAATATTTCAAAGGTAAATGCAAATGAGCCACAACAGGATTAAGGGTGCCCAATTGCGATGCACTTCATTGGAAGAGGAAATGGTTGATGATGTGAATATTTCCAATGCTCCAATTAAATATGTTGAAAATGCCCATGTGGTGGTAGATCCTACTATCTAGCCATCTACCATAGAGCCACCCTCAGCCACAATATAAGGTGAAATCTCAATGAAGACGATTAGTGCCATAAGAGGGTGGATAAAGGAAGACATGCTAGGTGCAATTGATGAGATAGAGTTCAGGGGATATTTAGAATGTACATTTGCAAAAAACATGGAATTTCAGCCTCAAGAATACATAATTGGCTTAATGGGCTCACTCATACAAAGTGTAGAGGGTCTGTTACTCTTATGACTGAAGAGGAGGAGGTCAAGGTGGTTGTGTTGTTTAAGGAGATGGCCCAAATGGGAGATGGGTTAGATTTGATACAACTCAAACCCACAGTAGCTCAAATCTGTCAAGGGGGGCCAAACCCCTTCAAAGATGTGTTTCCTAGAAAATATTAGTGTAGTGGGTTTAAAAGAAGGCACCCAGACCTAGTGTTATCAACAGCTAAGGGTCTTGACAGAGACAAGGATTTAAATTTATTCTTTGTAATTGTGTCTAAGTTCTATGACCCTCTTATGTCCCAAACCATATCTCGAACTATGACAAAAAAAGCTTACAAGCATGGAAGAAATTGTGGCATGTGGGTAATTTCCACAAGAGGGATCATAAATGTGCCAGAAATTCTCCCTTAAAGAAGGGAGTGGATCACTATTATTTGTTGTGTCAGTGTAACTAGTTCTTCAATATGACCTTTCTATCTATTCAAAGGTAAAACTCAACTTAAAAAATATATACAAAATTGTGAACTAGTTGCATGCATGGTTTCACATCCCCATTCATGGATGACAAAGGAACTCTTATTGAATTGGGTTTTCCACTTTGCTGCATTTTTTCCAAGTGGTTTCTTGCTAAAAATAGACACCTACTAGTTTTAGATGGTCATGGAATCCACATGACTTTGCATACACTCGAGGAGGCCATCCATTTAGGCATTGACCTATTAACACTACCATCTCATACCACTCACAGATTGCAACCGCTTGATGTTAGCGTGTTTGGGCCTTTCATGAATAGAGTAGTGCGAGCTTCATGGATGGCAAAGAATCTAGGGGTGGAGGTAAAAGATTTTGAGATAGCTGAGCTTGCAAGTAAATCATTTAAAATGGATCTAACACCTTCTAATATCAAGGATGGATTTAGGAGGACTGGAATTTGACCACTGAATGTTGATGCTCTTATTAATGATGCTAGTTATAGCCAAGCATCTGTTGTGCAAGGTTAGGAAGCAGAGGACTTACATGACCAGGTTGATTCCTAAGAAGATATGGATTGGCAGGAGGATGTTATTATTGTTGAAGGTATGATATCACTTTCTCAAGGGACCTTTTATGATGATGAACATGTAAGTGTGACATAATTTAGTAATGAACCAATTGCCAATAACATGGAGGTTTCCACACCCACTGAGGCACCTACTAATTATGCATTTGATATTCCAAATGAGGCAATTGGTCATGAAAAATACAATGAAAATGTGGTTCAAATGAGAATGTAACAAGAATCAACAACGACCATTTGAGCATGCCAACCCAAGTAACCCCACCATCATGGTTGACAAAGGCCATGACGAATAACAAAAAACATAAAGTATCATCCACCAATGAGAAAAGCATGGCTATGACTTCACAACCAGCAAAGATGAGCACTAAACTTGTTCATTATTTTCTGGAAAATGGATCAGTGGAAGAAGATTCTATTCATAATGAAGTACTAAATGAAGAAAACAATGGGGTTCAATCAGGTTTCCCTAAGGTTGAAAGGAAAGTGTAAAGCCATCCAGAGCATATGAAAATGAACCAAAAAATACTTGGTAGGTTCCTAAAGCTACTAGTAGCGAGAGTGAAGGCCTCATAAATGCATTTAGAAGCAAACTATATTCGTTTAGAGAGGAGTTCACAGTTACTCACCTCTGAAGAATATATGAACCTAATGTTTAAGTTTGAGGGTAAAAAACTTGAAATTCGGGAATCTAAATAAAGAAAGAAGGAATTGGCCAAGGAAAAGAGAGATTCAAGGATTGCAGCCGCAATAGCTCGGGCAAAGGAAAGGCTCGAAAGGGAAAAAAAAGGAAGAGAAGGAACATAAAAAATAGTTGGAAAGGCAAGAGAGGGAGGAAATAAAGGCTTAACAAGTGCTAGAAAAAGGAGGGGTGATAGACACAGAAGTGTATGGTGCAAGCCAGTTGAAAACATGATGATGTCCAACACTTTGGACCACATTGCAGATCATTAGGGGAATTTTGAGGCCTAAAATGGGCCTCCTAAGAGAATGTACAAACAAAATAAAATTTATAAGATCCAATAGGATTCAATATGATGATGTCAACCATGGGGGGCGATTCAACATTTTTGGAGTAAAAAAGTAAAAAGATTAAAAATAATAAAATAATAAAACTACTTTTTCAACTTGTATTTTCTACTTATCTCCCTAATTTTTTACTCAAATTTCAAGGAGTACTCTTTGGATGTAAAATTTAATTCCTCGTCCAATGAGTACCATGTTGCATAAATTCGATGGAACCTGTTACACAAAAAATGAGAAATACATGAAAAAACGTGATTACAATCACGTATTTGATGTATTTCTCATTTTTCGTGTAGAAGGGTCCATCGAAATTATGAAACATGTGTACACCTTGGATGAGGAATCAAATTTTGCATCGAACGAGTATTCTCACTGGAAATTTGAGTAAACCCATAGAGAGATAAGTTGAAAATACAAGTTGAAAAAATAGTTTTTTCTTTTTTCCCTCTAAAATTTGATGATGTAATCTAATATTATTTTATTATTTCCACTATTCTTTTATTATTTCCTTAGGAGGCCCATTTTAGACTTCAAAATTCCTCTAATGCATACACCATCGTATCAAGACCTAATTAACATCCAAATCCCCCACTATCATCGAGGGGTTATACCCACTTCCTATACACCTACCAATGCAAGGGTAAATCCTATGTATTATAGGCCACCTCCACTTAGTGTTGCGGTTAGTAGCACAAGTGGAAAATTTGGCTACCCAATCCATCGATGGTTACAAGGAGTAAACTAGACTCAAGCACATGGCAGTAACTTGGCCCAGGCAAGAAATTCAACAAGTTTGGATAATGCAGAAAATAGAGGCCATCAAGCATAAGGGTGGCATGAGTCTTTTGTTTGTAACCAAATTGAAATGTGGATGAGGTTACCATGAATTTTTTGTTTGTAACCAAATTTAAATGTAATTTCCATAGTGTATTTGGATACGCTTCAAAAAAAAGTTAAACATACGGTTTAATATACTAGTTAAATAGACACTATGTTCAATTATGTTTTATTTATGATTTATTGTGCTTGATCTTTGATTGCATGTTCTTTTTCTGTAGTTTCCAACTAAAATTAGTGACTACATCAAATAATGGATGCATATACCAACAAAAACATAAAGAATAAAAACATTCATGGATACATCTACAAGCAAACACATAAAGATAATTTGTCATTGTTAATTACACAGAGCTATAGTTTTTCCTTGACATTTATGGTTTATTACACATAAAATTAGTTCGACAACATACCAGAAAAAAAAAAAAAAAAAGAATACAACGTATTGGCTCACATATGAATCACGATCCTGGAACCTCAACTAAGGACTTGTTATATACCTCTTCAACTTCTAGTTGAAGAGGCCATTGAAAATTATTAACAAAAAAATAATCAACTCCTTATTTTGGATTTAAATGCAACAATGACTACACAAGTTGATACACAAATTAGATGAGGTTGATACACCAAGTAGATGAGTTTATGTTAAAATAAAAGACATAAAGCTCTATTTTCATCATGATCCATTATAAGGAAAGCAAATACCAACAACAAACCGACTCTATGCACTTTTATATGATTTGCAGCAGACTTCGGTTGATACACCAAGTATATGAGGTCTTTCCACTTTTATATGATTTGGTTACATAATGTTAAATTTTTCTGTTGAATCCTAAGTGACTTTGGTGGAAGGGATACCCCGTACCCATGACCTCTTATCTTAAGGGTGACTTCCATCTCGCAGCATAACATTTTGCAGGGTTTCAAATACCAGTATGATCAGTATGCATGCAATGGTGTTAAAAATCGATACAAAGTGATTATAAACCCTGCAATTATATGATCAGAAAAGGGTATGAAAAGCATAAATTCCAACATGGGATAAAATATATTACATTTTAGCTTGCATAATTTATAATTTTATGAAAACTAACTAAAAACAACTTTCTGAACATAGAATTCAACATGATATGACTTGCATATATCGATTAGGGTTCCTAATGGATGAAAATATTTTCCATAAAAACATATAACATTTAGGGAACCCAACATTAACTTACCAAAATATTATTCCAAATTCCAGCATAGCATATGTGAAGCACTCGAATAGAAGAAAAACGTTGCAGTATGTCATAGTCGAAAGAAACGAAAGTTCCAAGAAACTAGAGTGTTCGGAATACAACAATATTATCAATATGCACACCTTCACTGCTTTCTTTACAATAATGCACCTACAACACCTCTGCTACAACCAAATATAGACATGAACGAAAACAGATGTTGCTTGAATACAAATACATGTCCCATCCCAGATCAAGAAAATAAATGTTTTTTTCATTATTCCAAATTTTCCTATATTTGGGACATTCGATTCCAATTCCCATACTAAACACTAGTATGTAAGAGTCTGTTATGAAGGTAAATCCTCTTTGCAGATGGAGACGATCCCTCTAGCCCTAGGGTGGGTCTAGTAACAAAAGGACACGTTAAAGTGTTGCTTCCTAGTTAATGAGTGAACAAAAGACATAGTAAATTGACCTACCTTGAATCCACTGTTGTTGTCGTTACAAAAACAGTAGTGGCCTCTCGCTCCTGCCTTAGCAAATCACAATCCATTCGTTGTTATTCTCAGCTACCTACACATAGGACAAATAACAATAACAACATACGACAAAATATTTCACTCATAACTATTATCCAGTCAAAGAGGGCTAAACATATCGCATCAAATAAACATCATAACACAACAGTGGAACCAAACAGTAGTCATTTATATAAATGAATAGGAAGGAAGAGTACAACCAATGCTTTGACATCGTAGTCTCCTCCAGCGGGGTTCGGGTGAAGTGCATCTCAAATGTTGGTTAGGGAATTCGAATAAGACTCAAACTCTCTTAGAAGTCATCGACTCAAGCTTCCTCAAAGTAATTCCTTCTTATTCTATCTTCTCTAGCAACTCAGTTATAGTATGTATAATTCTCCCATTTCAGCTAGCTTCTACTAAAAGAGATAGTTTCTTTTATACAGGAAAAGGAGAAGGTTGGGATCACTACAAAGTTGGGAGAGAGTCCTATCCTTTAGGATGTATAATTCTCCCAGTTCAGCTAGCTTATACTAAAAGAGATAGTTTCTTTTATAGAGGAAAAGGAGAAGGTTGGGATCCCTACAAAGGTGGGAGGGAGTCCTATCCTTTAGGAGAGTTCCAAGGGAGGTGGAAACTACTAACTAAAGGGAGAAGTTTGTGGTTGTTTCAGTTCAACCAATCCCAATGAATCATCCTCGAGGTGGTTGGAATGGAACCTCCGCCTCTATTTTTTTTTAAACATTCCATAAACAGCTTGGCATAGGTGTCTTACTGGCACAGAGCGCCAAATGGCGTGGGTTCAGTGTTAAATCTCTCTATCGGCGTGAGGGTGTAACTGGCTACTCGCACTAAGGAAAAATAGGTATTTTTACAGCTCTGCTTAGGGAATTGTTAACAAGAAGAATGTTGCTTTCATCAAAAGGGATGAAAGGATGGTATTTGAAAAGAATGACACTGCTTATTGGTCACAAAAACGACCCTCAAATGTGCGAGTTGGGGATTTCAGGGAAAGTGACAAAATTTTGTGTAACAGATGCCCCTTAAAGCATGAAGTTCGAGAGAGAGGGAGGGGTGAAATGCTTTATGAGAATGCATTCGAACCAAAAACTGCTTTCGGAAGACCCGCAATTACAAATACAATGGATATCTGTGATACATGAATCATGTGGCATGGGCCTAGCCATCCATAATAGAGTATATAAAAACTGAGATCCGAGGTATGGACATAGCCATCCAGTAGGAAGGATCAATAAATAGACTCAGGTATGGTCACAGCCATCCAATCAAGAGATTCATGCAAAAAATCATAATAATCCACAAAAATCTACAGCCTGGAGTTTATCAGACAAAACCTAGGGTCTTGCGCTCCATCTTGATATGAACAAGTACAATTTCGAGCATGTGAATATATGAGCTAAAATCGAACATGCAAGAAAATTTTCTGATTACCAGCCAATGATGAAAGTCGTTAACAGACGCGAGAGAAACCACCAATGATGACGATGGCCCTCAAGGTACAAAAGGTACAATCTAATGAATGTGAACAATGATCTAATGTTGAACATCCATAGAATCACTTGATCAAAGGTCAATGATGTTTTGTGTCGAATGCGAAAAGCCTGCCATTGAGGCATGCAGGCTCTAAGGTACCAGAAGGGAGTCTCTAGATCAAATTCTTGGATAATGAGCTAAATTCGATAGGAAGTGACCTGGTCGAAGGAGGGCCATAATTTTTCCCACATCATCGAAACGAGACAGAGGAATATGATGAAAGTGAATCAGGACCAACAGGAGATCAGAGGAAGGTTGAAAACTGCAGAGGCAAACTTCTCTTGAACATATCAACAACACAACCCCTGATTTGGAAGCATTTGACATCAAAGGATCTGAGTTCATGACAACGTGGCAAAGAGCAGATGAGAGTTCAAAAGAGATTACCCAAACCCATTGAGACAAAAATGACGAAATGAGATGTCCCCAACCTGACACAAATGTAGACAAGTGCCATGTTCAAGAGTGACATATTGCCAACATAACTAAAACTTGGTTCCATTTTCCCCAACCATTTCTGGCAAGTACCGCAATTATTTGTTTTTAAAACAAGCTTGACGGGGATAGCATATGCTTGCACTGTAAGTTTTTCCTTCGGAAAAATCCAATCCTAGTACTTTTTACGAGCCTTAGGAAGGAGGAACTCAAATAACGTCATGGTGACGAAGTTCGATGTCATCAGGGTTTAACGAGTCTGAAAAAGGAAGAACTCGACATATTTTCATGTTTAGAGAGTTTGAAAAGAAGTCAGAAAATAAAAATCCAGCAGTCCCTTTTCGTAGGTACTCGCACAGGTCCGAAAAGGTAGAAAACTGTGCCTGAGAGAACCTCTTAGTCGCGATAGGCTAAGGTATTCCTTTTTCATAAATAGTCCATCCCAGCCCAAAAAAGGGTTAAATGTATACTGGGTAGATATAATTTTGCAGCCATTTAACGAGATCAAAATGACAATAATCTCAGCAATCTTTTCAATTTTAGAGAATCAGAAAAGAGCTGAAAGATGAATCCAGTAGTGAATTTTTCGTGTTTTTACCGAGTTAAAAAAAGTATAAAATATAACTCGTTACTTCATCATTGTCGCATGAAAAACCTGTTGCTGCACAAGAGACATGTGTAAAACCCATTTCTAGAAAATAATATAATAAAATAATCGAAAAACATGTCTTAAAACCAAATTAGGGTTGTGAAAAAGTTATAAAATGCCAAAAATGGTAAAAACAATTGCTTTTCACTTTTTACCTCTTGTGGCGAAATAATTACCCATTTCACTATGCAATCTTGCGGCGACGATAGCGGCCGATCCAACAAACCAATCGCAAATCTGTCAGCTCCAGGTAACAACCGAGATCCCTCTCATCATTTTGAGTTATTTCTTACTATCTGCAATTTTCAATTTCAAATTTTGGGAGAGGAAATGCAAAAATTAGGGCACGACAGTTGGCGTGGGTTTCAGACACGAAGTCGCGCCAACTGCCCAATTTTTTACACTAGGGCGTGCCCATTGGCGTGACTGTTTGGGAAACAGTCGTGCCAATGACGCAAACCATTTTTAGGGTAAATGTTGATCAAATACCCCAATTATTCACAAATTTAAGGTTCAAAATTGACTAATACCACTCATATGAATGTGTTTGTAGGTAGAAAGAGGCAACATGGTCATTGAATGGAAAGAACGAGAACATAGCGAAGGAGATGAGATAGCCATGGAAAATGAGAGGGTCATGGAAGGTCTCAAAAACTATGGTATGAAAAAATTCTTCCTAACGCCATGTCTCTGAGCCCAACCAGAGTTATTACAGTATCTGGTCAGCATATGGGACGAAAATCAAGAGAAGTTCATCCTTTGGGATCAAGAACTTGAGATTGAAGTCTCTGACATGTATTTCATCACAGGATTATCATGGAGAGGAGAAGCACCAATCCTAACTGGCACCCGGCCTTGCATGAAAAACATGACCATGGTGATAGACATGGTATGTCCAGGAGCACGGAAGGGATCAAGTAGTGGGAAAGTTGATATTCAAACTATCCTAGATTTGACACTATGAGTGGTGCTACATACCATCACACGAGCTGTGGGGTCACAAGCACTGCATGAAGTAACAAAGACATAGTTTATTCTTGCTGTAGACTACTTGGCACCGACCATCTACAACTTCATAGAGGCCGTGACAATAAACATGAAGTGCTAGCTAACAAAATGCAAGAAGTCAAAATTGAAACAATTTGGTTATGGATCTATTCTGGTATCATTCTTCTTGGAATAACTACCCATTTTTTAGTGACAGGAGGTCATAGTCCCGAAACCACCAGCAAGAGAACCACAGATGGATTAATGGGAAGCTTTGATGCCAAGCACAAGGGGGCGATCAACATATGTCCTAGAGACCGAAGTTCTTTGATTGGCTCTGCCAACAACTAATTGTCGTGGAGGATTGGCCCTACTTTGGTACATATTTCACGGATGATCTGGACCTCCCACTCCGAGAGGGAAAAGACTGGGATGAATATTTGGGTGAGACTCATTTTTTAATTTTTATGAGTATTATAATTTTTTTATTTATGCATGTTCTGACATTAAATCCATGTAATTTTAGACGTTGGCCCAGAGAGACCTGTCGGCATGTCACTGATAGCGAGGTGAATCCCTCGTGATTTTGACCCTCAAGGTGAGGGCAGCGAGGAATATGAGATAGTGTGCAACCTGGAGGGGATCACACGAAGAGTCCTGGATTATGCACGTTTTGACGATGTTCCTCGTGCCTACCGGAGACATACAGTAGGGGTGCCTAGCTGAATTCACCGCTTGTTGAGGTGGCTAGTATGGGTAGTGATATGTTATCACAAGCACCATGTTGATTAGACACCTAGGTTTTATTTTATCTACATATTTGAGAGACATGATGTCTCGGGATGTAACAGAAACACACATATCTTTTTTGAAGTTATGATGCACATGGTTGCAAACATACGATATATATATATATACATCTATTTCCCTACATGGATCTTTTACATATGATGATGCTTTTACAAATTATGCAAATCTCTATCTAATACAATGTTAGCCACTGTATCAGTTAATGTGTTCATTCGTCTAGGAATATGTTGATAGGTAATAAAATAAAAATGTCTTTCCAACAAATGAATACCTAAATACAATCTCAGACTGTGTGGATTTCTAACTGAATAATGATTATTGAGTTGCATAACGACAAGCTGTGAATCTCGATTTACAAGCAATGCGCATATGCCGAGGTCGATCGCATCGGTTAATAGCTCAATGACAATGCTATATTCAGCGACATTGTTTGTAGTTTGTCCTAGACAAATACCTTGTAGGTCTATCAACTCACCAGCAGGATCATAAATTACCTAGGCTGTCGAAGACAAATTCCTGGTACTGTGGGAAGCACCATTCGCGAAACTGACATAAGGGGTAATAGACATCTGCACAATAAGCAAGACCCAATAAGCATAAAAATGCTCACAAAGCACACCAAACCAAAACCATGTACAAAAATGAAAACAACACCTATGTACACCTATTACGCAGGAATGACTCACGCATAATATTTTTTTAGATACAACCCATTTCTAGGTTGTTCAAGAGGATGACCTTCGTAGTCAATTAGCTCATAGGCCCCATTTTTCAACACATGTTTGACGATTTAGGGCCTATGCCACATAGGTTGAAATTTTCCTTCCCCCATCTTATCATGAGCTTGGTCATACAGGAGGATGAGATATCTTTCAACGAAAGAACGAGGGGAAACTGATTGATCAAAATGACCTTTGAACTGCTTTTTCTATGACTCAATAACGAGAGCAGCAAAGTGGCAGGTTTCATCCAGATTTTTTAAATAAAGGAGATGATCTTCTTATGGCAAATTATTTGGCAGTAATTCAACAACCAACTTGAGTGAAGGTATTTCACATTCAATCGGGAGAGTAGCTTCCAGGCCATAAACCAACTGGAAAGGAGTGAGCCCAGTTTAATTCTTAACTGAGGTTCGATACACCCAAAGAGCCAAAAATAACATGAGATGCCAATTTGATGTGTGGATCCCAATCGTACGTTGAAGCATCGTGACAAGAACTTTGTTCACAGCTTCAACCTAGCCATTAGCTTGAGGGTAGTATGGCGTTGAGCTGTTGTGATGCATACCTAACTTAGAAGTCTACTCTGCCACCATATAATGCCGAAAATGGGAACCATGATCAGTAACGATGGCTTGAGGGACACCAAACCTAGCAATAATGTATTGAATATGAACTGAGCAGCTGCCTTACCATCAGCGGAAAGTGTAGGCATTGCTTCGACCCATTTGGTGAAGTAGCCCATGGCTACGATAATATAAGCATGCCCCCCCAGCCGAGTGAGGGTTACACGTCATAAAATAAATGCCCCACTTCGCAAAGGGACCAACGATAATGACAGGATAAAGAGGAAAGGGTGGCGCGCACAACTTGCATTGATAAATCTGGAAATCATGGAATTTACAAACTGTGACAATACAATCTTTGAAAATAGAAGGCCAAAAATAACTAGCACGAAGAATCTTCTATGTAGTAGCATAACCAGACATGTGACCGGCACAGGCGCGACTGTGAAAATCATTCAGAGATTTCTTGGCTTCCTCGAGAGTCAAACATTGCCGGAGTATGGAATCGATTCCAATACGATAGATAGTATCTCCAACTATACGATAAGGTTGTGACTGATGGCGGATGCTTCGGCGGGCATCGTTCATCACCTCAGATCTAAAATATGAAGTCTGGAGATAGAAGATGATATCACCGTTCCAAGGATCAAGGGTGCTAATTAAGAAAAGTGAATCGTTTGGAATGGATTCCTCAGAATGAGAAGGAGCGGAGTCAGAAGGGAGAGAACAGAGTAAATCAGCAAAGACCAATGATTTCTTAGACTTGGCAGCAGTAAATTCCAAATCAAACTCTTGGAGGATAACAATCCACTTTGAGTATTTTCCCCCCAGCAATTGTCAAGACAATATGTAGGTCATGGGGTTGCATTCAGAAATCACCATCACTGTACACAAAAGAATATAATGACGAAAACGTTGAATGGGTTGAATAGCAGCGAACGCTAACTTCTCAACATGGGCATAATGTGTTTCGGGGTTGAGAAGGTTACAAGACAAGTAATAAATAAAATGCTCATGACCGTCATCATCGTCTTGTACCAAAACCATGGCAATCGTGCTGAAAGCAGCAGCTAAGTAAAGGGAAAAATAACGATGATAATTTGGAGGGCAGAGGAGAGGAGCATTGACCAACAATGTTTTCAACGCATCGAAATATTTCTGAGCGATCTCATCCCAATAAAAAGGAACACCCCACTTTAACAATAGTGTGAATCCTTTAGCTACTTCAGAATAGTTAGGTATAAAATGACATAGAAAATTAGCTTTCCCTTGTAAATTTTGCAACTAATGCAATGAGGAAGGAGAGGGGAGATTGATAATAGCCTCAACCTTGAGATGATCCAGACGAATCCCGTCTCTAGAAACAATAAACCCTAAGAGTCTATAGGAATCAACGCAGAAGATACACTTGTGCAGATTAAGCCGAATGTTATAGTGTCTAGAGTGAAGAAAAATATGATGAATTTGGTCAGGGTGGTCCCTACACTTAGTTGAATGAGCTAGAAGGTCATCCAGATAAGGCTGAACGATGTGGTGAATATCATGAAAGGCATAATACATTGCACGTTGAAATGTGGCCTCAAAATTCTTCAAACCAAAAGGAAGCTTCATATATGCAAAGGTGTCCCAAGGACAGATGAAGGAAGTCTTGTGTTGATCAGTTGGGAGAATGTTGATCTAATTATAACCCAAAAAACCATCCATCAGGGAAAAAATATCACTCTCGACACATTCGTCAATGATTTTATCGATGAAGGGAGTAGGATAATTATCCTTAGGAAAATCTCAATTGATATCATGATAGTCAACACAGACACAAATAGTGCCCTATTTCTTGTCTACAGGAACAATATTAGAGACCCATTTGTTCAATGGAATCAGATAAATGAAACAAAATTTGAGAAGCTTTTCCACTTTGGCCTTAATGGCAGTAGCTTTCCTAGGATGCACCGGACGAAGACGCTGACGAAAAGGTTTTGAACCGGGGTAATTTGGAATTTCATGTACCATGATGCTAGGATCAATTCCAGGCATTTATTCATAGGACCATGCAAAGACATCACGGAATTTGTGAAAAAGGCTAGTATAGACTTGCACTTCATCAAAAAAACAAGTAACCCAAATATGGATGTTCTCGACGATTCCAAGTTTAATGGAAATGTCGATAGGAATCATCTGAGTAATTTTACTCAAGCTACATTCTGAAAAAACTTCATGGACCTGAACAAGTGTTTGAAGCAGAGGAGAAGGAACCTAAGAGGAAAAAATGCTCAATACAGGTAGACATGGCCCCGAGACTTGGTAGAAACAAGGAACGATGATGACCATCGTCCCACGGTAGATCGTCAAGAGATAGGGTTTCCACAATAGCCTCATCAGAAGGAAACACTTCTTTCAAAGGATCCGGTGAGTCAAAATCACCAAGCCAAGGGGATTGAGAATATATGTCAAGAGTCATGCTCGAAGGAGTAGAATTAGAGGATGGAGTGTCGGATGCAACAATGAGTTGACAATAATCAATTTCAATAAGAATCAATGGCATGGAATCTCCGAACGAATCGATCTGTTTAGGAGAAGGGATAACCCAGGGGTCATCGGTGTGAGAAATCATGTTGACCTGAACAGTATTTGGTGGTGGAAGAGGGAAAACACCCATGAGGGCAGGATCCTTGAAAAGGCCTGGCCCTACGTTCTCGTAGGGAGTAGGAACCTTATCCACATACAGAACGTTGTTCTTGGAAGAAGAAGTGAAAAAATACAATTGATCGACAGTAATAATTTTGCTTCATGCGGGAATTTCAAAACATGAAAGAGAGTGGACGGAACACACAGTATGGCATGAGTCCAACTGCATCTGAGGATAATATTATAATTGAGTTTAGCATAAATGACTTCAACCTCGACATTGACTGTCTTCCCTTCTAATGTGATCGGTAAACTAGCAAGAACACCAACAAGTTTAGACTCTCTTCCATCAAATGCTTCAAGGGCATTGGGTGACGAGGTAAGAGCTGGAGAACCAATGGCTTTCCAACAAGTAGATGACATAACACAGGTAGATGCACCCTTGTCCACGACTGCCCGGTGAATGTTCAAACCATTTATACCAACTTAAATGATGAGTGAAATTTGGTGTAGGAGTCGCAGGACAAAATTCTCTAAATCGAAAGCAAGAAAGCTAGGGTCGGCAGGATCGACCCCACCTATCGTAGATAGCAAAGCCTTCCATTGTGATGGAAAAATCTGAGGTACTTCTAACAAAGACATCGCAAATGGCACTTGAGCCAAATCCTCAACAATACTATAATGCTGAGCAGCATTGGCGTTAGGATTGTACGAAGACTTATGGAGTACGCCTTTGGAAGGTGACCGAACAACGGATTCGGCGCTAGGTTGTTCAATCTCAAGAGAGCCAGAAATAGGTAGAGGAGGAGGACCATCACCGATCTCTTTCCCCACTACCTAACGTGAACCAGAATAATCTTTCGATCAAGTAGCAATAGAAACGGGTGCAAAACCGTTCATCATGACCACTTGCGAACCAGATAAGGTAGAGGATTGAGGGTGCTCTACCATCTAGGTCTGCTGAGGGAAAGGTTCTTTAAGAATAGTCGGAGCTCCTTGGGTGCCTTTAAGAAATCGACTCACTTCAGACCATCGAGGATAGTCTTTGGTGAAGTGCTCATCATCACAAATCAAACAAGGATACTTCGGTTTGCATTGAGAACTATCAGCAGAATGAGGTTTTGGAGAATCTTATTTCAGGGTATCAAATTTTGCCTTACCTTTACCCTTCTTACCTTTGGAAGTGTTATCTGTAGGATTGGCCTGCACAAAATTCACTTCTGAGGGTTTGCCAGAATTCGAAGTTGACTGACAAGCTACATTATTGGAAGAAGTAGACTTCTGCTTCCCAGAGTTAGATGAAGGATACTTCTGAGAATTCTGTGATACTGAACCAATAATACCATCAATGGATGGAATTTATAGTGGTTTAGAAGCTCCAGGTCGAGGAGAAGCAGGCAAGATATCATATAATGCGCCAGACTGAGAATACATGAGATCAAGGTACTAGGCATAAGCAATGGCTTGTTCCTTGGTTACACATGCCCCCATAGCTATGTCTTTGGCAATCTGATTGACAAAGGAGGTAGTGAACCAATGAGTCAGAAGCTGATCAAGTATCTCAAATTTGATCATGCGACGACGCCGCCGCCACTCATGAATATGATCTGAGATATGAGTAGCTCAGTCCTGTTTCAATGAAGTGAGGAGATGCGTCCCGGTCTCATAGCGGATCGGTAACTGAAAATGTGTAAGGAATGCCATGGCCAAATAATTGAAATCTTGGAAAACTCCATGAGACAGCTCAATGTACCACTTTGCAATGGCATCAGTAATAGTTCGCTAGAAAAGATGGAGACAAATAGAATTGTCAACCCAAGAGTTAGAAGAACACCACAAGTGGTAATTCATAACATGCGTTTGGGGGTCTTCACCAGGTTTACCCTCAAATTTAGGATAATCACTAGGAATCTTGGTCAGAACCAGAGGCCAATATGGATTATGAAGAATAGGATCATTTTTCAACTTTGACACATCGGGTAATTCCAACATAGCAAGAAATGGAAATTGAGTATTAAAATTCATCAAAGGTCTTTGATAAGGACCTGTGTGTACATTCCACCCATTCTGAGTGGGATTTTGTCCCCATACATTCTGTCCCGAAGGATTCGGATCATAGGGATTAGAAATAGGATATTTCGGTTGATACTGGGGTTGAGGACCAGGATATTGAGTCTAAGTAGACCACCGAGGTCCTTGCTGAGTAGCATAAGGATTCTGCTACGAAATGTAAGTATGACTTTGAGGTTGCTGATACACAGGTTGATTTTGAGGGTAAGGAATCTGAGGTGCGCTATATACCAGTTGATTTTTAGGGTACGGAATCTGGGGTGTGCTATATACTAGTTGATATGAAGCTTAAGGGTAATAAGCGCCCTGTGGTTGCATAGGTTGACCTTGCGAAGCAGGTTGAGCAGGATAAACAGGTAAAAATGGCTGCGGAAACAAAGGAATCTGCTGGTGGGCAGGTTGCAACGGCTGTTGAACTGGTTGAACCGGCTGTTGAAATGTTTATTGAGGGCCACCAGGTTGACCTTGTGGGAAAGGTTGGCCTGATGGTTGTGATGACCCAGGTTTTCCTTGATGACCAGGTTGACCCGGAGAAGGACTGTAGGATTGTCCTGGTTGCACAATATTTGGGCCATACTAAACGTGTGGTTGTGATTGAGGTGCAACAGGTTGTCCTTGTGGTGGATAAACTTGCCCCCCAGGACCAAAAGATGCTCTGGGTTGATTCAGAGGTTGACCCGAGAGACTAAAGGGTTGTCCATGTTGGACCAAAGGCTGTCCTTGTAAAGGTTGGCCTTGTGGACCATATGGTTGTCCCTGTGGACCAGAAGCAGGGCCCTGCTGAGCTAAAGGTTGTCCCGATGAGGGTTGTCCTTAGAAGCCAGAGGGTTGTGCAGGAAGAGTAGGTCCCAGATGAGTAACGGTCTGATAAGGATCATAAACATCCTTATAAGGATCAATAGGAGGCAAATAAACCGGATTAAAATACACATCATAATGGAGTGGCTAGATATATACGGGATTACTAACATCATCATAGTGATGGAATCGAGGATTAGTAGGAGCCTGAGACTGCTGAGAACCCTGAGAACTCTGCTGCTAAACAACCAATAAATATTCTTCAAAATTAAGACCACCAGGAATCACAGGAGGAGCGGAAACTGAACTAGAAGCCACATAAACCGTTGGTTGAACTGGAACAAATGTGATTGTAACTCACGAATGAGGAGTTGAAGGTGATATCCCCAATGAAGGTAGGACCGAACTAGAAGGAGGAGTTACTATACTGGATTGTGGAATGGAGGCAACACCAGATATGATCTGACTCAAGGATCTATATCCAAGTAGAAGTGAGACCGACGGTGGTGAAGATTGGGTGGAGGCACAAGAGAGATCTTTAGGAAAGAGTTGATGTTCTCCTGTAGAAACATGCATTCTTTCACTACCAATAGAACTGGAGGAATCCATAAATGAGTCTACTGTAAGATCTTCGAAAATACTACAGGGACTAGGAGGTACCACAGCAACAACAAAAGGCGATCCAGATGTAAGAGGAGGAAATTTTCCTTCTTCCCCAAAACTAGACCAAGCGCTTGAAGGAGGCTAATTGAACTCAACTGGATCTTCAAGCATAGATCGAGTAGTAAGGCGTTGGATAGACGGTAGAATCGACTGTGAAAACTCAACAAACCTAGTGGACTGAGGGGTTTTGAAAGAAACGTTCGGAAAAGAACCACCACTAGGAGGTAGTGAAGACGACGAAACTATAGGTTCCACCACTTTGACCGTATATCAGAACAGGGAGGAAAAGAGAGAACCAATCGAAGGTTCCAAGATCAAGAACCAAGGAAATCAATTAGACCAAGTAACAAACTTTTAATAGGCATGTAATTGTAGGTGATTAATTTTATAACACCGAAACCAAAATCCATTGTTTCATGTTTTAAGAGTCGAGAAACAGACAAAATATGACTCTAGTCACTTTCAATTTGAAATGAGCGTGAAAGGACAAGTGCTTGATGATATTTTACGTATTTAAAGAGTCATGAAAAGATCAAAACAACTACTCAAGTATTCTAAGCAGGAGGGTATACCAGGTTTCTGTGAACTTCCATATACACCTTGGTGATCAAATAAAAGAGAAATGACCAAGGACTTAATGTACGTGCAGGTAGTCTCCCTGAATGTTGTGTTCGGTGTATCACGGTTACACGATGGCAAACTCAGCTTCCTATGCATAAAGCATTGCAACCTAGAGGGGTCTCCCTTTATATACGCGACGGTATGGGGAGCACAATTCCGTACTAGTGCTATCTGAAGCCAAAAGGTGAGCGACAACTACTAGGTTTTAAGACGTCGGAACACGTCTCTAGCCTAGACCACTAGAAATGTTTCGTTAGGTTTCAATGTTGCCTTAGGTTCATTGAGTAAATTTTAAAGTTTATTTTGGATTATGTTTCAATTCCAGGCCCTATCGAATTTGGAGCTCAACTTCCTAAATGCAAGCTATATGAAAATGAACATCATTTCAATTCGATGAATGTTAGTTATAAGAAGGATATAAATCTTTCAAACAAGCAAGCAAGGAAAATATGCGAAGAAACTTCTAATGCCCTTAATGCAATCAATATAAAACAAAACTCCTTCCTAGATTGACAAATGCTAGTTATGTAAAGGAATGTTTCACTTTCGATGCAACAAAAGAATGCAAAGATATATTTTTATTTATTTTTCAATGAAATAAAGCACACAATGTACTAATTCAATGGAAAACAAAATAAACGCTAGTTTGAGTTTTGTGAATGTAGGGTTTTGAAATTGAATGACTCAACCAAAGCAAAATAGACACAAAAACATGCAAGCTAATGGAGAAAACTTTCAATCGAAAAAGAGAGTTTCCCAAAGTGACCCAAACAAGCAAAGTAATCGATGCTCAAAGTATTGAAGAAGAAGGACTAATCGAAAAATGAAAAGACCGTTCAATTAGCAAAACAAAAGGATCAAGAAAAACTCAGTATAATGACCCTAAATGAGACTGAGAGCAATCAAAGAGACTTGTTCTCGAATGGAAGGCTCGGTGTGTAAGAAAACTTCGAAATCCTAAGGTCTTAAATGACACAGACAAGAAAATGGACAAATGACTGAAAGAAACGAGCGTACGGTAGTCAACACAGTCTCAAAGGCTTAATCACACTAAAAAATTACCCAAAAGCAAGAACAAATGACCAAAACAATCATTAAGGAGGTCAAACCAAAACCTACAAGGGTTGGTGCGACTATAAGGATGTTATCTGCACCATACAGAGGTTGTCACAAGTGCTAAAAGAGAAACCTGTGCCAATCGGTGCGACTGTCCAAAAAAAAACTATGCCAAGCTAGATACCTATGGGAAAAAGAGGAAAAACCATAACCTAATGAGCAAAGGTAAACCTTGACACTATGGACCTGAACGGAGGATGGAAGCTCAGTAAACAAACTAGAAAAAGATAGATAACTAAACCAATAAGCGAAATTGACCCAACAGGATGAAATGACAAACTCGCACTGATCCCCAGTGGAGTCGCCAATTTTTTATGAAGGTAAATCCTCTCTTCAGATAGAGATTATCCCTCTAGCCCAAGGGTGGGTCTAGTAACAAAAGGACACATTAAAGTGTTGCTTCCTAGTTAATGAATGAACAAAAGACACGGTAGATTGACCTACCTTGAATCCAATGCTGTCATCATTACAAAAAGAGTAGTGGCCTCTCGCTCCTACCTTGGAAAATCACAATCTGTTCGCTATTACGCTCAGATACCTACACATAGGACAAAGAACAATAAAAAAATACAACAGAATAGTTTCACTCATAACTATTATCTAGTCAAAGAGGGCCAAACATATCGCATCAAATAAACATCATAACACAATAGTGGAACCAAATAGTAGTCATGTATATAAATGAATAGAAGCAAGAGTAAAACTGATGCTTTGACGTCACAGTCTCCTCTAGCGAGGTTCAGGTGAAGCGAGTCTCAAATGTTGGTTAGGGAATTCGGACAAGACTTAAGCTCTCTTAGAAGTCATTGACTCAAGCTTCCTCAAAGTAATTCCTTCGTATTCTATCTTCTCTAAAAGCTCAGCTATAGTATGTATAATTCTCCTAGTTCAGCTAGCTTCTACTAAAAGAGATAGTTTCTTTTATAGAGGAAAAGGAGAAGGTTGGGATCCCTACAAAGGTGGGAGGGAGTCCTATCCTTTAGGAGAGTTCCAAGGGAGGTGGAAACTACTAACTAAAGGAAGGAGTCTATGGTTGTTTCAATTCAACCACTCCCAATGACTCATCCTCGAGTTGGTTGGAATGGAACCTCCGCCTCTATTTTTTTTTTTTAATTCCATAAACAACTTGGCACGGGTGTCTAACTGGAAGAGAGTGCCAACTAGCATAGGCTCAGTGTTAAATTTCTCTGTCGGTGCGAGGGTGTAACTCACTACTCACACCAAGGCAAAAACAAGGATTTTTATAGCTCTTCTTAGGGAATTGTCAACAAGAAGAATGATGCTTTCATCAAAAGGGATGCAAGGATGGTATTTGCAAAGCATGACACTGCTTATTGGTCACAGAAATGACCCTCCAATGTGTGAGTTGGGGATTGCAGGGACAGTGAAAAAATGCTGTGTAACAGAGTGCACAATAAAATACAAACCAAATTGGAAGAATAACTAAATATAAATATTACTGAAAACACATGTTTCTAGAATACAAATACATGTCCCATCCTAGATCAAGAAAATAAACCTGTTTTCGTCATTTTAACATTTCCTTATCTTGGGGAACTCAGTAACAATTAGCATCCCTCACTAAATACTACTATGTAAGAGTGCACAATTAAATATAAACCAAATTGGAATTTTAAACAGAGAAGTGTGGTGTTTAACTTTTATCATGTTTAAGGAAAATATTAAAGAACCTTGTTGTTTTGCAGAAAAATTCAAGATTGATATTTATGAGGATACTGGAATTCAGGTTTGGTCGTGATTGAAGAAAACACTAAGGACAATGTGCTTCATATGTAGAATATCAATATTTTAATATAAATATTGGTGGAAAGTATTCTTTGAGGTAAATAGTAACTATTATGTAGTCAATACACAGTGTTGGAATATCAAGGTTTCATGATAAACATTTGGGACAAACTATGTAGTCAATATATGGTACTCGAACATCAAAGTTGCAGAATATATATTTATCACAATTTTTTTTAGACTTACAAATTTAATACAAACATTTATGGAAATCCTATATGGAATTTAAATATTGTCACAGTGAATATATTAAGAATTTAAAGTTTGTCACAGTGAATATATGGTACTTAAGAGTGAACTACAATGAATAAACAATTCTTAAATATTCATCTATCAGGAATATAATTTTCCTTGCGGTGAATCTATAGTGGTTTAGGTGAATTACACAGTTAATAAACATTATTAGTGGAAGGGATAACCCTCACGCATGGCCTCTTGGATTAAAAGTGACTTCCATACCGCAGGAATTACATTTTTGTCTACTGAAGATCCAAAATACAACAGTTGAAAATCACAACCTCTACCTAAAAATGTTTCCAACAAGAATAATTGCGATGACCCATGAAACAATTAGATTTAAAACTCAGTCCAGAATTAAAAACAAGATTTCAGCAAGTAGAAGTTATCCAAATCTATAATGAAATAAAAAAAAATTATATTAAAATTTAATAAATCTGTCGATCTATTTTCCGCATAGATAAAAGGAGATGCCTAGACTCTGTAATAATAGCAATAAATCATCCATTCATAGTTTGATTGAAAAAATAAAGATAATTAATAGTAAATACATGTAGCCTTCTTGCAAATCATACATAGTAAGTTAGAAACATCAAAAAATACAGTAGAATATTAAAACTCTTCTTAGAATAATCCCCTTGAACCTATAAAGGTAAGAAGTCAATTTGTATATGTTAATTTCCAATAAAAATACAATAAACTGAAAACCCAAATCCAAACAAGCCATAAGAGCTAAAAATACAAGATCACATCAGAAACCCCAAATCCACAGAAACCACAGAAGAACCCTACATCCATAGAAGCCACATTTTGGCAGCGATAGAAGCCATAGAAGAACCCTATATCCACAGAAGCCAAAAAATCCACATAATAACCCACAAAAGCTTCTGAAAAAACCCAAAATCCCAAATATCCCAGAAAACCATTTAGCCCATGGAAAACTCCCAAATTTCATCTCAACCTAAGTCACATAAGCCACAAACGCCACCAAGTTTGGTATCCACAGAAGCTACAGAACAACCCTGAATCCATAGAAGCCCCAAAAGCCACATAATAACCCACAGAAGCCATAAAAAAGCCCCAAATCCCAAATATCCCTTAAAAAAATTTAATCAGTGGAAAACCCCCAAATTGTATCTCAACCTAAGCCACAAAAGCAACCAATTTTGGCGCCGATAGAAGCCACAGAAAAACCTTGCATCCACAGAAGCCACAAAATCCACAAGAAAAACTCCCAATATCAAATATCCCAAAAAACCCTTTAAGTATTGGAAAACCCCTACATCCACAGATGCCACAAAAGCCAAATAATAACCCATAGAAGACAAAGAAAAACCCGAAATCCAAAATATCCTTTAAAACCCTTTAACCAGTGGAAAACCCCCAAATTTTATCTCAACCTAAGCCACAGAAGCCACCAATTGAAGCCACAGAAAAATCCTACATCCACAGAAGGCACAAAAGCAAAAAAACAACACACAGAAGACATAAAATGGTGTGAATACTGAGAAAAGTGATGCGTTGAAAAACATAGTTGCAGGTATGGCTAGAAAGATGAAGAATCGTACCAGAGAATGACGATGACAAGCTCAAAATGCCTGTTGCAGTGAGTTGACCATTGTGTTCACTATCGAGTAAAATAGGGTCGAGCGAGCAAGAGAAATCGAACAAATGTCCCTCCAATTATGAATCACAGTCGATGACATAAAGCCCTACAATAGTTCCATGCAACCCAAGAGTTGCAACCCTTTATTGTGCCCACACCCCACCTCTATGGCCAAACAATACACCTCTATGGATGAACAATAGAAATTTGTAGTTGAACAACATGCCATAATGTGCGAGAAATGGAGGTTCAATACACTAGAAATGAACACCTCACACATAGGAATTGGGAGTGAAAAGAAAATAGGTTTTGGGCCTAAACAACAATGAACGGGGAGCGAAACAAGGTCTAAAATTGGTTGCAAAATTAACCCTAAATGACACCAAGACACAGAGGTAGGCTCCATGATGCGAAGGAAACATGTGGAGGATCATGGTGGACATGTGTCGTACAACCAATTCAGCCAACCATGTGTCATTCCATATCCATGTAAGGAGGCCATGCAACTACTGGCCTCCCTCCCCTAATATAAAAATAATGATAAATTTTCAAATCAAAACAGACAACATGCAAGAGACTCTAACAGATGGTTTCGAGCAGTAAAGGGAACATTTAAAATTTTCATAGGATGTGATTAATGGTGATAAGATTGAAATTGAAATAAAATAAAATAAACATGAAATATTCCAAAAATTGTTCTTGAAAAAACATGAGAGGTTCCAATAGGAGTTGTTTTCTTCTTGTTTGCTTAGTAATGTGGGTCCTTACATGAATTCGCGCCCAACCTGTGGTCTAAGAAATTGTGACCGAGGGGCATCTAAGCCATCAAAATCACCTGGGGATCGAACTCGACCTTGACCACACCAACCCTTATCATGGCTAGATTTTTTTTTTCCTTCGGGGGGATTGGAACCAATGATCTTTTCATCACGAGTGTCTTAACAACATACTCTTCACCGTCGAACCAAACCCCCATTGGCTCCAATAACAGTTGTTGAAAAGCATTGAATTAGAATATATATATATATATATATATATATATATATATATATGTATGTATGTATGTATGTATGTATGTATGTATGTGTATGTGTATGTGTATGTATGTATGTCAAGCATGCACTTGTTTTAGCATTATATGTTGTATTCTATCGATTCTGAGTCTTATATATCTCTTCGTGGTGGTGCAGATTAAGTGGATATTGAGCATGCAGTAAGAAGTGGCTAAATATTATACAAATTATTATAGTGTTCCACACTATATTTATTATTTAGTACTGAATTCAATTTTCATTTCCAATTTTGGTGTTTAGGGTATATTTATATAATAATGTATAATATTTAGTTTTGTAAAATAAATAAATAGAATGTTTTTATAACTTAAATTTAAATTAAAAATATTATTAAAATTTAAAAATTTAGTATAAATATATGAATTAGTTTTGTTATATATTTACCATTTTTGAATTACTATAATGTTAATACTTTAATAAATAATATTAAATTATGTTGATTTCCTTATTTATAAAACTTGGTTGGCATATAGATGATGGAAAATGAACTACATTTACTAATGTGGTTGTGTTAGTATACTATCACATAGTTATACAACCACATACATACCCCTAACAAGATGAAATCTTTGAAAAAAATTGATGCTCCATAATAAATTCAAAAATTTATTATAAACATATGAAATAGTTTTGTTATATATTTACCATTTTTTGTTTACTATAATGTTAATACTTTAATAAATAGTATTAAATTATGTTAATTTCCTTATTTATAAAACTAGATTGGCATATAGACGATCGTAAATGAGCCACATTTACTAATGTCGTTGTGCTAATATACTATCAAATAGTTATACAACCACATACATACCACTAAGATGATGAAATAGTTGAAAAAAATTAATGCTCCATAGAGGATTGTTGTCAAAATCATTCTTGGGCCAGTTCTAGTAAACCTGCCTCTCACCGAATTAAGCTGCAAAATTTTAGTAGCAAACTTCAAAAAATAAAAGATTCACAGTGCATTGATTTCTAATACAACAACTCGGACTTGTTGGAAAGGTAGAGGAGGAAAGGCACAAAATTTCACACACAAACAATAACACGAGTTATGGCTCTTTAATTGATCACACAAACTTGATGATTACAATGAAACTGATGAGGGGTATTTAACTTATTTTTACTAGCGACTTACTCAAAATAAATTAGCTTGGACACACACACACACACTAAATTCAACTTCACCCAAAATAAGACTGAACTCGAGCTCACTCACACTTGACTCAGTAACTGACACCCTAAATTTAGACCACTCTTCATGCAGGAGTAATTAGATATCTTTAACACTCCCCCTTATTTACAACCGCTAAACTAAGACATGACTCATCACAACTCAAACATTCATGTTGGTCTAAGTCTCAGCTAGGCTTACAACACCTATGTTTCTGTAACAACCATCACATTATTACCTTCAATTAACCCATGAAAAAAAAAACTATTAAATTAAACTATATACACACATACTTGATTAATTGGCAACTTACCCTTTTGGAAACATTCACGTTTAATATATATATATATATATATATATATATGATGGTGTTATCCACACACGTTAATTTGCACTACATTCCTTGACAGACTTTATCACTTAACATGAACTATATCAATACATATCTAATAGATAAGGGTACTTAAATTCACCATCAAGGTTCAGAATTATTTTTATCTCCTTTGCATTAATCAACATTAATTTTATTGGGAAGTATGATACCAAGACTGTAGTGCGTAGTGAGTCATTACTTCAAATTTATTTCTCCACTTCCTCGAAGAGGGCGAGGGCCTCCACATGTCAATTTTTGACCTCCTAGTGTCCTCTGAACTATCTAATTTTATTCTTGTGAGATTAACGATGGATATGGCAAAGGGATAGGGTTAGGGTAACTACCCACCCCCAGCCTCTCGCCTATGCTTCATTCTTTCCGCTGCCGGAGTCGGGAGTTCTGCTTCGCAACTTCCGACTGATCCATCTCGTCTGAACTTCGTTCGTTTGCTTTCAGGGTGCCAATATCGGTCAAGTTGGAAATATGGGGTGTGTGGCATGTTTACCTTTTGTTATATTTTCAAGTCTTATGCACAAGTGGCTTAGTTACAGAGTTTGTGATTCCGCAGCATTACTATGTAGAGGTTTAGGTTACCGCGCAAATATGTAGGGTTCTCCACTATCCCATTCTTTGTTCAATGTCCATAGTTTGGACTTATTTGCACGCACAAGACTCAAGAATCAACCACAGTGCACATTAGGGGAATATTGAGGTCTAAAATGGGCCTCCTAAGGAAATAACAAAAATAATAGCTTAACTAATAAAATAATATTTCTGAGTTTTCAATTCACTTTTTGCACCAAAATTCATGTAACCATAGTTAAATTCAATTCAAAATTTGTACCAAAATAAAATTAATAAAAAAATTGTATTGATGTGACTATAAATAAGAATGAGCTTTTCAAGAAAAAGCCATTATCATTGAACAACTAATGCATTTGTCCTTTGTACTTAAATAACTTAAAATAAAATATAAATATAAATTTATAAATTCTTAATTATGTTATATGATATTAATAAAAAATTATATTATTTAAATTGTATAATAACATGTAATTAATATACTATATAAAAATAATATAATATAATATAATATAATATAATAAATGTATAGGGATATGCATTGTTTCTTTCAAGAAATATGAAATGACAATAAAATATTTTTATTCAAAAAGTGTGAAATGACATTTATTATGAGTACTTTACTTTGACTTTAAAAGTACTTAGAGCACTACCATGGTTAACCATGAGTTTTTATTCACCATTGAGAATATGACAAGTAAGTACTTTTAACTCAAGAATGCCACCTCAACCATTAGGGATGATGTCATCCCCTAAAATGTGATTGGTTCTCATAAAGTGAATTTTGATTGTACATTTTTCTTAGGAGGCCCATTTTAGACCTCAAAATTACCCTAATGCACCATGTCCCTCTCAACTCTGCTGATAAGCAATTTAATTAATCTCTTTTATGTATTTACTATCGTTGTAGTGTTATTCACAATTCCTGCAGCGGTGTGAGGGTTTATGAGTAAAGCTCTTTAGTATATTTTTTTGGAGCATTTATGTATCAGTTTTCATAACCCAGATCTTCTTTTTGTTGAATTGGAAAGGTTAATTCTCATGGAGCCGGAGGTGCTCAGGAAAGCAGACTCCCGTCGACTCTTCTTTCCCTCCAACGCCAGTAAGTCTCACTTACTGTCACCTCGAATAGACCAGCCCCATAAGCTTCATTATAGTGACTCCCTTAATTCTCTTTGCTACATGCAGGCATGATTATCAGTTATTGGAAAGATCTAGGCCCAATTGTAGCTTAGCACTCTATATTTTGGAAAAGTTTAATGGTGTTTATTCCTTGAGCCTCTGCCCATTTTGGATATGTATTATATGGGATTGTTCTCTTTAATGAAATATTTTCTCAAATAGCTTAGAGAATGTTATGAACTTAGAATTGTGTTTCTATTTTAACTATTACCTGAACACAACTCGGCTTTGCTCATTTTTTATCAATTCGTCCTAATGCATGTGGTACTATTTACCCTCGATTTCAGTTGAAATTTATAAAGGTTTATCTCCGCTTCTTCTGGGTTATAGTTACGCCACAAAGCTTCCTGCAAATTTGTAAAGAACTTGTTTTATTCATTAAAGGGCTTATTCCACCCTGGATATTCTAAATGTTTTTTTTGTGGGTCAGCGAGAATTTCAATTTAAATCTGTCCTTCAAATTGCATGTTCTTTTCATTATATTTTTGGGTATTTGTATTCCTACCAACAGTGGTTGTATTGGGACCAGGACCGTGACCCTATTCGAGGGTTCTGGTCCTAAACCCTCAGCCTTCTGGAACAACTCCCTCAAAGTTTACATTTCTTTGCTTTGAGTTCTTATTTTCCTTTCTGTACTCAGGACATGAGAAAGGGTAAACAATTTTCTTTAGTTTTTTATCTCACTAGAACATATTGCTATCAAATATCCTGACTTACCAAGTTGTGATTCATATTCCATATGGTCAAATACTATGACATTTATTTTGTATGTACATGTTCACGTAGAGAAATAATATATACTGAATTTATTTTCTAATATCCTCACTAGAAGAGATAACTAAATTTTCATTTCTATATTTTTTTTGCAGAATAAGATAATCTGAATTTCATTTCTATATTCCATACAGAGAATGAAACTGTACTAGTTTTCCCTTTTCAGCAAAAAATGCATCCATAAATACTTCAGCTATCTATATCATAATGTATGGCAATTTATATCTTTTTCTCTAATCTGCGGAGTTTGTGCATTGTTATTCTAATAATTTATTTATCGTACTTCAAAATGCAAATGTAACTAGTTTTTAACTTATTGTACTTTAAATGCCAGTACTAAACAGTAATATACAAATGTACTTAGATACATGTTTCAGAACCGGTTTCTTTCTAGTAACTATTGATCCTCCCAACCTTGAGTGAGGCTATTACATCCTGTGCTCCCCCCTAGCTCTGTGCTACGATTGAGGTGTTTTCCTAAGACAAAAAGTGTTGGAACAGGGTTCCCTAAAAGCTGCAATTTCATATAAGTTTTGTATATTTTGGTCTTAATTAGTCTACGCAGGGGTTTCTGGGGTGGTTCAAAGCCCCTAACGCATTGTAACGGTTCAAGGGTAGATCAAGAGTCTGCAAACCACGGTTTTCAGACAATTTGATGCATAGGCTAAATCGGTATAAATAGATGAACCTTTTTGAGTCATAGGTAGGAAAGAATAGAGATTGATGATAGTTGTGAATTGTTAGATCTATTTGGGTTACTAGGGAAAGGACTCTTGTTGGTTGTGTGTTCGGAGATCCTTAGTCCTACTATGTGCGTAGGCTGTATGAGTTTGTATTGAGTTTTGAATGATAATATATGTGGATCTGATTAGATTATCTCTACATTGTCTAATGTTTATATATTACCGTTGATGCGAACTGTGGAATCTATTATTTATCCATTGTTGATACGTTGATGATATTACATGTGATGTTTCTGATACGAATGTGTTGATTAGATCTATGACTGATAGTAACTCTGGTAGCTTTGAACTATACTGATTAACCTGCGAATAGATCAGTTTTATAGCTATGAGAGTATCCCTATTTCTGTTATATACATCTATGATCTGTGATTCTTGCAATTATAGTTGTTGTACTTATGTTATGCACATGGATGCGAAGGTAGTTAGTAGATATAAACTCTTCGATATAAGTCTGTAGCTAGATCTGTTAATTACGAAGCTAATAGATTAGTAACGCAACTCTGTTGACTTACCTGCTCTCTCTCAAGGTGCGGAAACCTAGTTCTAGCACCCTCCCATACTGCTTCGAGTGAGACTTTGGCCTGCGCAAACAGGTCACTATTGAAAGGGCCAATAGTATAGGGGTTTGTTGGCAAACCTTAACCTCTTAACTTTGGTTAGGACCCCTCAAGCCAAAAAATGGTTCCATTGTTGGGACCGGGAGCATTTTGAGAGAGATCGAGTGATGCCAAGAACACATTGGAGACCTGAGAAGAAAGAGATCGACAAGTGGTTCGAGAAGAAAATTCAGGAATTCGTAGTAAGACAGAATCACAGTACAAGGCTAACTACAGAAGAGTGGAAGAATAAGTACATTTTCACAGAGATCTACAAAATTTTCTTTGTGACATTTACGATCGAGCTTTAGGAGTGGCTCGCAAGGCTCGTGGATTTCCAGAAGTGTTGGAAGGACGAAAGGGTTACACAATGGACTCCAAGGTTGATCCAGCAGTTAGAAAAAACTGATAACACCATCACGTGCATGGTAGATCACTGGGTGGACAGTCTGATAGGAGGATTTGTGAAAGAATTTGCAATTGATGAATTTGTGTCCTACTCTAAGGCAAAGTGAATATTTTTCAAGGGTTACCGACGTAAGTTTCTAAAAACTCTACCATTACTAATTAAGATCTTGTTGTGCAAAAAAAGCAACTTGTGTAGCCACACAGAGTGAATGAGCTCTGATCAGAACGAGGGTACAACGCACAATGGTAAATACTACAGAACCAATCAAGAGGGAGATTGATCTGTCTATAGTCTAGTAACAAATTCTATTGTGCATAGCTCTCCATCTACGCCACCATCGAACCCTCATAGGGGTAAAAAATCACCGCCCCCACCACTGAAAGATGATATGGCTTCGCACATGAAGCTACCCACCTTCAAGGGTGTAGGAGATGAGGATATGGATCGGTTTTGGTTCATCGCAGGATCAGTATGGACTGTGCAGAACGTAGCTAATGATGCAGTGAAAAGGGCACAGTTTTTCCTTGCCTTTGAAGGAAAGGCCTTGGACTGGTATATGGGGTACATCAACCAACATGCGAACATAACCATTGAAGAGATTAAGAATGCCTTGAAACAACAATTCAAAAATCCCAAGTCCTACTCGCAGATAGTGAACGATTTGAAGGATTTCAAGCAAGGACCGTCTGAGTCTATATGGGAGGCTGACTAATGGTTAAAGAGGGTAATTAGAGAAGGAGGATTTTTGTACGATGACAGGTAGCACACATAGTGGTTCATTGCTATGCTACTACCCCACCTGTGCGTGCCAATGGTACATCAAGCCATTGAATCGCAGGAAAAGGCCTTCGAAATTTCGATGAAGCTAGAAGCTAAGCCAAAAGATGATACCCAGTTAGGAGTACAACAGATACAAGGCCAACTAGAAGCAATGCATATGGAGATCCAGAATCTGCAGAAGGAGCAAGGAACGGAGGCTAGCCCTGAAAGATGGTGCATACAATGTAGGGTGAACGGACACACCAAGGATAACTTTCCTCTGCTAGCAGACTACATACAGGCTGGGGGATCCTGTTTGTTGCAACCTAGGGAAACTGTAGGACCCAGTTCGGTGCTTTGGTGCGATGATTGTCATGTTGCTGGGCTACACGATACCAACCACTACTCTCGCCTTGCCACATATGTCCCAGAAATAAAACAACAATGGTGCAAGTTCTGTAGATCTGCAGGCCATGATGAACGAAACTGCTGAACGTATGATCTAATGATAGATCAAGGAAATCTATATAGGGTACAGGCGGTTTCATCATCACCAAGATTCCCTTCGAGCATAGGTAGTTCTCCAGCTAAGGACAGGGGAGGGGGCCGAGGTGGAAGCACAGGTAGGAGGAGAGGACAACTAGTTTTCTATAACTGCAGAGAAGTAGGGCACTTTGCAAGGGATTGCGCAAATCTTGCAAGACAATCCTACAGATATTGTAGACAACTAGATCATGTGATCAAAGATTGCCTGATTCTGATGGCCAAAATACAAGAGAAGCAACAGACACCTATGCAGAATGTACAAAGGGTCAAGGTGGAACCTCGAGATGAAGGAACAAGTGTTAATGTTATCACTTGCAGTGGCATGGCCACTGGAGGAGCTACATAAAAAGATGAGGTGGAGCCTCTCATCCATAAAATGGCTATTAAACACGAAGGTTTGGACTTACAGGGAGAAAAATAAGCCCTTGTCGCAGCTCACCAAGACTTTGCACTTACTCCTCAGGCCCCTACAGATGATGAGGTTAAACCATTCCAGCAAGTATGTATGAAGCTACTGTGCAACCAAAGGGCTATAGAAAACCTCCAAGCTTTGATAGATAGCTGCGTAGAAAAGACAATACCAACTATGGAAATTAAGGATATATACAAACTATATAAGAAGAAGAGGCACACTGGCAAGGAGATGCGATTAACCATTCAAATTGGTCACTATGAGGTGGATCAAGTTATTCTGGACCTAGGATTAGATGCAAACATACTACCGAAGAAAACCTGGCAGTGAATGGGAGAACCTAAGTTGGAATGGTCCACTATCCAGCTGCACATGGCTAATCAACAGAATATCACACCTTTAGGAAGGTTATAAAATATCATGGTAGACATCACAAGGGTCAAAGTTCGAGTTTATTTTGAGGTCATTCAAATCGTAGAAGATGCGGACCCCTATCTTGCGCTCCTAGGGCTGGAATGGGCCATAGATATGGGCGGTATTATCAACTTGAAAAGAAGGAGCATGGTATTTGAAAATTAAGGAACACGAGTGATAGTACCACTAGATCCCGTAGAAGGAGAGAGGTATACAGAGTCAGTGCATGATGAAGAAGAGGTGGATCACATCTATAAGTTAACTGTGAGGGACAAAGACTCGGTCAATCCTACGGCTGATGGTATGCTTTGCTGGGAAAGAGATAGCGAATACTTCTCCGACTCTGATGAGGAAATGGAAAATTGGAAAAATCGGCTGCATGATGTCTCTGCTCTGCACTACCTGTGAATTACAAGGGACTTCCACTGCATATCTTCAGAGGTAAGATAACTACCCTACTTTGATGACTCTGGTAGAATAAAAGAGTGCGGTGAGGATCCGCGCAATGTCTCTATTCCCGAGTCGGGGGGGAGCGCACAGTTGCGGGGCCTCTACTACAAGATGTGGACGTGCCAAAGCATCAGAAACAGCTGTGTTCAATCCTTGGACTTACGGGCTACTACAGAAAATTCATTCCAGGATACGCACTGACCACTGCACATCTAGACAAATTGCTTAGGAAATATGTTTCATTATTTTGGGATGATGAGTGCCAGAAGAGCTTTGAGCTACTTCAGGAAGGGATGGTATCTGCACATACTCTTAATTGTCCCAAGGGGGTGAAGGAACATCATGTACATGTTGATGCGTCGAGGAGTGCCCTGGGAACGGTCCTTATGTAGCCTAGCACCGGAGACATTGATCACCCAGTCGCATTTTCTAGTCAATAAATCTTGAGTATGGAGAGCAATTCGGCCATCGCGAAGAGGGAAGGGTTGGCCGTGGTCTATGCACTACAGAAGTATCGACACTGTCTATTGATAGGACACTTTAAGATGTTTATGAATCATTCTGCTTTCAATTCCCTGATGAATAAGCCTGTGTTGGGGGGGACTCTTCGCATGTGGCTGCTGATGCTTCAAGAATATGATTTTGAAGTCATGGTCAATCCAGTGAAGCTGAATGCGGGGCTGAATCACTTGTCCCGACTTGAGACGGGCAGGAAACCCACTAACTTGAGGGAAGGATTTCCTAATGCACAGTGGTTCGCCATAAGGGTCGTTGATGTGCACTTTGCTGATAGCATTCGGCTCCTAACTAAAGGCATTGCATCTACAAAATATTCGATATGAAAAAAGAAGGAGTTGGCTACCCAAGTGACGGATTTTACCATTATCAAAGGGCCTTTATATAAACTAGGCGATGGTGAAGTGTCATGCAGATACGTTCTGGAGCATGAAGGGCACACTATCTTGGCAGAAGCTCACAAAGGCATAGCAAAAGAAATCTTGTGGGCTAGACTATGGCGACATAGAATTACATTTGGAAGGAATAAGCTCAGGCTACAGCCGATTCACTGGGAGCGCAGGGGGTATGCTCCAAGCGTAGAGGTGCGCTGGGAGTGCAGGGGTACGCTGAGCGCACCTAGGGTACGAAAACCAGTAGTTGGAATAGTCAAATCAGGTAAAAAGAAAAAATTAGCATTGGTTAGGATGGACGACCAACATTTAATGAGGTGATTTCTGGAGATTTTTTACCATTTCCTTGATGGTAAGTTCCACATGAAGTCTACCCTACCATTGGGTGATTTCCAAAGCTATAAAATCGGTTGGCTAGAGCAGGAAAGGGTTCCATATCGCTTGAATAGCTCGTACTTGGCATATTTGTCCTGGAAAAAGTTGTGTTGTAAGAATCTCTATGCCCCTAGTGTCTCTTTCCTGTCTAAGCAGCCTGCTCCCTTGGGCAATAGCAATCCTGAGTTTTCCTTTCATGCTAGGATGACAGCTATACCCTCGGAACCAGTAATCTCGGCAGAATTGGGAACTAGGGAAGTAGTGGAAATTGAATGTAAGGCTGAAGAATTTTTATCCACACCAATCACTAAGAAGGGCAAGGAAAAGGCATGAGACTCCTGGAAACCCCCGAAATCCGCGAAATGGGTTAAGGTGCAACCTCGTGCTTCCCCACGAAATTTAACAACCCCGAAGGTCACACCCCAGGCGCGAGCTGCTCAGGAGGGGGCCCAGCCTGCCGGACTGATCAATTGGTTACCTCCCTCTGTTAGGCCGTGCATACCCTTGACGCGCATGCCAAAGAAACTCGACAACCTGATCACTTATTTACAGATGCTGCTAACCCCAAGAGAAGCCCCTATCATTGGTGATCCTATTTGGAAGCTGCAAGAGATCAAATTTGATGATCATGACTTGGCCAGTCTGGAGGCCTTCCCTAATCTTCCACCTAAATTATACCTTGACACAATTCAGGAAGACAATCAGATCAAAATTGTTCCTCTACACTGGATACATGGATTGGCCAGGTCTGGGCTCTTGAACTTGCTAAGGATGCCTCACTTTGGTCACTACAACGTTACGAACCGAATAGCCCGACAGTTGCTTTCCCTCATTCATGATGGTTGCCTGTGGATCCAAGATAGCATCCCCATCGATGCTGCGCTCGTTCACAAAATTATTGGCCTTCCCATGCATGGGCCCAACCCTCTGGAGCACATGGGTAAAAATTATGAGGCGGAAATGACTGAGTATGTGTGTAAGACCTACCATGTGGAGCACAAAACTCGGGCTTTTATAATCAAGTCTATCAGTGACCAAGGTAGGCAACTGGGCACGATGTTGATGGCATGAAAAATGATGAGAAAATTTCAGGTCTCCTCTGTCCTAGCTTGTAATTCAATTAGCGGGCCAATGCAAGAAAGGGGTATGCTTTAACTAGGCCCAATATTTTGCGATGAGTTTTTGACTAATGTTCGTGAGTCCGAGGAGCAGGGTTGTGCCTTTTTTATTTCTGGTTACTGTTCCTCATAGTGTTGGTTGCCTAGGAAGCCCCTGAGGATTCAATCCTTCCTAAAATTACCCTGAACATGTGCGAAGGGGCTCGCTATGCACACTTGTGGGATTCTAAGGACCCGCAGCGTCTCGAGGATAACCAAGTTTTCTAGGTCCTCCTTCAGAGTAGCTTAGCCGCAGCCATTAACTCCTGACCATGATTTTCCTCAGCTTTGTATGATAGATACAAGGATATTGCAGCATTTCAAATCACTATGCACAACGTCCAGATCAAAGCACACAAGGATAAAGCTTGGACTTCGCTCCCTTATATGGTGGCGGATGAAGAAATTGACAATGTTATTGCGCTCTAGTGTCCTAACTGGAAGATCGGCTTCAAAACTGGTGCAAAGGGTGTCGAAGGGACCAGCACCCCCTCTGTCATCCTCAAGGATACCAGAGGTGCGACCAAGAGTACCAAACAAGACACGGCCGCGACCGCACAAAAGGATGCATAGCAGACATAGACCTTTGAGAAGAATTTCAAGGCGGAGACTCAGGTAGATTCATAGCCAAACCTAGGAACAAAAGGACTACATGTAGGAGGACCTGCCTCCCACTACGGAACCAAGCGAACCTATCAAAATGCCCCGCAAGAAGCAGTGCTCTCAGTGGACGGCACGAGACGAGACAGTCACATTGACTGATGGAGACCTTGAACAAATCACTGATGCAGTCATTCTGGCCACGAAGGAAAGATGGGTAGCCTTAGAGGAATAGTAGAAAGCTACGGTTGACACAATCCAGGCCAAGCTCTGGGTGCTACAGATGAAGACAGATACATTGCAGACTACCGCGAAGCACGTAGACCTCAAAAACGTGATTCACCAACTTTGCGCAGATGTTACCACAAAGATCCCGGCCATAGCCACCCCTTAGGTGAAGGTTGAAAGGTTGGTCGCAGCACTAAAGGCCTCCCGTGAGGAAGTTCATATGGTCAAGGTATGAATGGAGCAATAGATCACAGACCTCTAGGCTAAGTTGCAGCCTAAAACACCTCCGGAGATACGGGCCCAATGAACTGCGCTGGTCACTGAGGCTACGAACGCCATTACAGGGAAAATCGTGTAGGGTGCCCAATTATTAGAAATGGCCATGCAGCTATGGACCAAGGTCCAGCGTGACCCACTCCTACGAAGCATCAAACAAGACTTGTGGCAGAAAGAATAAGAATTTGCGATGTTAGAAGCTTCCCTTTCCACTTTAGTTCCTGATCAATGCTGACACGGCTGCGCACCAGTCACGCCCTCCAAGCTGATATTGATAAACTTTGGCAAAATAAAAATGCCCTCGGTGACCGCCTGAAGCCTTGGGCTACTGAGGCCCTCAAGCTTTCACAAGATGTGGATGTCGCCATTAAATAACTGAACCAGACCCTGGAGAGTGTCACTGCCGCGACAGAAAGCCCGATTTCAGAAAATTTGGTCGACATCGCATAGAATGCCACTTCTCAGAGCTAAGGAGTGTTGCCTCCATTAGCTAAGGCGATTGAATTTTTGTAGGCACAGGTGGAGAACCCACCATCTTAGTGACTTGGGATGAGTCACAAGATTGTGTTGGGGGAGTGTTGGAACAGGGTTCGCTAAAAGCTACGATTTTATATAAGTTTTGTATATTTTGGTCTTAATTAGTGTACATAGGGATTTTTGGGGTGGGTCAAGGCCCCTAACGCATTATAATGAGTCAAGGGTAGACCAAGAGTCTACAAACCACGATTTGCGGACCATTGGATGCATATGCTAAATTGGTATTTCTGGGTGTGGAGCCTAATTATCTTGTTTATTTTGTATCAGAGCGTTTGACCCCTGTACCTTAATGGGGCAGAAATGCCTCCCGTAATTAAACGCTGCCTAGGGGGTCCAAGAGGGGGTGACTACAAATTTATGGAGCGTTTCGGGGGCAATGCCCCCGAAGCTAAAAACTGATGTAAAATTTCCCTGTAAAAGTATAGTAATTTATAGTCAATCTGGGCCGTTCCTTAGGCGGATGATCTAACAGTAGAAGTTATGTTTAGTTTAGGGTTTTTATCCCTAGAAGGCAACCCCTCGCTTGTATGAGGGTATTGTATTGCGGTTGTGTATTGTATGTGTATTCTCAGAGCGAGAAATAGATAGCGAGACTGTGAGAGAGAGCAGAGAATATTACAACGGATCTGTTGTAGGTTGTGTCTCTTCATTTTGCTGGATAGTAGAAAGGAAGGACTGGCTGTTCCGGGTGGACGTAGCCCAAACTGGGTGAACCACGTATATCTCTGTCTCTCTCGTTTTATGTGTGTTTCTGTGCTTGTTTTTTCCACATATTTTATGTGTTGCATTGCTTTGTAATATATAATTTTCTAACAAGTATAAATAGATGAACCTTTTTGAGTCATAGGTAGGAAAGAATAGAGATTGATGATAGTTGTGAATTGTTAGATCTGTTTGGGTTGCTAGGGAAAGGAATCCTGCTAGCTGTGTGCGCAGAGATCCTTGAGATCCTTAGTCCTACTATGTGCGAACCCTGCTGGCTATGTGTGCAGGCTGTATGAGATTGTATTGGGTTTTGAATGATAATATATGTGGATCTGGTTAGAGTATCTCTGCGTTGTCTGAAGTCTATGTATTACTGTTGATGCCAACTGTGGAATCTATTATTTATCCATTGTTGATACTTTGATGAAATTACATGTGATGTTGCTGATATGAAGGTGGTGATTAGATCTATGACTGATAGTAACTCTGGTAACTATGAACTATACTGATTAGCAAACCCACGAATAGATCTGTTTTATAGTTGTGAGAGTATCCCTGTTTCTGTTATATACATCTATGATCTTTGATTCTTGCAATTATAGTTTTTTTACTGATGTTACGCACGTGGATGCTAGGTAATTAGTAGATATAAACTCTACGATATAATTCAGTAGCTAGATCTATTAATTACGAAGCTGATAGATTGGGAACACAGCTCTGTTGACTTACCTGCTCTCTCTTAGGGTGCGGAAACCTGGTTCCATCACCCTCCCATACTGCTTCGGGTGATACTTTGGCCTACGCAAGCAGGTCACTACTAAAAGGGCCAGTAGTACAGGGGTTTTTTGGAAAACCTTAACCTCTGAACCTGTGTCGGGACCCCTCGAGCCAACAAGAAGTCAGACCTCAGGACTAAGTCCCGTCTATACTTCAGATGGGTAAATTCTGAGTTCCACTAGTTCTCCCACTAGCTCTGGACAATTTAGTGCAACCATATATTGCTTAACCCCTATTCCCTATGCACATAACCCTTTTCCCTATTAGTATTTTTCCTTAAATCCAATTGGAAAGGTCACGGTTAGAATTGTCTCAACCTCTTTTCCCTGGGTTCTTGGATTATATACCACATAGTTACTTTTCTTTTAACTCAAGAAAGTTATTATTTAAATTAGTCTCTTAAAATAACATTAAATATTAAAGTATCATTAATGAATGCCTTGTTCGTTATTCATTAAAAATGTGTAATAATAATTCAAACATCATTAGGTAACAATAAAAACAGGAGGTTACATCTTCCCCTGCTAAGATAAACATTGTCCTTGGTGTTATTCATTTTCTGATAACAACTCTAGATAGGCCTCATACATAAATGTTTGGTCCTCCCAAGTAACCTCCTCTGGGCCAAAGTGCTTCTACTACATTTTAACTTAGGGGATGACTCGCTTCCAGAGCATGATTTCTCTATGATCTAGAATATGTTGCAGTTCTACCAGAAACTCACTGTCTAGTTCTACCTGCACGCAACAACATTTTAAATTAGTTTAACTCGGAGAAACACTTTGTTTTAATGGTATTATGACGTTGACTTACGTGTATACCCTGACAATAAATGACATGCTTGGGGTCATGTACATAATGCTTCAGTAATGACACATGAAATACATTGTGTACTAGTATGTGGTTGGGTAGGGCCAACCGATAGGCCACCAACCCTATCCTTTCCAAGATCTCGAAGGGTCCGCAGTAGCGGGGATCCAATTTGGCACAAGCATTCCATCTTAGAGTGATTTTCATTGGTTTGATTCTCATGTAGACATGGTCCCCTACTACAAATTCCCTGAAGGTTCTTTTCCTGTCTGCATAAACCTTTTTCTGGTATTGTGCTGCCTTCAAGTTTTGCTTGATCTTCTTGACTTCCCACTCCATTTCTTCTACCATGTCCAGCCCAAGCATCATTTTATTTTCTGGACTGATCCAATTTATAGGAGTCTGACAATGCCTCCCATACAAGGCTTCAAAGGGGCTCATCTTAAGGGATTACTAGTATCTGTTATTGTATGCAAACTTAACCAGATATAGATACTCCTCCCACTCTGTTGGTTGTTGCATTACGTACATGCACAACATGTCCTCTAAAACTTGATTTACCTTTTCTATTTTCCCACCCGTCTACGGGTGGTAAGCAGTACTGAACTGTATTTACGTTCCCAGGCCATTAAATAATGTCTTCCAGAATGCTGATGTAAATTTTACATCACAATCTAATATGACTGCTCGAGGTATACCATGCAATCTGAAGATCTCTTTCATGAAGATGTTAGCAATTTGTACTATTTTGTAAGTATATTGAACAGGAATGAAGTGAGCCACTTTGCTGAGTCTATCGACTACCACCATAATCTAATCATTATGCATTTTGTTTCTAGGTAGCCCAGTGATAGAGTCAAGGGAAATTACTTCCCACTTCCATTCGAGCACTGGAATTAGTTGAAGCAATCCAGCAGGGTGCTGATGTTGAACCTTAATTTGTTGACACTCTAAACATTTTGTTAAATATTCTACAATGTCTCTTTGCATCCCTAGCCAAGAGAAGTCCTTTCTAATTGTTGTTAACATCTTTTAATATCTTGGATGTCCGGCATAGGTGTTCTTGTGATATTCATCCAAAACTATTCGTTTCAAATTATTTTGATTTGGAATATATATTCTCTTCTGATAAATTAGGAACTGCTTATCATTGAGTTCATATTCGGATTTTTTCCCTCGCCTTTCATCATATTTCTCTTGCTACCATAAGGATTGGTATTCCAGGTCCTCCCTTGTTTCCTCCAAAATCTGTTCTTGAAAATTAAATTCGATCTAGTTAAAGTAAAACTCATAAATTCCATGCAACTTTCTGCTCAAAGTGTCCGCCACCTGGTTCTATTTACCTTTCACGTGCTGAATATAAAAATAAAATTCACTTAGGAAATCATTCCATCTGGCTTGGAGATCATTCAGATCAGCTTACTTAAAATAGCTATTTAAGCTATTGTGATCAGTTCTTAGAACGAACCTTTTTCCTAGCAGATAATGTCTCCATATCCACAAGGCATTCACCACCGCTGTTAACTCCAGATCATAGGCTGAGTACCTTTGTTTGTGGTCCTTTGGCTTCCTAGATTCATATGCTATGACTCTTCCTTCTTGAGTTAGCATCGCTCCCACACCTTCCTTGCATGCATCCGTACATACCTCAAATTCTTTGTTGGGATCTGCTACGTTCAAAATAGGAGCAGTGGTTAACAACTCCTTTAATAACTCAAAATTTTTCTAACATTCTTGAGTCCTTTTAAAGGCTCACCCTTTCCTCTGTAGGGAAGTAATAGGAAAAGATATTTTGGAAAATCCATTGATGAATCGTCGGTAGTACCCAGCCAAACCCATAAACGAGCGTATGTCATCTACGTTCTTTGGAACCCTCCACTCCATAATTGTCTTTATATTTTCTGGGTCCAAAAAAATTCCTTCAGCAAAAATCACATGCCCCGGATATTGAATCTTCTCCTTGAAGAAGTCACATTTTCTAAACTTGGCATAGAGCTTATGTTCTCTGAGCATTCTCAGTACAATGCGCAGATGTTCCTGGTGTTATTCCTTATTCTTAGAGTAAATAAGTATATCTTCAATGAAAATTAACACAAACTTATCCTATTATGGGTGAAAAATTCCATGCATTAAGCGCATAAATGTTGTTAGTGCATTGGTTAGCCCAAAAGGTAGTACCACAAACTCATAATCCCCATACCTAGTGTGAAAGGTTGTCTTGCTTATATCTCCGTCCTCAATCTGGATCTAATGGTAACCTAACCTTAAGTCAATCTTGTAAAATATTGTAGCTCCCTTAACTTGGTCAAACAGGTCACCTATGCGTGGTAGTGGGTATTTTTTTTTAACAGTCAGCTTGTTGAGTTTTCGATAATCCATACACATATGCATATTGCCATCCTTCTTCTTCACAAACAGCATTGGTGCTCCCCATGGGGACACACTTGGTTGAATGTAGCCTTTATCCATCAATTCATGCAACTGCATCTTTAATTCTATTAATTTCGGCACGCTCATTCTGTATGGAGCTCGGGACATAGGTATTTCCCCGGGTATTAGTTCAATGGTAAAGTCTATGTCTCTTTTTGGTGGCAGTCCTAGAACTTCCTGAGGGAATACATCTTGGAATTCTTGCACAATAGGAATATTCTCCAATATAAAAGTCTTATCTTTTGTATTGGTGAATCCTACTTGAATTATGTAAAGTTGGAAACCCTTCCTCATGCATTTACTTAGTTGTGATGCAGTAATAGGTCATAACTGCAAGGGCTTTTAAAAAACATACAATAATTGTCGCATCCCCTCATTTGACTTAAAATGAATGAATTTATTCTTGCATTCCACTAATTACCAATGTTTCTCCAGCCAATCCATCCCCAATAAAATATCATATGAGCCTAAGGGTAGAATATTAATTTCTACAGTTATGTGCTGGTCCCTAATACTCAGTTTACAATTTGGTACCTTAGCATGGACTCACCTTCTTGTCCCTGTAGCTAACTGTACTAGCCAGGGGATTTTAAATTTTTGATTCTGCAATTTACAATTTTAAACTACACGAGGGTGTATGTAGCTCAGGCTGGCTCCAAGGTCAACTAAAATAAAAACATATTGGTTTTGAACCTTACCTTCTAACTATATCATGGTTGGTTGGTAATCCGCTTGCCAATCCTCCAATACTGCATTGATTCCAGGTATGTTTCGGGCTACATCCCCCACCGTTGATGCCTCTTGCAAGTTTGCTACTACTTCATTCCTTCCTCGATGTGGGCATTTTTTGAAGTAGTGTGCTTCACAACATCCCCAACATTGCAACGAAGGTTTCTGGGGCTGCCCAATGTCGGGTCTGCTAGAAGCTTCAGTATGTTGCTCCTCACCAGTCCACTTGGTCCTTGTTTGAATTTTTCCATTCTGTTTACTCAGTGGATTTCTTACAGCATTCTTAAAATTGTTGGATCTATTATTTCTGTTATTAGTGAAGCTTTTCTGCCCTTTTCGAGGTAACCAATATTTCCTAGTTTCTACCTTTGTATTGGATTTTTGATAGAACATTCGTGCTTTCCTTATTGCTTCATCCATAGTTTTTGGATTTATAAACTCAATCCTTTCTTTCATATGTATCGGCAAACTACTCAAGAAACATTGTACTTTCGCCTTTTCATCGCGCATATAAGGTACATATCTTAATAAGGAAGTGAATTTCATATTAAATTCATCCATAGTCAATTGACCCAATTTCAGATCATGAAATTCTTGGGATTTCTCGTCATAAAAATGTTCAGTCAGATACTTATCTTTTAAATATTGCTGAAACTCATCCCAATTTATATTTTGATCTTCCACTCCTCGTACATTCTTCACTTCCTCCCACCACAACGTTGCTTTTTCCCATAGAAGGTAAATGGCTAGACGAGCTTTAAGTTTTTTGTTATATTCATACACTTGGAAATACTTGTTCATATTTATTATGAAAGCTTCTGCCATTTCCTTCGCCTCTCCATCAAAGGTAGGAGGCTTCTGGAATTCTCCCTACAATTCCACTTTCTATTTTTTCAGCTCCCGTTCTTCTAGGATATTTCCTGATTCTGCCTCATTGTAGGTTCGTCTTTTACTACTTCTTGGCATTCGAGTGTCTTCAACGTTATCATGTACCTTTTGGTGTCGTTCTCTTTCTCCCTAAGTGTTTATCTCGGGGCTAGGTTCTCCACTAGGAGGATTCTGTCTATTCGACAGGATTTTCAATATTCTCTCTTGTTACCTCATCAACCTTTCATTATCACTACGAACCTTAAGCATCTATGTCTGTAGTTGTTGCACAATTTCCAACAACCTATTTGTATGTCATTATTATTCTTCTAACATTCTGCTTGTCTGCTTGTGCTGGTCCACTCTTAACTGTACCCACATTTTTGGGTTGACCTCAAGATTGGACACACGATGGTTTTCCCCTGTGTTTCTGAGTGCGTGATGACTCGATCCCCTTCTCATGGAGGATTACACTAATCTACTCCTGTACTTAACACAATTTCCAACTATTAAACTTTAATAGAAACAAAAATAAAAAAAATAGTATGGTGTTGGCCCATCTGGCCCAAGTTTGTAACTTATGCTCTGATACCACTTTTAACAACCATCACATTATTACCTTCAATTAACCCATGAAAAATAAATTTAAAAAACTATTAAATTAAACTGTATACACACATATTTGATTACCTGGCAACTTACCCTTTGGACAACATACAAGTTTAATATATATATTTATATATATATGATAGTGTTATCCACACACGTTAACTTGCACTACATTCCTTGACAGTATTTATCACTTAACATGAACTATATCAATACATATCTAATAGATAAGGGTACTTTAATTTTCCATCAAGGTTCAGAATTATTTTGATCTCCTTTGTACTGATCGAAATTAATTTTATTGGGAAGTATGGTACCAAGACTGCAATACATAGCGATTCTTACTTCAGATTTATTTCTCCACTTCCTCGAAGAGGGAAACGGCCTCCACATGTCAATCCTTTCCCTCTTGGAATCCTTCAAACAGTTCGATTTTATTCTTGTGAGATTAATGATGGATATGGCAAGAGGGTAGGGTTAGGGTAACTACCCACCCCCAGCCTCCCACCTATGCTTCATTATTTCCGCTTCCGGAGTTGGGAGTTCGGCTCTGCAACTAACGACTACTTCATCTTGTCTAAACTCCGTTCATCTGCTTTCAGGGTGTCAACGTCAATCGAGTTGGCAAGATGGGGTGTGTGGCATGTTTAAATTTTGTTATATTTTCAAGTCTTATGCACCTATGGCTCACTTGCAGAGTTTGTGATTCTGCAACATTACTATGTAGAGGTTTAGGTTACAACATGAATATGCAACATTCTCCACTATCCCATTCTTCGTTTGATGTCCACAATTTGGACTTATTTTCACATACAGGACTCAGAATCAACCACGATGCACACCCTATCCCTCTTGGCTCTGCTGGTAAGAAATTTAATTAATCTCTTTTATGTATTTACTGTCATTGCAGTGTTATACACAATTCCTATAGGGGTGTGAGGGTTTATGAGTAAAGCTCTTTAGTATATTTTTTTTGGAGCGTTTATGTATAATTTTTCATAACCTGGATCTTCTGTTTTGTTGAATTGGCAAGGTTCATTCTCATGGAGCCAGAGGCACTCTGGAAAGCAAGATTTTGTCGACTCTTCTTTCCCTCCAACGCTAGTAAATATCGCTCACTGTCACCTCGGCTAGACCAGACTCATAGCTTCATTATAGTGACTCCCTTAATTCTCTTTGCTGCATGCAGGCATGATTATCAATTATTGGAAAGATTCAAGCCCAACCGTAGCTTAGCACTCTAGATTTTGGAAAAGTTTGATGGTGTTTATTCCTTGGGCCTCTGCCCATTTTGGATATGTATTATATGGGATTGTTATATTTAATGAAATATTTTCTCAAACATCTTAGAGAATGTTATGAACTTAGAATTGTGTTTCTATTTTAACTATTGGCTGAACGCAACTCGACTCTGCTCTTTTTTTATCAATTCGTCCTAATGCATGTGGTACTATTTACTCTCGATTTCGGTTGGATTTTATAAAGGTTTATCTCTGCTTATTCTGGGTTATAGTTACGCTGCATAGCTTCCTGCAGATTTGTAAAGAACTTATTTTATTGATTAAAGGGCTTATTCCACCCTAGATATTCCAAATGTTTTTCTGTGGTTCGACGAGCATTTCATTTTAAATCTGTCCTTCATATTGCATGTTATTTTCATTATATTTTCGGGTATTTGTATTCCTATTGGAAGTGGTTGTACTGGGACCAAGACCATGAACCTATTCAAGGATTCTGGTCCTAAACCCTCAACCTTTCGGAACAACTCCCTCAGGGTTTACTTTTCTATGCTTCGAGTTCTTATTTTTCTTTTTGTACTCAGGACATGAGAAAGGGGAAACGATTTGCTTGAGTATTTTGTCTCACCAGAACATATTGTTGTCAAATATCCTGACTTACCAAGTTGTAATTCGTATTCCATATGGTCAGATATTGTGACATTTATTTTGTATGTACATGTTCACGTAGAGAAATAATATATATTGAATTGATTTTATAATATCCTCACCGGAAGAGATAACTGAATTTTCATTTTTATATTTTTTTTACAGAATAAGACAATCTGAATTTCATTTCTATATTCCATACAGAGAATGAAATTGTACTAGTTTTCCTTTTTCAGCAGAAAATGCATCCATAAATACTTTAGCTATATATATCAGAATGTATGGCAGTTTATAAATTTTTCTCTAATCTACAGATTTTGTGCATTGTTATTCTTGTAATTTCTTTACCATACTTCAAAATGCAAATGTAACTAGTTTTTAACTTACTGTACTTTAAATTCCAGTACTAAACAATAATACACACATGTACTTAAATACCTTTTTCAGAACCATTTTCTTTCTAGTAACTATCGGTCCTCCCAACCTTAAGCGAGGCTATTACGTCCTCTGCTCCTCCTAGATCCGCACCAGGTTTGAGGTGTTTTCTTGAGACAAGAAGTCAGACTTTAGGACTAAGTCCAATATGCACTTCACATGGGTAAATTATGAGTTCCACTGGTTCTCCCACCAGCTCTGGAAAACTCGGTGCAACCATATGTTGGTTAACCCCTATCCCCTCTGCATAGAACCCATTTCCCTCTTTAGATTTTTCCTTAAATCATATTGGAAAGGTAACTATCAGAACTGTCTCAACCTCTTTTCCCTGGGTTCTTAGATTATTTACCAAACAGTTAATTTTCTTTTAACTCAAAAAAGTTATTATTTAAATTAGTCTCTTAAAATAACATTAAATATTAAAGTATCATTAATGAATGCCTCATTCGTTATTCATTCAGAATGTGTCATAATCATTTAAACGTCATTAGGTAAAAATAAAAACAGGAGGTTATGGTTTCCTCTATGAAACTAAAATACATCTTTTGGTAATGGGTTAGTGAATATATCAACCAATTGATCACTTGATTTACAAGGGCTTCAAATAAAATTCTCCATTTCTCACAACTTCTCTAATGAAATTATATCTTGTATCAATATGCTTGCTCTTTTGATGAAAAACACTATGCTTGGATAGTACAATGGTTGAGGTGTTTTCACAATATATTGTTGTTGATCCTTGCTTTTCTACTTGAGTCCATCCAAAACTCTTTATAACCATACTGCTTGGCATGTTGTTGATGTTATTGCTACATATTCTGCTTCTGTTGATGAAAGTGTTACAATAGGTTGCTTCTTACATGCCCATGATATCACACATGAACAAAGATGAAACACATAACCAGAAGTGTTCTTCCTATCATTCAAAATACCTACAAAATCATTGTTAGTGTATCTAACCAAATCCTTCTCCTTAATTCTTGCATAAAATATTCCACAACTTGTACTTCCTGCTATGTATCTCAAAATTGTTTTGTCTCCTCTCTAATGTGAGTCTTTTGGAATCTCCATAAATCTATAAGTAAAAATAACTCCTTATGTAATATCTGGCCTTGTAACTGTTAGATACATAAGGTTTCTAACAAATATTTTGAATAAAGTTGTAATGATATCTGATCCTCCATCATCCTTACTCAACTTTGTACCTATTGCAACTCATGTAGGGGCAGGTCTACAATTTTACAACCTGAATATATTCAAAAATTCACTAGCATATTTATTTTGAGAAATAAAGATCCCTTTCTATTATTTCTCAACTTCTATTCCAAGAAAATATTTCATGAGACAAATATATATCATTTCAAATTATTTATTCATTGTTGGTTTAAAATCATCTAATTCAAGATCACCGGTATAAATCATGTCATCCATATATAAGAAAACAATCAAAAATTTTCAATGCTCATTTAATTTTGTGTACAAGGTAGGTTCACTGTTGCTTCTGCAAAATCCATTCTTGATCCTGTAACCGTAAATTCTGTTATGCGAGGCTCCTGGCACTTGTTTCAGTCCATAGAGTGATTTCTTCAACCTGTAACCCCTGTCTTCTTGGCCTTAAACTTCATAACCTGGAGGTTGCTACACATATATCTCTTCTTTTAGAATTCCATTCAAGAAGTCTGATTTCACATCCATTTGATACACTTTCTACTTTTTTGAGTTGTTGTTGTTAAGACTACTCTTACAGTATCAAATCTAGCTACTAGAGAAAATGTTTCTCCAAAGTATGGTCTCGATTGGTGCGAGAACCCTTTTGCTGCAAGTATTTCTTTAAATATGTCAATCTCTATTTTCTCATTCAAATTTTTATTTCACTCCCATTCGCAGTAATGCTATTTTTTCTTTTGGAAAATCCACCAAATACCAAATACCACATATCATTGTTTTCAATAGATTCCATTTCTTCATCCATAGCTTGTACCCAATTTTCATCTCTGATAGATTCTTCAAATGATGAATGTTGAAATGACAATGGTACAAAATTTGAAATAACATCCAAATCATCATAAATATCTTTCAGTCATCTCATTTTTCTCTTACCATTGCTTGATTCATCACCTGACTGATTGTTGGGAGAATTATGATCTGTTGATCTACTTTAAGATCCATATTGATCAAAATATCTTGGAGTCCTTATTTCCGTGACTTTGATTAATGTATTCTCTTGTTATTCTTGTTGCTCCTTTTCTAATACATCATCTTCTTTCATCAACAATCTTCTTACATCTATTGTTTTGTCTACAATCCCATTCCATGACTCTTGTTCTTTGAACACAACATATATTTTGATTATAGTCTTGTTGGTGACTGGGTTATACAACTTATAAGTTTTTTATTGCTCACTATAACCAGTAAATATGAATTTTTCATTTTTATCATGAAACTTTCCTCTTAGATCCTTAGTTACGTGTCCACATGCCACACATCCAAACACTCTAAAATGAGATAGACTACAAGACATAAATGACCATGCTTCTTCTAGCACTATGTTCATTACACTCTTTGTAGGAGATTTATTTATCACATAAACATCACATGTAACTACTTCTACCCAATAATCAATAGACAAGTTTCTTCCTTTTAGTATGCATCTTGCCATGTTCATAATTGTCCTATTCTTTCTCTCTACTACACCATTTTGTTGTGGTGTGTATTTCATTCTAAATTTCCTTCTAATTCCATGTTGTTTATAGTAAGTTCATAATGCCTTAGAACCATTGTTAACACTGGAAAATTGTACAACAGAAGATGACATTAATTAATGTCAAGCCAAAGGATTTACAGGGCATGAAGCCATTATGGAATCAAGAAAGTATTTAAAATCTCTAAGGTTTTGAGAAAATCAGATTTGAACTAGTCTTAAATGCTAAATTGCGCGCTTAATCCTTTGAGAAGAGCACCTTCTGCATGCATTTTTTCCCAATAAGCACGCATTCCTGAAAATGGAAAAAAGTCGCTTTCCAGGACCACACAAAGTAAAGGACAGTTACTCCTTACATGAAGCCACCTAAGGAAAGCCATCAACGCCTCGTTAGACATTATGTGAGCACACAATGGAATCATACCTCTCCCTTGGGTCACCATCCACCATGTACCAAGGGAGGGAAGGAGGATTTGAAATCCCATATATAAAGCCACCAAGAGATGAAGAATGGGTGATCACATTGTTATTATGGCCAGAATTTCCCAAGAAATACCAGCAGTGTGTGACCCAGAGCTAGAGATAGAGGGGACTCGATTGTTGGCCACCCAAAAATCCTAGTCCATCATAGTTGAGAGAGAGGGAGACTGCATCAGAGGCAGAACTTGGAAAAACAACATCTTTGCATCGGGACCCAGAACCATTGTCTAGGGCCTCTTTGGAAAGAGCCTCTAAAATTTCTTCATCCATAAATTCATCATCATCATAACAATCCTCCAAATACTAAATAAAACTCACAGAATGTTTACAGCAATCTTTGATCAGCAATAAGGAGGGATATACATCTCATAGAACTCATCATGAAAATTAGCAAGAGAATATAATGAACCATTTGCTAAACCTTTATATCAAGACCATGCTTTTCCTTCTAGAGTGGTCATAAACATCTTCATGAGACAATCTTCAGGGAATTGAACCTTAAGACTGTGTACATGCATGTGGAACCTAACCAAATGAAGAGTAGCATTGTCTTTCTTTTCTTCTTTGAATATTGGAAGATCATCTAACCATTCAACCTTTGGCATAAGATTTGGAAAAGCATGGATATGAGACCAATTCATAGGGGCATACCTGGAATTCATTCTTGCAATGGAACTCATCTTGAAACTTCATCTAGCTACTTATCTTCAATCAGTGGAGACACCTTCCAATTTGATTATTTAATGTGTGAAGTCGCCAAGGTAGTTTTGCAGCCTCAAACAGATTCTGAGCTCCTGCTACCATCAAGATTTCAGCTTCATAATTTTCAGGAGATGTGTATCTTCAGGCTCCCGACAGACGCACCAAAATGTTATCACCAAAATAGGACGCTGATAGGCTGCTGATTAGACTACCTTAGTGTAACTATTTCAAACCAATCTTTTAGTTGAGGCTTAGCCTCCTCAACCTGAGAGGGCTCTCTCAAGGATTTATGATATTGATTAATGATAATATAGATGGCTAACTCTATCTTGGTTTTGTGTATTTGTAGGTTGAAAGATGAAGGCTTGCTACCATTGGGCTATGTAATCAAAAAGTCAGTAGATTCAGTGGCAAGGTTTCTAGACATGGAAGCTGAGGCATATGGGGTTTTTAAACAAATATAATTCACTCAATAACATAGGTCAACACAGTAATTCCATTACTAAAGGAATTCAGAGCATAGGGTTATGAATTCTAAGTAATAGCAATGGAATCTACTGCTAATGGTTCAAAAATAATTTACTCACAAAATGCAGAAAAACACAGTCATCTCATTACCAAAGGAAGTCAGAGCACATGGTTGTGAATTCTAAGTAATAGCAGATGATATCTACTGTTAAAAACAATAATTCCATTACTAAAGGAAGTCAGAGCACATGATTGTGAATTCTGAGTAATAGCAATGAAATTTACTGCTAGGGTTTCAAAGGTAGTTTACTCACAAGATACAGGAAAAACATAGTCATCCCATTACTAAAGGAAGTCAGAGCACATGGTTGTGAATTTTGAGTAATAGTAATAATATCTACTGCAAGTAATTAAAAGTAACATATAGATCAAGAAAACATTAAACCCTATGAGAAACTCAGATCTGTTCAGAAAAAGACCTCTCTGTATTACTGGTTATATTTCATAACATCAAATAATAGTTGGGCCAAAAAGTCTCCAACCCCTTGCTAATTCGACCTCTTGCTTCATATATAGCTTTTACAATATTGGATTCTATGATCCCTCATTAAGATAATTCGAATTTCTATTATTGACACCTATTCTACTCCTAAAACAAACTCTTAATTACAACTGACAGCTAACTGTCTCTTTTAGGAGTTCTAATAAAAATAGGACTAAAACTCCTAAAACATGTTTCAAAAACCTTATCTAAACCTTTAATGCTTATTTTGACAGCTACAACCTCATGAGGTCGAATTTTGTGATGCCTCTAGCCTTGTTATGAACCCTGATGTTCCATGACCTAACTGCCCTAGAAACCAGGAAATAGATTTTGTTGAAATTTAACCCTTACCTCCATGCTTGTCTTCCAACATCTTTGCTAGCCTTGATGAATATCTTGTATATTTAACATGTGTTAACAGCCCAAAAACTCTTCAATCCTTCCACCTATGCAAAATTAAGTTCTTGAAAGGGTGTAAAGAGAGCTTATGTGTCCACGCTACGAAAATATCAGTTGTTTCTGTAGCGCAATAACTATGTCTTTGTAAACATATCTTAACATAAAATTTATTTTTCTTTAACACCTGGAACTTCATTTGTGAACTCTTTCCATCATCCATCAGAATCAATACTTCAAAAACCATATGCTTTACCTCTTGAAACCTGAACAAAATGCTCAAAACTGCACCTACAGCAGTTTCGTAGCGCGCTACGAAACTGTTGTGCATGTCCCTTTTACAACGTTTTTTCACAATATTTTGATTTTAAGAGTATTTTCACCTTTTAATGATTTCCTTGATGTTAATAAACCTTAACCATCAAAATAATTCAACTTTTCAAAGTCCTCAAAAAGTGATGTCTTTCCCAAAAACAAGACTGTATTAAGGATTTGTCACTTATTGCACTTTTTCATCTGAAAAATAGATTTCGAGACAGAGCTTTTATCTTCTCACCCATAATGTATTTTGAAAAACTGAAGGATGCTTTTGGAGACCAATTTTTCTTGAACAAAAACCTCTCTTTTTTGTTTGAAATACCTCTCCTACTACCCAGAAACTATCTTTGAACAACTTGTGTAAAACTCGTAAATTCTGATTTCTGAAAATATGGCTTAAACAAAATCCTTTTATCTCCCAACTGGTAACACTTATGAAAAACGTGAGATAGGTTATTGTAGCTGGAGATTTTATGAAGAAAAAAATCCTTCAGAATTCCAAAATACTTTTTCATGTGGCTAGAAAATGATCTTGAAAAAGACTGCTAAAAACAAAAAAAAATGTTTTTCTCTCAATGACTTTCAGCAGTTTCGTAGCACAAGTTAAACCATCAATTTCTCTCACCTCATAATGAATTTGAAGATACTGAAAGAATTTTTTGTAGTACAGTATGTTAGGAAGAAAATCCTCTTTCAATTTTCAAAAATGAGTTTTCAGGTGCTCAGGAACCCCTCTAGAAGTTGACTACCTAAAGCAAAAAAACAAGGTTTTTTGTTGAAAAAGGTTGTTTTAGCCATTTCGTAGCGCGCTACGAAAATAGAAGCGTTTTCGTAGCGCAAAACAAGTTTTTTACACTATCTGTGCTACAAAAATGTGGTTTCGTGGCTTAATCCAATTTTTTTCAAAATGGTTTAAAATTTGACTTTCCAAACATGGTATAAGATTGTCAATGTATGAAATAAGGTTGCTAGACTTTATTTTGTGAATGGTAATGAGACTCTAACACTATCACTTAACCCCTAAAAACTTAACATGACTTCACACCTATCTAAAAACCATGACCAAAAGCAGAGTTGACACAATGATGCTTTGAAAATTTAGGGTGTGATAACAAGACTGAAGAAGGCAGCTCCTAAAAATTTTACTTGTAGGATTTTTGTGTGCATTTGTTTCTCATAGATGCGCATTGCGCATGTTCATGACTGACCTTCACACAGGAAAGCGCACCTGTCATAGCATTTTCCGCGTAAATGACAGAATGATATTTTTCTCCCTATATTCTGCATTTTTCTGCTTGTAAGGGCAACCCCTAATGTATCTGCCAGCACTTGTGTTGATACCCCACAGCTTATGAGAACTCACTTTTAGCTGCCTTCTGTAGGCTTAGAGTTAGTTTTCCTTTAAGTTGGTTTTTTTTAAAAATATTCACATAGTTTAAGTAGGGGGGAAATTAACCATTGCATCCCAAAAAATTTATGTTTTGCAAATTCTGGTATTCACACTTAGATAAACTAGTCCAAGCAAGTGGCCCAAGACCACGCATGCATAGCTAGTTTCATTTTCTAGTGTAGAAATTGTTTAGTTTAGTTCAAATTTTGCATTAGGAAGTGCGAGACTAGGATTGAATTGTCGATTATAGCAAGTAATCTCTACTACCTTTGGACCCTCCAGTGATCCTAGGTAAGCATATGAATGATCTACATTTACAATTCGCCACCTCCCTTTAGTTAGTCACATAGATTAACTAAGAAAATTTGAAAGCGGCCCATTATCCGCACATATTTTCCATTTGAGCCAGGAACAATCTAACATAGTTTAACTAGGGGACTTTTGTAAAGGATCACCGATATCCATATGTTCAAACTATGAGATTTTTCATGATATGCTCGCACACACTCACCCACTGAGCAAAGCAAGACATCTAAAACTAACTTAACCAAACTCACTAAATTCTCCCCATAGGGGGCACAAAAGAATTTATAGTTTAAGTTAGGATCAAGGGGGTAGGCATCCAATAAGCCGCCTTGATCATACTTCATATTGAAACATAGAAGTTGTGTATTTAGGGAGCTTCAAATCCACCTATCATCCCATGACAAAGAAAACCTTAGCGCGGCAGAGACCCGATCACGCCACCACTGCCCCGTGGCATCATCGGAGCCCACCTCCTCATCTGTGGCTCCCGTGGCCCCCCCATAGGCATGGCCACCACTGTCCTCAACAACACCACCCACTCATACATGATGTTGCATAGTATACTGGCATACACAAATGAATTTGATCCATGTTGGACCTTGTTCAATTGTGACACCATACCATCAAAGAAGAATTGGGCAAAGTCAAAGAAATGCCCGAACCTCAACCGATGCAAAGCTCCAACCTGTGGGCCAGACGCCCGATGCGGAGTAAACGACCCCGCCATACGATCACTGCCAGAGCACACTGCTCTGCCACATCTGTCACTGATGTAATGTTGATGCATCCCTCAGTGAGAGGCACTGCTCCACAATTGCGCCTCTAGAATCTATCTAAGTTCACTCTCCCAGATGAGAGTGGGTATCTCAAAGCCTCCCCCTGAGGTAGTAACCTGATCACGAAATAGATATCCGTCTCAGGACGGATTAGCAGGTTCATCCACCGCAACACGAACATGTTGCGCCTCCTGCGTGAATGTTGTATAATGTAACATAATAAATAGTCTTGCGACCACAGGAACTCATTCTCAGCAAATTTCAGAAGGCCCCATGTGACCAACTGATGATGCGCCCCCGCATCAGCAGCTAGAGTGGTCTGGATCTCGGGCCAATCCTGCTCTCTCCACAATAACCTACCAGCAACACAAGCACCCATCAGTACAAATAAAAACATAAAAATAGCCAAAAAATCAAAAAAAAATTGTCATCATGGCCTTTGCGTGCAAAAAGAAGGGAACAACGCACCCTTGTGCACTTGTACCTCATAATTACGCACAAAGAAGGTGCGCTTTTGCCTAGATCGCCCATGAAATCTAGGAAAAAAGTCACATAGAGGCTATAAAAACCCAATTTGTATGGCCCCCGACACCATCAAACTAAGAAAATTACAATGCAGGATGTCATGAAAGTTACCTTGGCATAATATCGCTAGTCCCTGGTACACGAGTTGACTACAACGGCAAGAAAGGCTCTGCAAGCACCTATGATCTCCCAAAACTCAACAAGTACAAATGAATAGGATTAGGGCCATAATCCCATATTTATCGCCCTTTTCAAGGACTTCGAAGTTCCATAACAGGAGACCAGAAGGTCCATTCTACAAACCGTAAGTTGCACCATCATCAGTATGCCATGATGAACGAAAGAAATGCCACACATTCACTTTCCACGAAAAATAATTTTTTAGCGCCAGCAGGTATGCCCTCTCCCATCTCCCTTTTTAACAGCTCATGCCTTTCAATAATGTTTTATGAAAATAAGATGCTTTCACTTGAGGTAGTTTTTTTTGCAGGAAGAAATTGCAAACCACTTACAACACCATCCACTGAAGGTTTCGGAGCAGGTATCTTTCTACCCTCAACATGATAGAGTCCTAGAAAGCTTTGCATATCCTGACATCATTTCTCCATCAGAAATAAACCATAGGGTCCTCATACTCGACCGAGTTTATCATCACCTCACCCTGCATATGATAAACATCTGCGTTGGTCAGTAGAGCCTCCCCTCCTTGGCACTCATCACCCAAAGTAGACCATAGATCACAGCATAAGTGACACCATGGCCATACCACTTTAGTTTGGGAAACCCCTCGTGCCCATCCATTCATCATGCACAAGGTCAAGTTCATCATATAAGCTGACACCCTCTTCCCGGACGACCAGGTTGTACAAGCATATTGAAAGTGCACCTCCGCGCATCGCATTTGGCCCACCATACCTCCATCAACATAATCCCATTTATGACACTTCTTCATCTGCTTCATCAACCCTGCACACAAGGTTGACCAATGGGACCCCCACCCCTAGCAAAACATCATCCCTACATCTTCAGTGAGCGACCCCTTTCATGTTTTGGGGTACCTGTCTCTGTGTTTTGTACAAACCAAACCTCATTATTGTATTCTTTTGGTAAGTGTACAAAGACCGCAAACGATGCACTTCACCCCTTTACCCTGATATTTCATATTTTCCCCCATGGCACCAGTCCCTCATTCCCCTTGGTTGGAGTATTTCACCCCCACACAAGCACCATCACGACATTCATAGCCGATTCACATCTGCCCTAGTAGTCCTACCGACTCTAGGGATTTTCCCTTCAGAAATAACTATGACTGTCGCCAAGCTGCTAAAGTATACTCCGACCTCGGGCCACTGAATCCCCATCCTTCGTTTTCAGTCACCTCTCACCAACATGCCTATGTTAAACCCATCACATCCAGGTCCCTGACCCCTCAGGCCAACGACCCATGGTTCGGTTAAGGCTTCCTTTTTGTCGACCTCGACACCTCTTTTCCAAAAAGGAAGCAATACCTTGGATCACCCCTTCCCATGCAAAGGGGTATCCTCGGGTGACACTGTGGGAGACATCATTGTCCACAGATGTCATCGATCCTCCTGAAATTCAACTACAACAAAAGCTTTCATTTTAAGATGGTATCGTACCTTAGAACCATTGCACTTTGATCAGATCCGTCAAAGACCCATGCCTCCATAAGCATCTTTGTCAACAATTCTTACATGGGAAGGTCCCAGCTAGTACATATGCATACGTTGTGTAGCTATATGCCATACCAATTTTACACATATGGGTATCACATTCCACCTATCGTCAAAGAAAAAACGCCCCCGAGGGTGTCAGCAGTCATTATCAACAACTGCCAACATCACTACCACAGTAGTGATGCAAACATCACATTTATCTGTCAATTTTATTTAACTAGCCATAGCATCACGAGCATGGGACATTCCCGCCTCGTTGAAATTTTGTATATATGTTGTAAATTATTTGCTTGCAGAGGTCCCTTAGGCCATGGTCATCTCAGAAACGATGCAAGGTGTTTTCAATTCCAATATTCATGCAAACCTCTCTCTCTCTCTGTGCACGATACATAAAAGAAACTATAATGTATTTCGGCTATATAGTCCTTCCTAGACCTCACACATTAGGGGGAAACTGTTAACACTGGAAGATCGTACAGCAGAAGATGACATTAATTAATGTCAAGCCAAAGGATTTACAGTGCAGGAAGACATTATGGAATCAAGAATGTATTTAAAATCTCTAAGGTTTTGAGAAAATCATATTTGAGCTAGTCTTAAATGCTAAATTGCACGCTTAATCCTTTGAGAAGAGCACCTTTTGTGCACCTTTTTGCCTGCATTCCTGAAAATGGAAAAAAATTTCTTTTCGGGACCACGCAAAGCAAAGGACAGCTACTCCTTACATGAAGCCGCCTAAGGACAGCCACCAGTGCCTCCTTAGACACTATGTGAGCACACAAAGGAATATTTGGAGCACACAATGGAATCATACCTTTCCCTTGGGTCACCATCCACCATGTACCAAGGGAGGGAAGGAGGATTTGAAATCCCCTATATAAAGCCCCCAAGAGATGAAGAATAGGTGATCACATTGTTATGCTAGCCAGAATTGCCCAAGCAATACCAGCAGTGTGTGACCTGGAGCTGGAGATAGAGGGGACTCAATTGTTGGCCACCCAACAATCCTAGTCCATCACAATGGAGAGAGATGGATACTGCATTAGAGGCAGAACTTGGAAAAACAACATCCTTGCATCGAGATCTAGAACCATTGTCTAGGGGCCCTTTGGCAAGTGGGTAAAATTTCTTCTCCATATCAAATGTTTAATAAGAAGAGGCATTGAGCCATTGCTTGCATTATTATCGTTTTGACTCTCTCCAATAGTTTCTGTATATTTGTGTTTTAGTTTTTAGTTTACTTTGAGCATACATTCGCATATTTTTTCCTCTAGATTATATACTTCTAAGCTCGACCACTTTTTTCCTGCTACCAATAGTTTATAGGGGTAGACCACACCCCTTAAACTGGTGCGATTTTGTACACCCGTGCGTCAAATCCACCACAACAGTCATATTATTCATAGCGATCTTATATCAATACCTTGATCTGACATTAACTCTATTTATCTACTAAGGATTTGAATTCTTTGAACTTTGCAAAAGTTTCATACTTCTTCTTCAGAAAGTAAACCCATGTATTTCTACTAAAATCATCAATGAAGTGAGGAAGTAAAAACTTCCACCAATCGAATGTGTCGCCATAGGTCCACACAAGTCTGTATGACCCAACTCTAGTGGTTGCTTTGCTTGATATGAAACTCCTTTCAAAAAAATTTCATATTGTTGCTTTCCCAAGAGATAACGCTCACAAGTACTAGAAGGTTCTTTGATTGGAGGTAATCCTCTAACCATTTATTTCTGTTGCAACAATATTAAACCAGATAAATGAAAATGTCCAAACTGAAAGTTCCATAACCAGTAATCATTATGTTAGGGTCCCGTGATTTGGCCGATTGGCTAGCCAAATGACGATGTAACATCAAACCAAGCTTTGGAGCCCAAGGACCTAGCCTTCTCAGTACCTGCATGCCTCTCAATTATATAAAAGATGCCTGTAAAGCGTACTTGCGGTGTTTTGATATTAGGCTAGTTATGAAGTATGTTTTTAGTTTTTTGGTTTTTTAAGTTTGTGAGGAATGAAACTGATCAAATACATAAACTGGATAAAAAGATGTAGATAAATTTGGCTATGGGGTCAAACAGGTCAAGGAAGCTATGAAGTGATGATGTAAAGCTGCTGTAGGGCCGATTTGATTCACGGTAGAAGGGATCTCTGGGCAAAATGGATTAAGTGGACAACAAGTTGGTGAAAGACAAGGGATTTCAAGTGTAACTAGTTAATAGCAGACATAAACCTGTAATAGCAAGCCATTAATCATGCTAAGTATAACTATAAGCTAATTAATACATAGAAATCAAACATTCCAGCCATACATAGAGGTATAAGACCCTCTAACTTCGGGAAATGGCTATCAGACTTTGGGGAAAACACATGAGACAAACTAACAACTCATAAAATATGCCGGAATGCCTAAACATAGTCTCTAAGTCATTGGGCACTTGGACAAATAAGTTTTCATAGTTTTAGGCAAAGGGCCAGATCGGGACTAGGCCTCCTTGGTTCAACAAAATGATCAACAAATCAGTCAAAGAGAAAGTTTTATGGACAGAACTATGGGCAGCTGATAGGTAGGTAGGGCAAACCATACATCCTACTCAACATACATGGAACTGATGAACAAAACTTAGCAACAATACCTTAGGTTACTAAAGAGCAGCTAAGAATTCTTTAGCATAACTAAGGGAGAAGAAAACATCAAGCTATGAAGATTCAGAGATTTTGAGGTGCCTCCATGGGCATATCTCAAAATCAATCTTTACTGATCTATAGCAGCAAGAAATATGTAATATGAATGAGAACTAGGAGACAAAACACATTAAGAAGCACTATACCATTCTACCATGACAAGGAATCCATCAACAAGCCTTCACCAGTCCTCAAAAGCATCCAAGAGGCAGTCCAAAAATCATAACTCAAGTGTATTCTTCAAAGCTCATATGACCAATGTATTAATTCTTCTCTCAAGTTCAGCCTCTGATTTACAATGAGAACCATGGAATAAATAGGCTCGAGGGAGGAAAACCTCATGGAGCAACTAGCTATCCCATTGGCCAAGTCAAAATATCTAAACTTGTCCTTGAGGCTTTGCAAAGCCCAAGGCACAAAATATCCCATAAAATATCTAAAAACTGCTAAAAACGGAAATTATATTGACTTTACATGATTTTCCCATGATAAAAATAGCTTAACGCACATTTGGGAAAAGCAGATTTTTGGAGTTCAAAAATTACAAAAATACTTCATATTTATGCCTGAAAAAGGTCCCCTGACTTGCTGGATGCAAATGAAAGCCTTCCCGATGTCGAAATGAGGCTCATGATGGCTCGTTGGAAATCTCTCTGTGTCTTCTTTTCGGCGCAAGTGGAATCACCTCAATCTGATCTCTGAAAGTCCCTCAAAACTGTACCTGTGCGCAAAAACCCAGAAAATAGCAGGCTGCTGATATGGCGGGCAGAATGTGCAAAATGAGGCTGTTTTTCACCAATTTGGAGGGGCGAATGATCTTCAAATGCCCTGAAAATCGCTGGAGACCTGCTCATGGAATTATGGAACCCATTGGGATCATCCTCCTCCCTTGAAAACTCACCAAACTGAAATGGCGCATTTATGAGTTTTTGGCGAAAAACCCCAAAAATGCCAAAAAACAAAAAGTTTCCGAAACAGGCCCAAAATAGGCATGCATGACCCTCAAGGGTCCATAGAAACATGCTCCGAAGCTGAAGCCAAAATATCAAGGGCTGATATGCTTTTTGCTTCTTTCCGTGCTAGGCGCCTCTCCTTCAACTTCTTCAATTTTTCTTGTGTTACCTTCAATTTTCGCCTGGCAAACTGATTTAGCTTCTGAAAGTGAAGAGTCCTTTTTCTCTGTAGCTCAAGATCCCTGTTTTCCTTCTCAAGCTTTGTTTCCAAATGCTGGTTAGCCCTCTCAAGCCATGCTTCCTTCTTTTCCTCAATTTCCTGCTCAAAGAGGGCAGTGAGAGGAAAGGCTTCGAATTGAGCTTGTTCTTCTGCTCTCTGTTTCTCCAAGGCTTTTCTAAGCCCGATGGTCCTAGGCCTCTTTCGCCTAGGCTGGTATTCTTCCTCTTCATCATCAAACTCGCCAATGAGCTCTTCAATTCTTACTTGCGCCTTTTCTGCCTCTTTTTTATACTTGATCGCCCTTGCCTCATGAATGGCTGCATGATACTTCATTTGTTTGTTTTCAACCTCCAAGAAATGGTTGAAATTCCTCGCCCTTTGAAGATATTCTTGTAACACCTCAATTTGCCCTTCTTTGTGAATGAGGAGGTTTTCAAGGATGCGGGCCTCATTATCACTGTCATCGCTTGGGATAGGGATGACAGCTGATTTACCTCCATGCTTGGCGCTTTCTCCAACTATGCTTTTGCCTTTGAAGGCCAATCTAGCGCTTTTTCTCCTTGGCAAGCTAGAAGTTGTCTTTTTGGGCAATTTCCTCTTTTTAGGAACAGTTTTGGTCACTGTCAAGGAGGCAGCTTCAACTTGCTGTCCTTCCTCAACATCTTGTCCAGCTTGTGGCTATGCAAGATGTTTAATTGTTTCCCAACTCGTCGCTCTTCTGTGTCCAACCGTCGCCTCTTCCTGAATTTGTCGCTGTTCATCAACCTCTCCAGCCGTCTCTCTCTGAATTTGGGCTCGCTGTTCATCAACCTCTGTGCCGTCTCAAAATTTGTCATATCGCTTCACTATGGACCTTTTCTCCCCGTACCATCGCCTCTATAAATCCCCCCTTCAAGCATTGGCTGCCTGGTCATCTTGACCATTTTAGGTAGTCACTAGATACACCAAGGCAGATCAAGATGGACAAGGGCTGAGTAGGAGCAACACATAACAGAGATGATAAGGAAACCAAGTGTTATTAATGAATCAACCTAATGAAAACCCTTTCTTCTCCAGCTGGTGCAAGAAGATGATTTTGATCAAGGAATGATGAAAGAGAGAAGAGATTTGCCGAGGTGGAGCTTTCTTTTGGACAGCAGCTGCCATCTTCTCTATGCTCTTGGACAAAAAGTATGGAAGTTTTAATTGCTCGTTTCACAGAATAATAAAGTTATAAGAGAATACACATGACACATATTAAAATGCATCAACGAATATTTTACAAAGAAAAATGGCTAAACCTCCTCTTTACAAGTGAAATATCTCATTATACTGTCAATGAGCATAAATCAGCTGGTTGTGGAGAAAGGGAAAATAGGCAACACATGGTTTCTCTCTCTATGTTCAAGCCATGTTGCCTACATCCTCTAGATCAAGATGCGCTTGTTTAAACCACTTTTCACCATGATACGGGATCTTGGTAGCCTTGGATACATACCTTGGGGAGATTTTTAAGTCAAGACCTGCTAACTGGAAGTGTTTGTCCTTGAATCTCAAAGCGCACAAATGTGTAAGTGGCGAGAAACTCTTGACTTCTTCTATCCTCTGACAGAAATCAAGACAGCCTACTTCATGGAAATTGGAAAGCACTGATGGGTGAGCATTGATTTCTTCTATGGAGATAGGCTCATATCTCTTATGTTGTCCGCCTTTGTGATCTCGCTTTGGAGGCATTCTGACTTTGACCAAACTTTGGAATAGGCAAACTGCCTTCACTGTATGAAAAATGTCCTGCTCGATTGAAACTGGCCACTACACTGCTTGGACAGATATGGACCCTGTGGTTTTGAACAAAATGCAACAATGTTTCTTGGAATAAGCCACCTCTGCACTCATTAACAACAGTCCTTCAAATCTGGATACACTTCAGCTATGTAACCTTTTTATCAATGGTACCATGTGTAAAAGATGGGGTAACTGCTTTGTAGATTCCCTGTGCACAGTTTTGAACAATAACCCCTCTTGTGACTTTGTTAGAGGCCAACCTACACTGTTATTTGTGTTTTCAAAACAAAACTCCAATATAAAAACCCTGCTCTTCAGGTCATTCACCTTGAAATATACCTCTGTCAACAGATTTCTGTAGAGAGCACACAGTGGAAAGAAAAGAGACTTTTTGGTTAGGTGAAGTATCAGCTCACCGTGTTTAGGAAAACACCTTTCACTTGTGAATTTTGAGAAATCAATCACCAACTTTGTACCTCTGGCTTCAATGTAAACTTGATCATCAACAAGTGCCCAATCACTAACCACCCTGCCTTCTAGAAAATGGCCCTGTTTCACTCTCAGAATCCCTGTTAACAAATCTTCAATATGATACAAGGTAAAAAGAATGCAAGGACTTAGTTGTGGCAAACCACATGAGTTTAGACAATACAATTTTCTTGCTTGTATAGAAGTTTTGAGGAAGATACACCAACACATCCATACCCCTGGTCGCCTCTCCAAGGTTTAACTTCTCATCATCAAACCGCCAATGTCATTATCTTGGAAGCTCTCTCGTCAACAAACTTACAGAGGGAAATACAAGAAATAGGGCAGATCTCTAGAAAGGGCTTTCAGCCAGATATGTTTGAAATTCCTGTTTCTTCAAATGACCTTCCCCTCGAGAGATATTACAACAACAGTTCTTCAAAATGACACCATTCAGTGAAAGAAAAGCAGAATTAGGCTAGGTAATATATCAGTGCACTATGCCTTTTTGGAAACACACCCTTGCTTGTGGGTTCAAAATATCTATCAATACATCTCTGCTCCTGTCTCTGATGTTAGAGTTCAACCATCAAAAACTTCTGCCCTTAGGAAAACGGCCCTATTCACCCTTATAATCTCTCTGTCAATGACTTTTTACAGTAGTGACAAAATACCGTGAAACAGGGGGGCAGTTTGCTACAAAGGTGTGCTTGTGAGGTAATGGCAACAGTCACTCTGTTCTTGAAATCTCTGATGTCAATCAATACATGATTTGAAAACGACACAAACTGGTTCCTAACCACAAAACCCCGTATATTCACAATGCAATTACCTTATCTCACTGTGTAGGAAAAAATGCTTTTGTTTTTAATAATAATGGCAATGTCCGGGCTTTCAAACATTCTTGTCATTTATCAATACCTTGCAATCGATGGGAGTTCATAAAAATACCTCAAATTTGATGGATGCCCGCTTGAAAGGATGAAAGAAACCCTGGATAGTCTGGAAAGCTGCGCGGCAACCTCTGGAGAAAACCCGTCGCTACAGAAAGCTTGCTCGGCATTCGGCGCAAACGTCGGGCGGCCTTGTACAGCCACGTCGCGCCAACCTACAGGCACGTCGCGCTGACGAAGGGGCCCCGTGTATTTTGCTGCCCAGGCACGTCGCGCCAAATCCCAGGCACGTCGCGCTGCTTTTTCTAGGGAAAACCTGTGAATTTCCGACCAGATTCTCTGTCTCGATGCTGGAGAGGCGTGGGCTCTTCTTCAGATTTTTGAAAATGAAAAATTTACACCATAATTACCCTTTGATACTATATCACCATAACTCTCCAATGGTCACTTACCCTTTCGGAATTAACATTGATTTTTAACTCTGTTTGTTTTTTTCAAACAGTGGGTTTGTTATTTGAACATATATACCCGCCCTTTGATTCTGACCCCGAGCTCTGAACTTCGACCAATAATCCAAGCATATCTATATTATCTCTGCTATTGTTTTTTAACAACATTGGTGCTATTTCTGACGTAAGGAAACCCACCTTACCGATGTGAAGATAATGCTAAAAACAACTGTTATGCTTCTAAAAGATAGGGCTTGCTTTGTTAACGTATCTTGACTGGTGCATTGGTATTTTTACAAAAGAGACATTGCAAAAACTCAACTTTGTCCCCTGTTTTGATAAGTTAGGCGAAATTTTAAGGAAGAAAAGTCATCCAAAAACTGGCAAAAGGCATTTGAAGTTGTTTTATCACTCAACAGGGGATTGCCTGTGTCACTCCAACTTGTTAATAATTTCTGCTATTAGGTGACTTATAAGCTTTTCTCCTTGGACTGTAAGCGCCTTCTTGTAGTTGCATTCTTTCACACTACACTCCTCTGCTTTACTCAAAAAGAGATCTTTTAAACTTAATGGCAGGTGACAATGGGGTACCTTTAATCCTTCTTTAAAGCAACTACTCTTTGTAGTATCAATGCATGCCTATGTTCATTGTTGTCTCCCTTCCATTTTAGGTACAGTCTGACAGACAGCTCTTTTTAATAGGAGTACCAATACCTTTGCATCATCAGCACTATCATTCACCTGTGCAATGACCTTTATTCCTTGGCATCCTTCCAACTTCTCAGATCAATCGCTTTCAAGAATCGCGTAGCTGGCCCTCCCATGTTGTTGGAGGCTCCTCATCGTAAGGTATTTGAAGGTTTTTTAACAATTCTTTTCGAGACAGCCTTTCTCTGAAGGTGATGGTAAGTAAACCACTTGGAAAACATCAGTCTTAGCATCTTCACTTGCAAGCATCATTGTGTGTCAGAAGAAAACCTAGCCAGAGTAATACTTTTTCCATGTACTGTCCTAAGGCTGATTGAGATATTTGGCTTGTTCATCTCATGATTGATTACTTTGACAAATAACCTTTGTAACTATGAAGGTCAGTGCTTTCTTGAAAAACCAAGACCTTTCTCCTGCCTGTGTAATGGCATTGGTTACCATCTGTTCTATTTGATCTTGTGGATAGACAGGGTACTTATGCTTTGGAATGTTTACTGATGACAGGCCTTTCTTCATTTCATCAATTCACATGATTCTGAAAGTTTGAGATGAGCTCCTTTATCAAATCAGACTTTCCTTTCTTTTGAGCTAGCATATTGCAAGCTCCATTCCTGTTATGATCATCAATTACATTCATGAAACCTGAAGATATTGTTTCATTGTTTCAGTAAAGGCAAACCTAGACTTTTGCAACCTTCTGAGTCAACACTGGCCTGCGCCCTCTGCTTATGGATGAAGGAGGCGCCCTAACCCTCTGCTTGTAAATGAAGGAGGTTCTGGGCCTTGACAATTTACCCTTTTGCTGAGACAGTGGCGACCCTTTCTTACTGTGATTTTCATGCTGGAAAGAGCTGTAAGGTCCTGATGAGTGACTTTTGTTTTGCAGCTTCATCTCAGGCTCATAATACATTTAGAAGCAGCTGTTCCTCTAACTGTAGATCAAGCATTTCCTCCCGATATGAAGTTATATTTCCTGCCTTTGTAGAAACCATAGAACACTGTGAAAAACCTACTAGTCAGCTTGAGATTGGGCTTTATGCAGTGCTGAGACCTAAGGAATATGAGTGGCGCGACTTAAGGCTGTTTTTCAACTTCATTTGCAAATTAAGGGATCAGTCATGGTAGGTCTGCTGCAGATGGAGGCTTCTTGGCTTTTTGATGATTGCCAAAGGTGAAATGTCCTAAAACGCCACTTCCTAACATAGGGGAGACTATTGAAACAGATGTGGATTTGCCTTTTAAGGCTGATGGGCAGACCAATAAGGCTGAAGCTAGATAGGATTGTGACAATGAGGTTTTGGTTTTGCCAGGGGTGGACTGAATAGGTAGAAGGTCGAAAAAAGTTTTGGGAGGGTTTTCTGGATGACATATTGACATAAGGAAATCAGTTTCTAGAAAACTCAGCTGAAGATATAGTCATCACTAACATGTAAAAAATACTGATGGCTAACAGTGGTTCCATTTGGGGAGGGCAGCTCCTCGTCAGGAGGTGTCCAGAATTCAGATTTTTGGCTTATGAAGACCAGTGCCTTATCCATTGGCGCAAAATTTACCCTTCTCTTGATGTTATTTCTGAAAGTGACAGCATGGTTAACATCAATGATACTTCTACCTACCCCACTATCTTTCCTAACATTTTTTCTTCTCTTTGGCGCATTTGAACTAGCAGCCTTTTGACAATGCATATTTTTCTTTTTGCAAAAATGAAACTATCTATTTCTACTCTTATATCTGCCGGGAGTTCAGATTAGACTGATGAACTCCTTCATTTCTCTACCTATGCTAGATCAACTGTCAATATTAAGCAGTTTGACAGGATTTCATTCTCTAATCTACAACATGAAATTTAAAAATGATCAAATCAGGATTAGGCAGTCTGATTTGTCATGCATTTGCGGCATAAAAGACAAGCTGCACACAAATGTTATTCTGCAACAAAAGGAAACTAGACAAGTGGGGCTAAGATGTACAATGTGTTTTTCATCCCTCGCTTCTCTCTTTGGTTCTGTTTTAGGCATGTGGAACCAGAATCTCTCCCTAATCTAAGCTCTGCGATAAGTCAATCTTACACAATGTTGACTATCTTGGCGCTCACTAACTTATCATCAAATAAATTTAAACATGCTCAGCTATGATTAGGCTAGATAGCCGAACAAGACTTTGAAGCACTAGTAGCGGCATTTAGACTTGCTCGCTTTCTGAAAGACTATTTTTTGGAACATGGGGGCCTTTGTTCTATCTTCACTTGCCCTCTTTTCTGCTTTCTACTGTTTTTGACTTTCCTATCTTTTCTTTTTCACTTTTTCTTCAAACAAACTACAAATGAAAAGGTGCTCACAGTCTAAGCTTATTTTCTATTGTTGTCTTTCTATCCTGATCTAATCTGTACACAATAGACATTTGTTTGGTGAACTCTGTTTTCCAATGAAACCAGTCAAGTAGATGCTCACATGGGTGATTCTGGTTTAGTTCTTTCATGATGCGGAAATAATGAAAAGGCCACTCCCATTTGGTTTGTTTCTGGACAGTAGAGCTTAAGTTTTTTCTCATTCTTGGTAGCAACTTGTTTATGATAGAACCCACTACCCCTACAGATTTATCAAGGAAAACAACAAATAGATCTTGGAATAATACCTGATCTAGAGGATTTGATACATAGGATTTATTCAAGACTACTCTTTCAGACTTCTCAAAGAAAACAACAAATGGATCTTGGAATAATACCTGATCTAGAGGTTTTGAGATATAGGCTTCATTCAGGACTACTCTTTCTTCCACTTGGCTATATTTGGGACCCCCCTGGTAAACCAACTCTTCCTCATGATCACTCGAACTGTCAGACTCATCGTGTATTGCAGTGTAGTTTTCTTTCCAAACTGATGTGTTCTGATTAAGTGGACTGAAAACTGTGTGAAGGTCATCAGGTTGATGAACAAGGATACATTTTGACAATAAATTATCTTGAAAGGACAGTGTGACAACTCCCATGTGTTTATTAACCTCTACTTCTTCATCTGCAATTTGTAACTCAATGGAACTTGGTGGTTGCAAATCTGGAGTTAAGGAAGATTCCATGTCCAAAATGATTTCTTCAACTATTTCAGGAAAAGGCTTCTCATTTACAACCTGCTCGAGGATTTCATCATCTTCCTCAAACTCATCATCAAAGCTGAAAAACTGTTGATTTCCAATCATGTGAATGTTATCTCTGATGGGCTGAAGTGAAGTAGAGAAAAGAGTCTGAGACTCTTCACTTACTTCTAAACTCTCAAGGCTCTCCTTATCAGTGTTATAGATGACCTGTAATGGCTGCTCACTTTTCTCAAGTTTATGAAACTGATCTTCCTCCCGAAAATCAAAGCTGAGATCTTCTGAAGTCGATACCTTTGGAAGTGTATAAGTCAACATATTAGTCAAACATTTGAAATCATTGTATGCTCGTTGTCATGACCATGTACGACTGGGCCTTGATTTCTTTTCTTCAACAGTTCAGTCATCTTTTAGACTTACTTGATACGAGGATTAACGAGGAGAAAGATCGAGAAGAGGTTTTGGTTCTTAGTTCTGCATCCCTGTAATAAATGCATTTACTCATGGTTGAAGCTTCTTCTTTTCATTATCTGCTTGTTTGTATCACTTTCATTGCAGATAAAATCTAAATTAGAATATGAGTGGAATGTTAGGGTATTATTTTCCCTTGGTATGATTGCAAGGATTAAGTTGTCTTTCCCCAGTTTCCATGTTGCTTAGCATGAGGAGTTATGGGAGGTACCAGAGTCTAACATGGCATTATGTAATATCTTGTCCCGTATGTTCAGGCTCACATAGGAAGGAGAAACAGATCCTTCTTGGTCTTGACCTTCTATTTTCGGGCCGAATAAGAGCTCGGGTTTGTTTTCAGTTAGATTTAAAGTATCTGCCTCGCTCCCTATGTCAAAAACTTTGAAAATTTGAGATCTATACCTATCTATAGTTATTAACTCGGTAAGGGGTATGGTAATTTTTATTTCGGAAACTTCCCCTTCGAAACTAAAAGGATTTTGTAGTTTGGGCAGATTTGTTTCAGCTTTTTCGGACATGACCTTTTCTATGCTTTTAATTTGTCGATTCTGGTTTGAGACCTTGTTTGACACAGTCGCCTCGGGAGTCTTTGTGGAGGTACTAGGAGTATCCGAGCTAAGACTTGTTTGAATAGCTTTATCTTTGTTTTGGTCGATTTTCTTAGCCATAATTTTTTTGCTATCCATGGCTTTTTTAAAGATGGTGTTAGAGGTTTTAGCAGTGTCAGGGCTACTCTTCTTGGAGTGGTCTTGGTTTTTTCTGCTTCTAAGGTTATACTGCCTATGAGCTTCTATAATGGCATTCTGAAAATCTATGGCAGGATCTTCGAGATCTTCATAGTCGGTTTCGTCCTGACTTGGGGAGAATAACTCTTGCTCTTTTGCTGTGAGGTAAACCTTACTCTCGTTATCAGAACCTATGAGTTTCCAATGATTTTCATCAATGGGTACGGTATCCTTATTCTCTTCATCAACATAATTCTCACTGAAGGATGGTCTAATCTGCTGATCATTTCCTCTTGGTTTATTTTGAGACTGATCCTTTCTAAAGCCTTGTTTTCGGTTTTGACGGTTTGGTTGGTTGTCCCTAGGAGGCACTTTTTCACTCATTTTTTCCCACATCTTTGTCATGGATTTGATCAGGCCATCTATTCTAGGATCTAGGGAAGGAGATGAAGTGGAGACCTTATCTCTATATGGGACTTTTCCTTCTAATCTAGTCCTGGCTCTTTTTTCTGCTAAGTTGGCTTATGTTTTTATGGCTATTTGTTGCATTTCCTCTAGGGTAGGGGGATCTTTGTCTCTCAGATGATATGTCATGTCTGGATCAAAACCTTCGGGGAATTTTGCCAAGATTAAACCAAGTGGGGGTTTCAAGTGAGGCGGGAGCGTTGTATGTGTCTGACTCTCATTATGATGTGCTGGTTGCCTTCTCCTTTCCATTACAGTTCCATTTCTGTTCTTGACGGAGGTTTGAACAGAGTTCATGGTTTCTGTATTCAGCGAAGACTCAGACCTTGTGAGTTAGGATGTTGTGATTTATGGCCCAGAGCAACTTTCTGTGCTGTTTGGGTTCTCCACCAGGCTTTGGGGCGAATATTCTCATTACGACGGTTTAGTCGTATTACTTCCATGTATTGAAAAACATGTAATCTGTACCCTTATTTTGTGATTGTAGGCGATTCTCTCTGAGTTAAGTGTGATTTTGTCTTGATATTTATTTGGGAGAGGGACCCAAAGAGGCAGTGCTTCTTTAGAGTCATACCATTTGCAACAGTAGAGCTAATGGATGATGTACAAGATGAGGACTAGTAGGCTGGGATGAGGTGGTTTGAATAGGTGTGGCGGATGAACTTGGACTAGTGATCTGGTTTTGAGCAGATCTGGGATGATAGGAGCCAAACTGATAGAGAAGCTGGAGGTCAGGAGGAGTGGTAGGTGGAGCTTCTCTAATAGGACTCTATGGTGGGCTTAGAGGTTCAAGATCGTCAAAGTTTATCTTACTATATGATTTGCTTCTGGGAAGAGCTTGTGATGACTCTAATTCAACAGGTGAATCAGTTGGAATAGTGAGATGTTTAGGTACAGATCTTGTCTTACGGATAGGTCTACCAGTAGCTAGATGATCAGTTTCGGAAGCTTGCCACAGAATCTTCTCTGGGTCATCTACTATGATAGGGGGATTTGGGTCTGGATGAGCTCTGGTATTGATTCTTCGTCAAGCCAGATTTTAGATCCAGAGTCTAAAGAGAATGGTATTGGTGAATGTTTTGGATGAGTGGTTTCTCTAAAGTTCTACTAAGGTGGAGGATGGTCAAAAATAAAAGGGATGGATTAGTGGAGTCGCCAGGTGGAAATGGGTTGTTTTTGTGAAGATAGCTATGGTCCACCACCAGTAACTAATCTGGAAATGTTTTTGGATTTTCTGAGTTTTATGTGCAGCCTATGATTTGTTAAAGTATCCTAGACTTGTTTCAACACTTTGCTAGCGTGATGAGAACAAAAAGAGTTTACTCTAAAAAATGGGTCTATGGACTGCTTGCTTGTTTATGGTATCTAAAAGACCAAAAGAATCTATAAGAGTTTGCTGGACTATTATGTACTCAGTGTCCCACCATCTCCCGCTATGTTAGTGAGTGATGGGGTAGGTCTATCGGATAGTAGCCTAGAGTTTGGTAAAATAGTAAGGTCTACTAGAAGTTAGTGGAGTCGCCAGGTGGATTATCAGTTGTCTTGAGGTATATTTGTATGGTCCACCAACAGTAATGTCAAAAGCCAATCTAAGGGAGTGTTTTGGGGTTTTTTGAGTTTTATGTGCCTACAAGGTTTGGAAGAGTTTTCTATAACTGACTCATCATTTTGCTAAGATGGTGAAAGAGCTATTTTCTACCCTTCAGACAATATCTAAATTTACTAAGCTTGATTGAGACTTCAGGAGTTACTAAGGTGTACTTAGATTGTCACTAACTCGGAAGGTCCTACTGTGACTGTCACTATGTTAGTGAGCAGTGGGATAAGTCGATCAGATAGTATTCTTTAAGGTATCTTAAGGTCTAGGGAATCTAAGTTTGTTTAATACTGAGAGTCCCACCGTGATCGCCATTATGTTAGGGTCCCGTGATTTGGCCGATTGGCTAGCCAAATGACGATGTAACATCAAACCAAGCTTTGGAGCCCAAGGACCTAGCCTTCCTGGACTCAGAGAGGGCTCTCTCTATATGTGTAAAAGATGTCGGTGTGTTTGCTTGCGATGTTCTGATATTAGGCTAGTTATGAAGTATGTTTTTAGTTTTTAGTTTTTAAGTTTGAAGTTGAAGCAGTCCAAATACATAAGGCTGAATGTAGAGATGTAGATAAATTGGGCTATGGGGTCAAACAGGTCAAGGAAGCTATGAAGTGATGATGTAAGGCTGCTGTAGGGCCGATTTGATTCACGGTAGAAGAGATCTCTGGGTAAAATGGATTAAGTGGACAATAATTTGGTGAAAGACAAGGGATTTCAAGTGTAACTAGTTAATAGCAGACATAAACATGTAATAGCAAGCCATTAATCATGCTAAGTATAACTATAAGCTAATTAATACATAGAAATCAAACATTCCAACCATACATAGAGGTATAAGACCCTCTAACTTCGGGAAATGGCTATCAGACTTTGGGGAAAACACATAAGACAAACTAACAACTCATAAACTACGCCGAAACGCCTAAACATAGTCTCTAAGTCATTGGGCACTTGGACAAACAAGTTTTCATAGTTTTAGGCAAAGGGCTAGATCGGGACTAGGCCTCCTTGGTTCAACAAAATGATCAACAAATCAGTCAAAGAGAAAGTTTTATGAACAGAACTATGGGCAGCTGATAGGTAGGTAGGGCAAACCATACATCCTACTCAACATACATGGAACTGATGAATAAAACTTAGCAACAATACCTTAGGTTACTAAAGAGCAGCTAAGAATTCTTTAGCATAACTAAGGGAGAAGAAAACATCAAGCTATGAAGATTCAGGGATTTTGAGGTGCCTCCATGGGCATATCTCAAAATAAATCTTTACTGATCTATAGCAGCAAGAAATATGTAGTATGAATGAAAACTAGAAGACAAAACACATTAAGAAGCACTATACCATTCTACCATGTCAAGGAATCCATCAACAATCCTTCATCATTCCTCGAAAGCATCCAAGAGGCAGTCCAAAAATCATAACTCAAGTGTATTCTTCAAAGCTCATATGACCAATGTATTAATTCTTCTCTCAAGTTCAGCCTCTGATTTACAATGAGAACCATGGAATAAATAGGCTTGAGGGAGGAAAACCTCATGGAGCAACTAGTTATCCCATTGGCCAAGTCAAAATATCTAAACTTGTCCTTGAGGCTTTGCAAAGCCCAAGGCACAAAATATCCCATAAAATATCTAAAAAATGCTAAAAATGGAAATTATATTGACTTTACATCATTTCCCAAGTATAAAAATAGCTAAACGCACATTTGGGAAAAGCAGATTTTTGAGGTTCAAAATTTACAAAAATACTTCATATTTATGCCTGAAAAAGGTTCCCTGACTTTCTGGAGGCAATAGGCAG